>CM044015.1:59570727-60105692 GCA_024085815.1 Flaveria linearis | reverse complement strand
AATTAATAAAATTATTCTGTTTAATATTATTTATTTAACTCGTGTAATACACGGGTTCACTAAAGCTAGTATTATATGGTAAGGTTATAAGTAGTTATGAGTGAAGAAGGATATGATAAATTTATTGTTCAATCTATATTTTTGAGAAACACTGTTCAAAACCCTATAATATTTTTTATATTTAAATGATTATGAGGGATGAGAGATAAAAAGTAATGATAAAAATAGAAAAAGTATTATTTAATGAAAAGAAAAAGAAAAAAAAAATAGTGATTTTTAATGTAATTATATAGATAAAGATGGGGAATGGATTGTGATGTCTTATGGTCTCCGGAAGTTGCGGGCAACTAACTAAGGGCTGTTTGATTCCTCTTACCACACGTCTGACCACTGACTGGCTGACTCGGTCAGCCAGTCAGTACGTTTGATGTTGCTGACCGCCTCATCTGACCAGGAAGTGCTATCTGACCGGGTCCTTTTTCTTGAGATTGCTGACCAAAATCAATCCAGCCCTTCCCTTCCTCTAACCCTAGATCTCTCGTTCCTCTCTTCCCCCCTCCGCTCCATCTGCTGCCCTCCATCCCCACTGTCGGCTTCCTCCATCCCGCCGTCGAGCCCATCTGCCGCCCTCCCCCCACCGCCCTCCCCCCACCGCCCTCCCCCCACCGCCGTCTTCCTCCCTCCGCCACATCCTCCCTCCGTAGCGCCTCTTCTACCGCCCCCCCTCGCCGGCTTCCTCCCTCCGCTACATCCCTCCGTCGCGCCCCTTCTGCCGTCCTCCCCCCTCCGCCGGCTTCCTCCCTCCGCCACATCCTCCCTCCGTCGCGCCCCTTCTGCCGCCCTCCCCCCCCCTCCGCCGGCTTCCTCCCTCCGCCACATCCTCCCTCCGTCGCGCCCCTTCTGCCGCCCTCCCCCCCCCCGCCGACCCCATCTGCCACCCTCCCTTCATAGCTTCCTAAGAGAGACGCATCTAGATTCCGGTCTGAAGTAAGTACTTGAAATTCTTGAATCTTATTTTTCCTTGTATCAAATTGTGTTTCTTCTTGTTTGAATGTGCATACTACAGGATGTGTTTGATCTTGTTGAAATATATATAATGCTTAAACACTATGACTTAAATGATCATACTCTGTAAATTTGAACTTGCGTATTATAATGCTTAAACACTATGATTTGCTTTTGGTGCCAACATATTATAATGCTTTGATCTTGTTGGAATAGATATGATCAAAATGTTAATTCTGCAGTGGGTTACATATTTTTTGGTACAGAAAATACCCATTTGCCTTGTTGGAATAGAAGTTTGGTTCGGTTCGGTTTGATATTGGTTAAATGGTTTTTTGAATTCAGATTTGAGAGAAGGTGGTGAAGGTGGAGGAAGCGAGGGTGAAAACGCACAAGGTATTAAGTGGGGTTCAGAAGACGTTGAATATATAACTGCTTTGCGTGATCAAATTGCTAATCAACTACTTTCAAATGCTTCAAGTTGATTTGTATGCAAACTCTTGCAATATGTTTAAAATTAGGTGTGTTTTATTCGAATTATGTGTGATTTATGTTTAACTTGTATTTTGTATGACATTTTGAAGTTAAGCAATTATGTTATTTGAAAGTTCGGTAATTTCTATTGATTATACAACATAAGTTAAAATACAAAGACAAGTTTCAGTCAGCAGAGTCAGTCAGATACATAATCAAACAGTCAAGTTTCAATCAGATGTAGACTCAGCCAGAACTTCTGACTGGGTCAGCTTCTGACTCAGTCAGTTCATACTGGGTTAGCACAATCAAACAGCCGCTAACTATAGTTAACAAAAGTTCTTCTAGTAGGTGAGAATGGTTGGATATTAAAACGTATTAGTAAATGCGAGTGCGCGTTTGGATGCCTATTATCCTAGACCTGTGTTAAATTTACTTTAACAACTTATTACTTGAAATATTAAATGCTTAATTATGTTTATAAAAGTGTTATGATATATTTAATTTTGATCTATAAAACTTTAATATACTACCTAATTATATAACCTAATTATATATATTTGTCCCAAAATAGTGAACATTTCCAAAACTAGTATAATCGCATACCCGAATATCCTTCTTATAAAACTTTCTTAATTGATAATTTTATTGCTTCAATAGATAATAAAAATGTATTATTTAATTCCATTTCTAATTTCATCTTCACTTCTTGATGACACTTATACAATAAGATTTCAAGATAGATTTTTACGTGTTGTTGGAATGAAACTGTGACAGCCTAGACGTTGTTAATTTATTCGTAAAATATACTAAGTATGGTAATTGCTTTACTATTTATTTTTATAGTTCATTTCAAAATGGTGACAACATTAGTGACAGATTTGAGGAATCCGTCCAAAGACCTTCGCTTTGGTCTTTCTTCAAAACTGAATAGGGATATTATAGTAGTGGTAACTATATAGTTAATAATTTAATAACATAATATTATTAATACCATAGATGTTAAATATCTTATCTTGCTACTCTAATAAATTGATAAATAGGTGTGTCACGTGTCACCATCACATTCATTCTCATCAAACTTTTTCCGCTTATCTCTCTATTAAATAACCATATTAATTACTAATAATATTATCTCTTTATTTATACATTATAATTAGTTTTTTAATAGATTAAGAAAGAAAATTTTTATTAATGTTATTTGTATAGAGATAGTTTTTTATAAAAAGATTTTTTTCTAAAAAAATAAAACTATTTTTATGTAGTATTTTAAAATTGGTTTTTTAAAGTAAATTTTTTATAAAAAATAATTAAAATAAGAAGTTATTGTAAGGAAATTTTTAAAAATGAAAATTTTTAAAACGTGTTTTTAAAATAAAATATTTAATTTATCTTTGAAAAAATAAAAAAATTAAAAATTTCGTATTATTGTTTATTACTTATAGTTATTACTCATACATAATTTCAATCATATCATGTCTTAGTCTATTGTTTTATAATTAATATTTTTTATTTTATATATTTTATTTATTCAACCCGTGTAATACACAAGTTTACTAAAGCTAGTATTTAATATGGGCGGAAATTCGGTCCAACAATAAAGACATTAATTAGAGTAGTCATACGCTACTTGAGGTTAAGGGTTTAATAATGAATTGATGTAAATTAGTTATTATTACTATTTGAGATCAAGGGCTTGTACCGGATTGATGTAAATTAGTTATTAATAAATATAAATCTCATGCAACCAATACAATGAAAATGAATGAATAACATGTTAATTGAGTAATGGCTTCTTAGGTCCTTACGTTGCTACAAATTATTGAGATTGAGTCTCAGAGTCAGGTGTATTGGTTCTAGCTTTTTCTAGGTTAAAATTTGAGCTTTGACATGTAAAGAACTCATTAAAAGATACTAAGATGAAAACTTCAAGAATACATATCAACGAAATCGATATCTTTAATGATCAAGTCAGTATTCTATATAAGATGACTATCATTTGTAGTTATATGTATGTACTTGTGTATGCAGTATATGTGTATAAGTGTTGTTAATAGAGGGGAGATCGAGGCTTGTGTAAAACAAGTTACGAGTTTTTACGAGTTTCACACATGATCACAATTTTTAATTGAGTCTTTAGAGTGCGTACCTCAAGTTACTTACACAATCTTTAAAATAAAACGCTTTCAACTTACATATGTGTATACCTTATAATTACGTGTGCTCTCATTTGTTTATACTATTATTCTTTATTTATCCTTTTTAATCTCGTAAAAAAACAACATAATGTTACATGATTGACGAACACTTTTTCTTTTCGGTCTACATCTAAAAAAGATTAGATTGCATGAGAAAAAGAAATGGGACGTATGTTCAATGAACTTGTATAACTTTATCCTATGCGATTAATGCAAATGCCCTCAACTATTGATGTATCATTTTATCTACAATGTTCAATAATTGTAAAAGTTTATGAAAGTGATATTTTGGTTTTTATGTTTGTTTTCATTAAATACCTTTGGTAACACATATGGCATATCAAGATTAAATCATAAAACTAATCAATCTTTTAAAATGTTATATGCTCATGCTCTATAGTTATTTTCTATGATAAAGAAGGATGCTATGTAACATACACTCATGCATAATATATATGATCACTAGTTTAGTCCCCTACACTAAGGTTAAACATGATCGAGGATAGGACTGCGTGGAGGCGTAGAATTAAAATTAAGGACTTCTAGTGGGTTCTGTAGGTAGGAAGAGTAAACGGCACGCCTGATGTATAGCTATTAGACTTCTGCCATGTATTTGATGAAACTTGTCGCTTGATGTATAGCTATTAGACTTCTGCCATGTATTTGATGAAACTTGTCGCTTATTTGGTGCATGCTATTTCTATCTCCTTATGTGTTTCCGTGGTATTGTATGATATATATTATGTTAGCTATTGCTATTGTTACCGAGTCGGGGGTCTCTTTGAAAGCGGTCTCTCTATCTCCCAAAATAGAGGAAAGACTTGCCACCATCTACCCCTCCCAGACCCTGCTATTAAACGGGATACACTGGGTATGTTTGTTTGTTTGTTGTTTATTAAGTAATTAACAATAAAAATTTATGTATTATAAAATCATGTTTGAAAATAAAATATCATTATAATTATGTAAAAATAGCTACTTGAAGTAACAATAATGTATTTCTTAAACTATTATTTTATAAAAATTGTGATTTTTAAATATTTTGTTTTAAGAAAAATGATTTTTTGAAAAAAAGTCTGTTGTATTCTGTATTTTATAAAAAAATTTAAGTGTTTTTTTTAAAAACATAGGTTTTTAATTATTAAAAATATTTTTCAATTTAAAAATGGTATGAGTAATATTATTAGTATTCAATATGATTATTAATAATTTAGAGAAATGATAAAGTAAGTATAATAAGGCTTAAAATTGTTTCACGTAATTTTAGTTTTTTTATAGATAGATATATAGGCTAAAAACCCATTAATTAAACGGATTATAGTTAATAATAAATATGAAGAGTTACAGTATAATATTTTGATATAGAATGTAATTAAAATTACATATATGTAATAGTTCAAGAAATAAAACAATTATACTATTTTTTAACTCTTTATCTAAATAGTTTCATGTTTAAACATTCGTTTTAAGATTTTTTTAAAATATATTTTTAAATAAAAATCTTGTAATTAAAAAATTTGTTTTGTAATTATTCTTGGTGGTTTAATAAGACTGTTTAAAAAATTTCACCTATTTATAAGTTTGTTTAAAAGAAAACGATTTAAAATATTTTGTTTAAAAAAGGTTTAGTGTGTTTAGAAAATTTTATATTACATAAAACTTTAGTTTTTTATTATTTAGATTTTAATTAAAATATGTGATTTTTAATTTTCTTAATAAAATCTATTTTTAGAAAAGATAGTTTAATTTTAAAAAAATTTAGATGAGAGAGAAATATAACAATTAATAAAATTCATTCTTAATAAGAGAGAGAATTTTGTATGAATATTTAAATTACTATAATACCCTTTTGGATGAAAATTTATGTGTGGATGTCTAAAAAATAAAGAATTTTGTATGAATATTTAAATTACTATAATACCTTTTTGGATGAAAACTTATATGTGGATGTCTAGAAAAATGACAAGTGATAAAAGAGTTGGTTAAGAGGGTGACAAGTGGCAAAAGAAACTTTGTTTTATTAGATACTATAGATTATAGATGTATAGCAAAATGAACTTTTGTGTCATTACTGTCATTCGCTATACGACAAGTAGGGATTATACACGATATACATTCGCAAGCATGATTAACGTTATTTCAATTAACCAATGTTGAAATGATAGGATTCTGAAGATATGTGACTGGAGTATGATATGATAAGAGATCACATCGACAACGGATTTAAAAGTGTTGTGATAGAGTATAAAACGGTGATACACGTGTCGTGTAACGTCTAATTTCCGTCTAACTTGATTATAACCCATATGATATTAGAGAAATAATTGGTTTCAAGATTTTCACCATCTAACATATATATTTGACATCTTTTTATTTATTTTGTTTAATAAAAGTATTTACTTATTATTTATGTTATCTATTTGAGTGTGAAAATGAATACAACTTAGAAATGATTAGAGAGAAATACTAGAGATGTGTTATAGATGATTAGAGAGATACTAGAGATGTGGAGAATGAATTCATTATCCCTTTGTGTATACATCAAGTATACATCAAGAAGGAAATATATATACAACTCATATGCTTTATTCTTTTCCTAAATCATGATTGATATTTGCCTTATTTATCATAAGATATTTTTTTCCCTTGATTAATATTTTATATTACTATAAAGAATGATTTTTTTTCTTACAACTCAATAAAGAGCTTAAATATATGATAAAGTTAATAAAAGTAACTAACTTGGTTTTGCCCTAATAATTGTAACATTTAATATGAATATAGACATATAGATCCTTTAGTTTTTATTTTTTTATTTACATTTTGTTATGAATTCCATAAAAATTGAATTGCATCCGACCTCAAAAAATTTTCGGTCTCTAAACACATATAAAATATCATATTTTGAATATAATCAAATTTCAATAAAAATAACACTAATGTATAAAACATAAAACAAAATTATATTAACTACAAAATCAAAGTCGGCACTCCTCTTATAATACTATTCATAGCGTCAAATCAAAGTTTGTAAGTGTTTTAAGCACCAATCTAAAAGGGTCTTAGCATGAGTTTATTAAAGTTACAATATGTCCTCTTATTTTTCTATTATTTAAAAGTTTTTTAGTTGAACCATATGTAACAGTGGTTTCTTTTATAACTTTTGAAATATAAAATATTCTCCATATATTCCTCGACCTCATGGTAATTACCATTTTACTTGATAATGTTTCTTTAATAGTTAGTTCACATCCAATATGCCTAATATAACTCCCATATAAATCATTTCATTTGTAAAACCACAATCTTGTTGAGGCCTTAATATTACTGCATTAGGAACCTCAAGAGCTCTCCTCATTGTCCCCAACTGTTAACTTTGAGATCAAACAATGTGTTCTTTTGCAACTTAAAGTTGATTCAATGACTTTCTCCATAAAATTCTTCCACATTACTATTTCATCATTTTCACCCAAATCAATGTCAATTCAAACCCTCAGATTTCTTGATTTCTACCAAACCAATATAATCTGCTAACTCAGGAACTTACCATTAGACCCATTTAAAATCCAATTAGAGATATTAAATGGTCAAAATCTTGATTAAAAAACAAACTTTTTACATTTTTCTAATTACCCATTTAGGATTTCAGAATCTGCATTACTGGCATGATCAAGATTTGCAATCTTGAAACAATTTAAAGCCATACAGTATCAATCAAGACTGAGCAAGATTTTACCTTTATACATTAGGCCATTAGGGTTTTGAAATGGGTGTTCTCATCTGCAATGCTTCATCGCAATCTTTTACAGTTTTTAACGTTGCTTTGGTTCTGTTGGAGAAAGCTACATAGAAACTTTTGAAGCTTTGGGTCACTGGGTTTAGGGATTTGAGATGTGGGTTCGACCGAGAGAGATGAGGTAGGGAATGTCCTTGAATTGATTGTTCCCTTTCTTCTCCAAGCAGTTCATTTGCTTTCAATCTGAGATGTTACATCATCTCTTCTTCTGTATTATATTGGTGCTCTGATATTTTCATCACACACACACACACACTTTGCTCTATTCAGAGAAAATATGTTAAATTTGAAATCAAAGAAGGCAACAGTTATATTAGTTAACTGCAACTGCAAGCCAAAAAGTTATCAAAATTGACAAAGGGTGTCGGAAGTTCAAAAATTCAAACAGAAATCATCATACAATAAATATATCAAAAGAATCCAAATATTTACTCAACTTAGCCACAACCTAAATTTCATAAATCAAAGTCGTCTGAAAATCATGGAAAATTGCATATTTCTAATTATACAACCAAATTAACAACATGAAGCTACATATATTGACCGATGACCAATTTGAACATATTAGCTGATGTAAGTTGATACTATATCTTGCCATTTCCACTTACCAGCTGGTTTCTATATCCTAACACAATATATAGAAATGCATTTCCTGAAGTTTGTTATTATTTCTTTAAATAATATGTACCGTCTCTAAAGTCTAACTTCTCTTCTGCAACTAAACCTGACAAGAAGCTTTGCAGTTGTTGGATTGATTTGTCATAAACAGGATGAGTTGCACAAAATATCTGCAGCGACAACATGATATACATCTTGTTATAATGTTATTTCACTTGTATATGGTCTTATACATATTTGCATAGTATTGTTTAATGAGCATAACAGAGACTGTTACCTTGAGACTGTTATGAATGCGCTCCAATCCCATGTTACCAATATTTGTAAGCATTCCAGTGATGAATTTCTGCACCAAAAGATACAAGTTCTTGTTACTATTTGTAATGTAATTTCAATATGTGACTACTAGTTAAATGTCGTTAACGGCCTTTAACTTATATCATTAAAATATACCTCATACACGGCCATTTCTTTTCTTAACTGATCTTCAACTGAAGCCACTGATGATTCAGCATCATCATCTGCCACCAACACCTCGTTATTAGTTACGGATTTGCCACCATCAGCCATGTCATCCACCAGTGTATATAAGTGATCATTTGAGTCAGCACCAGATGACTCAGCAACAATCCCCTACACCGCATAAAGGAGTTTACAAAGTGATTTAAGGCTTAGCGTTGAAAACAGAAAGAAATGACCAACCTTGCTTATCCAGAAGTTTATTCTCTTTTGAAGTGTGTCTACAGGGACCCCAATAGCAGCTGCAAGATTCTTGGAGGTCCAACTGAAATAAAACATATAGGTAGATAAATAATTGTTTATGTTGAATGGGAACTTAAGTTTAAGACTTACCTTGTTTGCTCCTGAAATTGCATAATGATTGAAGCATGTACAGGAGTGACTGTGAACTGCAAAGTTTTATCTTCAAATTCCAATTCCAACTGTAACATAAGTCAGAAAATGTCAGTTTAAAAAGCTTATTAAATCAATCACCATAGACATGTTAACATGTAATAACAATAGAAGAACAAAGGGACAATAAAAATGATAAATTGTGACTGACCTTCACTGTACCAAGGTTTTCTTCCATAGAAGCTTGCGGGGAGTTTTAATTTCATGAAATCTCTTAGCATAGTCACTTAAAAGCTGGTCAACAGGCTCCGGTATTTTGACATCCTCATCCTATAATTCCATTCATAATTTAGAATAACACAAACGGTAAATACATTTACTTAAAACTCATACCTGGATAGGTGGCCAGAAATTTGAAGATATGATTGTAGCATCAAGAACATCAAATGAAGTCTCATGCTCCTGAGATTCAGCACCTGTACATAAATTGCAAACAATCATAAAAAAAATAATAACAAACAAATTAAAGATGATGCTTGTTATAGTTTGCAATATCTACCTGTTTGAGTTAATTGATTTATGGTGGCTTTTACATTTGTGTTTGTTCTTTTTGAATCAATCAGATCATTGAGCATGATTTCACATTTCTGCATGCTGCTTTCACCAAAATGTATCTGGATAGAATGACATGTACTATAATTATTAAATACCAATAACCAAAAGCCATAATATTTACTTGCAAACCACCTACCTTGAGAAGCTCTAATGTCCGTATTTCAGTGTCGATGTCATAATCAGTTTTGTTGAGAAGCTTTTCAGCTAACATAACACGATACTCGTTAATTAATTGATCTTTTGAACCAATTATACCAACAATCATCCCAAGTACATCTACTTTCCTTCTATACCTACTCCCTTTTGATGGATCAGCCTCAACAGGGTCAGGTTCCCACCTGAAAAGTGTTTGCCAATTTAAATACAAAAATAAATGTCAGGAAAAGATTGTCATCTGATGATTATATAATTACAATTTCATATCTTCCATTCATTGCACACACTAGAGTCTAGAGGTGGCAATTTCAACCTAGTTATCTTTAACAGGTCAAACAGGTAAAATCAGAAAGGAAAAGAAGCCATAAGAAGTGGAGTTAGATGGGTCGAAATGGGTCAAAAGTCAGCCGAAGTGATATTTATTAAAAATTCTGATTGTTTTTAGTAATATAATATTTGTAACCAGGTTTGAGCCACTAACTTTTTTATAAAACACCAAAAATTGGACAAAAGGAGTTTTAGGCCAACCCAAGCTGACCCAACATGTTTTGACCTGAACCCATTTTGACAGGTTACCCAACCCACTGCATAGCTCATATTGCCACCTTTAACATACCGTTGGATATCAATCCAGGTTTGCTTGTCATCAGTACTGATATCATCATCAAGGCTGTTGCTTTCTTGATTTTCTTCATCTCTATTTAATTCTTCAAGGAGGCTGTCTCCATTTCCAGGGGCGTTATTATTTCCACCCGTACCATCAGTAAGCATAGTCACAATACATTTAATGGTGTCTTTCCTGCCTCTTAGATATTCCCTAATCGGTTCACCAACTGCTTCTAGAAACACACCTGCTGGGTCTATTGTTCTAAGTGCTTTTATAGTCGAGACGTATTGATGCAATATATCATTTGTTGAAGCGCCAGCTGTCAATAATCTGTATTTCAGAGCCGAGATGAAAGAATCAACTAACTTCGAGTGTTGTCCAGTGTACTCAAGACATTGTTTCAAATCTTCAATCGCAGGAGCACTGCAAATATAAAACATAAATATTTATTATATAATTTTGAGCTCAATGAATAATTAATAACAATATTTGGAATAACAACCTGTCAGGATAATCCACAATGATCTCAAAAAGTTTGGCAATTCTCAAGTCTTGTAAGGTTTCATAAGCAAAATACTCCAATCTTAATTGCCATCTAACAATTCCTTCAGATGGTTTGCCAGATTTTTGATAGCATGATGATGGCGTTGATGCTAATGGTGATTTAGTACTATTAGGACTAAGATAGCTCATAGAATCACCAAGATAATCAAGAAGTGCATGTAAAAACTGCAGAGGTACAGCCTGCAGAAAGCAGCTTCTGGTGTTATTTTAACACATAATAAAAAATAATCAATTATAATTTATAAGCATCAACCTGTATCCATCCTTTAATCGACTCCAAAACAGATGTCCTGTAATCATCGCCAGCTAGATCATAAACTTTATCCTGCAGGATCAGACAAACATAATGTAAGATAAACACCTACAATAAAAAACAAGTCAAGAATTGAAGATACAGTATTTAATAAGTATACATATAATGTGCACCTTTAAAAGCAAAAATATTGTGGAAGCATAAGCATCTTCAGTAATAGATGTAAATCCAATATTTCTGAGATTATGGACAACCATTCCTATGTTTCTCACTAACTTGTTCTCCAGGGTTTTCATCTGATTGTAGGTTTCATCAATATCCATGTTTCTAGGCTGACTGCTATTATCATGTGATTCGTTATTGTCTTCGTAATCTCCCGCCATGATTGTACTCAACTCCTCTAATCTTCCTTTGAAATAACGGTGGAGTATCTCTATATACATGTTAAGAGTCAAGAAAAAAAACAGAATTCGAACTCGATGTAAATTTCATTGTGATCATAGTGGTCTTCAACTATTGATCATGCCAATTAAAAAGGGCAAATTCCATAAAAAGGTAGCCAACCCTTGTCAAATTTTTATACCTGCAACCAACTTTGTATTCATCCGCAAAAAGGCTCAAACCTTCAAAAAAACTCATATAGGGTAATCTGAGCTAGTTGCCCAATCAAAACAAAGACATGGCGGTTGACATCTTGCTAAGTTTAACCATAATGACTTTTTTCTAACATGGGATTTGAAAAAATAGCTAATTTACATGATACCTTAAATTAAAACTTTTTAAAGTTTAAGCCTTCTTATGAAGAAAAACAAACCTGAAATAAGAAATTGCTAAAAGTCGGCTACCTTTTTCTGCAGTTTGCCAATAAAAAAAGGAAACATGATGGAGAACAAATGTCGCTTAAAGGTTTAACAAATGTGTTTAGCAAATTGAGGTAAAACTTGAAATTTGTTAAAAGAGAGCAAGAGAGTGCATAATAAGATCTCCAAAAACACATACCAGTAAAATGACATGGCATGGTAGTCATAAGAACAGAAGAGACAATTAATCGATACTTCGAAAAGAAGATTTTTTCCATATCTAATGGGTGCCCATCCATTGATTTAATATTCTCTTGGCAAAGCTGTAAGGAATTAACCAACATCAATAAACACTTCTCATGATATTGTTTTTCCCGTGATACTCCTTCCAAGGCTTTACACAGTAGTAACTCGACCTCATCCTCTTCAATCTGTTTATAAATACACCAAATACAAAATTCTGAATTGCAAGTAAATGCTGCTAGTTTGTGATGTTCTACTTCCAAAATCCTTACCAGTTATGATCAAGATTCAAGAATAAAGAATGTAATAAAAATAAGGGGAGCGAGTGTTTGACATACATTTCTGTCATTCATTTCAGGGACTGGGGCATGATTATAAGCATCAAAATTCTTCCAAAATTTCGGTGCATTGTGTTTCTCTAACATGTCCTGCTCACATCAAGCAACATTAATGATTCAGAACAAGAGTATCATCTAATACATGTATCAGCAATATAACCAACAAATTCATGCTTAAACATATTAAAACACAGCAACAGCACCAAGCCACCAACAAAGAAATCTCAGTAATTATAACATACATAAATACATATTTTCTTCACCATTGAATTGCCACTTTAGGCACACATAATCCTGGTTGAGGTCCCTAGGAGTGCTGTTATGTTCACTTCTAAACAATATATCTTTCACCTTAATTGCTCATAGTTGATTGCTTAATAAGCATGGTGTTCTCTTCTTATTGGGTGCTTTGCTACTATTCTGTGTGGGGAGCCGGGGGTCTCGCCGGAAGCGGCCTCTCTATCCCTGAGTACAAAGGTAATGTTTGCCTACATCCCATCCTTCCCAATTCATGCTTGTTATAGTTATGGTATATCTTTTACCGTAAATAAAACATCTCATTTTCTCTAATCGAACCAATGTCTCATTTTGTCTAATCGAACAAAATCTTACAAACAAAACGTGTCATAGTGTCAAAAAGATTAAATCTTTACACAAAATTCCCAAAGAATTGGTGACCAGTGAGCACATTAGCAAAGCTATTTAACATCAACATTTATGTAAGTTCGATTCTGATGAAAATACAACTCCAAACACAAAACATACCTGCAGAGATTTCAGGAAGTGTTCTTCGACTAACGATCGAAGACCATACTTGCAAAGACTCGAAACATCAGACTGAAACTTGGAATAAAGTGTCGATAACTTAGCATCATCATCATCACCTTTGACGATTGCTTCCGTAATCAAACAGAAGCTGTTCCAGCTCTCTAATATCTCAGTGATCGAAGCTTCGGTGAGAGAATCTAAAACCCCCAAATTACAAACGGATGATAAGGCGTCTACCGTCATTAGGGGTTGTTTGAATGAAACTAGAACCCTAGTAACAAAATCAATGCAGAGAAGAAATTGGAGTAATTGGAGTTCTGAAGAACCCTAATTTGAAGTAGGAAATTAGGTTATCACTATGATTTTGCCGCCAGATTGCTATTCGAACAGTGGTGCGAGTATCTCACTTCAACTAGGAGATCTTTGCGTATAAAAGAGTGAAGTTGGATGCATAATGAATTATTCGGATTTAAAATTTTCAGGAAAATATCTTAATTCTGATATGATCCGAATAAAGATATTTCAATCCGATCCGAATCTATCTAAATTTAATTCGGATCGGATTCGGATATATCCGAATAATCCGAATTTATCCGAATAAACCAAATAACATTTTTTTCTATTTTTTTTCTATATTTTTGGCTAATTTTTATTCTTAACATTTGTTTAAAATCACAATAAAATATATCAAATCAGAAAATGAAAATTTGACGTGAAAACAAATTCAACATTAAAAGAAAATAGATAATTGTATAGAATCCAAAGATTAGAATCTATTATTGAGAACGACATTCGGTTATTACATAATTTTCTAGGATTGAAGGACTAAAATATGTCAAGATTCTTGAGTATTAAGTTAAAAACATAATAGATAGTTGGTAATGAGTATAAGGCTAGAAAAATAGTTGATTTCTTATTCGGATTAATCGGACATCCAAATAATCCGAATAACCCGAATAAAATAATTGTAACATCTGAAATCCAATCGAAAATCCGAATAACGAATTCGGATTCGGATGAGATATGATCCGAATATCCGAATAACGATTCGGATTGGTTTATTCGAATTCGGATACGGATCAGATTTTGGATATTAAGATATCAGATTTCGGATATTAAGATATCAGATTTCTTGCACACCCCTTGTATACTATAGTTTGCTTTTTAGTTTTACTATTTTTACAAGTGGGTTATTATCGCATATGACGACTCGATTTTAAATAAAATTTAATGGACAGTGTCACCTCACTTTTCTTTATTTCTCTCATATTTTCTTGGGAGTATGTGTGTTGTACCTTAGCTTCCTTCTTGTATCATTGGAAACCACTGAATATTGACCGATTGTGGAGTAAAGAAAAATAGTTTCTAGATAAAAAAAAACTGCATATTCTGGAGGTGGTATTCCTGGGAAAAAGATTCAACGGCTTAATATCAATAGTTTCTAGATACCACTACATGATCTCTTATTGTTGCAAAAATAAATGTTAAAGGAAATATAAAATTAAATTTAAGAAAAAAGTAAAAAGATATTACATTTAACACTACTCAGCTTTAAATAAAACTTATAGCAAAACAGATATAAAAGATAAACATATCGTAAGTCTATATTCACAATGTAAAAGAAATTATATTTCAAAAGATATAAAAACAACACATATAATATATCTAAAACTAATTAAAAATATTAAAAAAATATTTTCTCTTCGCAACCTCCTACATTTTATAATTAAAAAGATTTTATTTTTATCTAGACCACACATAAACTAACCCGAGCCAAACTAGTTAGGTTTAGACTCAACTTTCTTACAAATCAAGCCAGACTGGCTTAATTCGGTTTATCTTACCGATCTGAAATATTAAACTAGATACCGCTTGGCCAAAAGCTCACACCAACTCTTGGCTCGTCAAACCAACTCGTTTACTTTAAAAATCTTTTAAATTTGTTTAACTTTTTTACCATATATAAAACCAAAAACAAGATCTTTAACGAGCCTAGGTTAAGAACCTCAACGAGTGCACAAAAACTGCATACGGACCTATGCTAACACTAATCAACCAATCAGACCAATGTCTCCACCACAAGCGCCACCGCGGTCCACGGCGGCGAACAAGATCGCACTAGCGTCGTTATCCGCCATGGTGGCCGAGACCACCACCTTCCCCATCGACATCACCAAAACGAGGCTCCAGTTACACGCCGCCGACCGCCCCGTCTCCGCCTTTCACGTCGCCGGCGACATCCTCCGGCGACAAGGTGTAACGGGGCTATACAAGGGCCTGTCTCCCGCCATTGTTAGACACCTGTTCTACACGCCCATTCGAACCGTTGGGTACGAGCAATTGCGTTATGCTTTTGTTTCTAGTGATGATCGTTCGATTTCTTTGCCTAGTAAGGCCCTCATTGGAGGGGTCTCCGGCGTTATTGCTCAGGTGATGGATCTTGAAACCCTGGTTTTGATATGTAGTTGATTGGTTATTGTGGTTATTAATTTAGGAGACAACTGGTTAATTTGGGATTTTTTTTGTGAAATTAGGGTTTAGGGTTCATAAGGCCTAAAAGGGGATACACTTTGCGTATTGCATTTTGCCTTATTAGCTGTAAATGAGCCGAGGAAGGGTGTGCTCAAAAGTAAGCCGGTGGAGCCGGCTCAGTGGGGTCGGCTTGTTTTTATACGAGTCAAGCGGAGCTAGCACGGGAACCAACTTGTTTATTTAATAAACTTGTTTATTTAATAAAAGAATTGGTTTGTTTCTTTTACATGTGTTCATATAAATGAAAATAAAATATACTTAATGAAAAGAGATTGATATTTAATGAACTTTGATCTTACTCTATTTTCCTATACTTGTTACTTTCTTTAAACAAACAAACATACCCAGTGTATCCCGCTGGAGAGCAGGGTCTGGGAGGGGTATATGGTGACATGTCTTTCTTCTATCTAGAAAGATAGAGAGACCGCTTTCGAAGAGACCCCCGACTCGTTAACAAAGTCAATAACAATAACAATCATAATACAAAGCATACAACACAAAGATATACATCACATCAAGAATTAGATAATGCGCTCATACAACACAAAATACAAAGCATACAACACAAAAAAAAAACGGCATGTAATACCCAAAGAGGGTAGATGAGGAAAACTACACCTAGCGAGTATGGTCCGGTCATATGTCACCGTATACCCTTCCCACCCACAAAACCCACTAAAAGTCCTTAATTTTAATTCTACGCCTCCACTCACTTCTATCCTCGATCATGTTCTCAGAAAGATGCAAGTCTATCATATCCTTCCTAATAACCTCGTCCCAAGTCAACCTAGGTCTACCTCTACTCCTCCTACCCTCTAAACTGATGTTCTCTACTGCTCGGACAGGTGCTGCCATCGTTCTCCTCTTCACGTGCCCAAACCATCTTAATCTTCCCTCTCTTATTTTTTCTGTGATAGAAGCCACCTCTAGCCTCTGGCGAAAGACGTCGTTTCTTATCCGATCAAATCTTGTATGTCCACACATCCACCTCAGCATTCGCATTTCTGCGACCTCTATTTGTCTCTCGTGCGATTTCTTTATGGCCCAACAGTCTGTGCCGTATAACATAGCTGGACGTACTGCCACTCTGTATAGTTTTCCCTTTAGTTTGGCTGGGAACCTCTTGTCACACAAAATCCCTGATGCTGCTCTCCACTTGCACCATCCTGATTGTACGCGGTGTGCTACATCGCTGTGTATCTCTCCATCTTCCTGTACGTACGAGCCAAGGTATTTGAACCTAGACGTCCGGGGGACCGCCATTCCCTGGATACTGATTTGGGTGTCCTCCTCGGCCTCACCACTAAAGTTACAATGCATGTATTCTGTCTTAGAGCGACTTATCCTTAAGCCCCTGCGTTCTAGTGCTGCTCTCCACTGTTCTAATCTCTCGTTAAGCACCGTCTTAGATTCTGATATTAAGACAATATCATCCGCAAACAGCATACACCATGGGACTGGCTCTTGTATAGATTTGGTCATCTCGTCCAACACTACTGTGAAGAGGAATGGGCTCAATGCCGATCCTTGGTGGAGTCCTACTTCCACCGGGAAGTAGTCTGTGTCTCCGACAGGTGCTCGTACACACGTTTTTGCCCCGTCATACATATCCTTTATTATTTTGATATACCTCTCTGGTACCTTTCTAAGTCGTAGACTTTCCCAGATGAGTTTCCGCGGTACACTGTCATAGGCTTTTTCTAGGTCAATGAATACCATATGTAGGTCTCTTTTCTTTTGTCTATATTTCTCCATTATCCTCCTTATGACGTGTATAGCTTCTGTTGTAGAGCGTCCTGGCATAAATCCAAATTGGTTTACTGCTATCTGAGTTTCTCGTTTAATTCTCGTGTCAACAATTCTTTCCCATAGCTTCATCGTGTGGCTCAATAGCTTTATTCCCCTGTAATTTGCGCAACATTGGACATCTCCTTTTTTTTATATATGGGGACTATGACACTACTTCTCCACTGCTCTGGCATCTTTCCTGTCTTAAAGATAGTGTTGAATAAGTCCGTTAGCCATTGTAGGCCCTCATCTCCAAGGCACTTCCACACTTCTATCGGAATGTTGTCTGGCCCCACCGCCTTAGCCCTTCCCATTTTCTTCAAAGCTCTCTTAACTTCATCGACTGTGATGCTTCTACAATAACACTTGTTTTGTTGCATCGTTTGATTTGTTTCATCGATCTCCGTTTGTTGATTACTGTTCGTTATGTTGAAAAGGTTATCGAAGTAAGTTTTCCATCTCCCCTTGATGTCTTTCTCCCTCACCAAGACCTTTCCATCCGCGGCCTTTATAAACTTCACCAATCTCAAGTCCTGTCTACTACGTTCCCTTGCCTTGGCAATCTTAAACATGTCATGTTCACCCTCTTTCGTCTCTAATCGCTTATACATCCTCTCGTATGCTGTGTTCTTTGCCTCTGACACAGACTTTTTCGCCTCTCGTTTAGCCTCTTTGTATTTATCTTTTAGCTCTGCTCGTTCTTCCTCATTATTACAGCGTAAAAGCTCTCTAAAACTTTGTTGTTTAATTCTTATCCTCTCCTGTACATCTTCGTTCCACCACCAGGATTCCTTATGACCGATTTTCCTATTTGTTGTAGTCCCAAGCGTTTCTTTAGCTGCTTGAGTGACTCTAGTTGCCATTGTCTCCACTTTTGGTTGGCATCTTCCTGTGGCCCACTCAGGTTCATTGGTATGATTTTATCTCTAAAGATGGTAATCTTTTCGTCTTTGAGTTGTCCCCATCTGATCGTAGGTCTACTTCTCTTAGTTGGTTGGACAATTGCTCTCTTCAGTCGTAGATCTGCCACCAACATGTGATGTTGAGTGACTACTGTCTGTCCCGGTATTGTCTTACAGTCCTTCCACGAGCTACGATCTTCTCTCCTCATCAGCAAATAATCTATCTGTGTGTGTCTCCCGCCGCTGCTAAACGTAATTAGATGCGATTCTCTTTTCTTGAAAAACGAATTTATGATGCTTAGTTCATGCGCTAATGCAAAGTCAAGGAGCTCCCTACCGACGTCATTCCTCAGACCATACCCAAAGCCTCCATGCACCGACGGGAAATGATCGTTGTCCTTACCGATATGCCCATTAAAATCTCCTCCTATGAATATTTTTTCTTCTCGAGGTATGTCTCCCATAACTTGATCTAAGCTCTCCCAGAACTTCTTTCTTTCCGTATCCCGTAATCCTACTTGCGGTGCATACGCACTAACTACAGCCACTACTTCGTCTCCTATTACTATCCTTAACAACATAAGTCTTTAAATAACATAAGATAAGTTTGTTACTTTCTCATTAGAAAATATTAAATTGATCAATTACTTATGGTCTATTTAAATAACATAAGATAAGTTTGGTTTATAATTTATTATAATTATAGTTTAGGCTTTAGTTTAAATGAGCTAAGGCACGAGCCCACTAACCAACTAACGCGCGGGCCACATGCCGAGCGGGGCTTGGCTCATTTACAAACCAAGACGAGCTAATTTGGCTCGTTTACAAACGAGCCCATCTCAACCAAGCTACAAGCCACAAACTTTTTGAACAACCTGTTCTACACTTTATATAGGAGGCTGTGTTTCATGACTTGTAAACTACTGTTTGAATATATTGTGTGTACCAAATTGAATTGAATGAAAATATATAACGTAAGAAATTACACTCATTTAGAAGACAAATATGAACTTTTGAATGGTCTTTAAGCAAATGTTGGTATTGGTACTGCAGGTTGTGGCTAGCCCTGCTGATCTGGTTAAAGTCAGGATGCAAGCCAACGGGCATAGGGTTAGCCAAGGGCTCGAGCCAAGGTACAGCGGGACAGTTGATGCTCTAAGCAAAATTATTAAAGCCGACGGCTTAAGAGGACTTTGGAGGGGTGTTTTTCCTAATATTCAAAGGGCCTTTTGGTAAACATGGGAGAATTAGCTTGTTATGATCATGCAAAACATTTTGTTATTCATAATCAAATCGCTGGCGATAACATCTTCTCCCACACTTTAGCCTCTATGATGTCGGGTCTTACTGCTACAACCATAAGTTGTCCCGCCGATGTGGTGAAGACAAGGATGATGAACCAGGTGGTTGATGAAAATGGCAAGCTTAAGTATAAAAATTCGTATGATTGTTTGATGAAGACAGTTAGATTCGAAGGGTTTCGAGCGTTGTGGAAAGGGTTTTTTCCTACCTGGGCTAGGCTCGGTCCTTGGCAATTTGTGTTTTGGGTTTCTTATGAAAAGTTCAGATTACTTGCCGGGCTTCCTTCTTTTTGACACACGCGTGGGGCCTTTTTGGCTGAAGTTTGTTTAGGACGAGGAATGGTTTTGAGTCAGACCCGATCAAACCGGTTACAAGAACTTTGTAAGTAGTTACATTTTAATTTCATGAACTTATAAGTTATACGATTCATTATAACATCCGGGCTCATTTTGTTGTCTAGCACTAGCCCAGTGTTCATAACATAATAGTTTTCCCACTTAGAACATTCCTGATGTAACTTATTTTAAGTGTTATGTAGGGATGTGCATTGGGTCAGAAACTGACTGCAAACGAATTAAGATTACAAATGATGCATCAACTCAACTCGACTTCTTTTCACTTGTACTTGAATCATATATATAATGTCTTAAAGATTAAAAGTTTTTGAGGTTCTATAGAAAGCAATAACCGAGGGCATGTTTTGATTCATACATCAGATTGACAAGTTTTAAATGGTTTCGACCCTTTACCCAACCCAAACAACCAATCTTGCATCCTCTACCTAACATGAATACATGATTCTACTTCATGGCAACTTGTAATAGGCTTGTGTAAACTGTAAACAGCCTCTTAACATCATTTACTGTAACAAGATTTTATTATTTTGTTAAAAAGATGCAAGTTTTTACCAATACAGATTTACATATATTATATAAATATAACGTAATTTAAACAAGAATTTGTAGTTGCAAGAATCAGTTGAACAAGTATTTTGGCTTTAGCCATGTGTTTAACAGGGTTCTTTTAAAAATCATGATTATTCACATGTCTCGCATGTATACTAAACTAAACGAGTAGTAATTGAATTGTTTGAGTTAGTGAAAACCCATGGATTATTAACTATATCTCGTATCAATGATCCTTAACCCAACTGATTAAGGTGAGGTACTCATGACATCTAAATAAATGGAGGTCATGGGTTCAAACCCAAGTCTCCATCTGAGCAAAAATACTTAGAGTTTAACCAGAGGGTTTTCTTAGCAATGAATTCCCTCCTGAGTGGATTGGGGGTGCGGTTCCGGCCGGAAAACGGATAGGTGGATCCGCTTAAGATAACACCTATCATCTGAAGCATGATCGTACATTTGTCGTTAAAAAAACAATTATATCTCGTGGTAATTGTGCATTTAAAGTTACTTTCTTCTGCATTCGTTACTTGGCTCGCGGGCAACCCCGCTTGGTTGCGTTATTGAAGAATTGTGTTTCTTGTTGTTGTTATTCAAAGCCAACAATTGGCTGTCGTATTTTGTCGCGTAACAAGAATAAAATCGCTTCAGGGGTCACTTCGATGTGGCTGAATGTAGAGCATAAAAGATTATTTAGAACTTTAGAAGATGGTCAAGGTAGCTTGCTTCCAAGCCACTACACTTCTAAACTTTTCATCATTGTAATAGAAAAGATATATACCTTGTAAGATAATGCATATTATATAATATATTACTTCCAGTCACAATAACCAACTTTTAGGCTGATCTTGACCATTGAAAGTACCTAGGAGAAGAACTTGACCTTTAAAAGTCGACAGTTATTAAAAAAAAGCAGTTTTTTAGCTGCAATTAATAGCAGTTCTTTTTAGCTGCAGTTATCAGTTTCTATTAAAACTGGAAGATAGTGGGGTTAGTTTTTCTTAATTTTCGGTGGTGGTTGTTGGTTTTCCGAATTCAGCCACTTATAAATAGCTAAGTGGGTTCATTAGTAATTACATTTCATCTAAAAGCCTCTTATTTCTGGTAAAAAAATGTCATTTCAGTAGAGGTTTCAGGCAGCTTTTCCAGCAGTGTACATACAGCCTTCTAGAACATACCCACATTGCATGTTCCACTGCAGTTAACAGTGGTTTTTCAGCACTGCTTATATTAACAGGTTGTAAACGTGGGTTGCAGTTATCCCTCTAACTGCAACCTGTCATCTATTAAAGCAGTCCTTACCTGTTGGGCTGTTGTTTCATTTTTTTGTACCTGGATATGTAAAAGCTGTCAACCGCAAGTTGTCATCCATTAAAGCAGCCTAACCTGCTGTGTTGCTCTTGCATTTTTTGTTCCTGGATCAAATGGCAGACGAGGTTTCAATGGAAACATTCTTCACAACTTCATCTCACGTCCATAGTCCTGCGGTAACAAGCATAATTATCATGAAATAATTTTACTTTTGTACAACATCCTGCTATAATATGTTGTTTTATTTTGGTTTACAAAATCAATATTAAATCATTATAGTGTATATTGTTAATGGCATTTTTCTACCCATTTGAATTGTTTACAGGTGAAAAGCAAAATGACCAAAGAAATTACAACAATAGTAGCTGCAGTGAAGTTTCTGCAATTGCTGGATAATTATGATATTATCATGGCTGACCCAGATTCTTATAGATTTCTATTTTATGAGGTTGTTTATTGGATGTTTTTCTCCTTTTTAAGGTTGGTATTGAATGGCCGGTTCCAACAGGGCTGCAGCCTGAAGGAAATATTGATATGTTTAAGCTATATATGGCATGTAATTTCCGCGGTTCCGTCAATGTCCGGATTATATACCATCGTTACCTTGGTATGATCGAGTGGTACTACGATGCAAACAAGTGTCGATGCTCCAAAGCCAGCCATACTTCTCAGCCCAGTGAAGATCAGTCCCATCGATACAACAAAAGAAAAAGAAGCAGCCAGGCAAAAAGAAGACTTTTTAGTGAGTCTCCAAGGAAAGAGGAAGTGTAATGTATTTGCCGATAAGTGTTTGTTTTTCTTTGATGTTTAGTTTCTTAGCACTTCATTTTCCATATTGTTAGATCATAGTTTTTATGTATCGCATTTGTAGCTTTTTAAATATAAGTTTGTGTTATTTGTTTTGATTATGTTTTATTGAATTATACGTTTGGTGTTTTACTTAAAGTAACCAATATCTTTTTCCTGTCGTTGTACACTAATTAATTATATTAATAAATGTCACTCTCCCACGCACACGTATTTGGAATGGAAATTAGTAAATTCAGCATGATACAAATATTTTTTTTTACATTTCTACCAGATGTTATTTGTATGAACAAAAATCATGATCTTCATCTAACAAAAATTTATATTCAAATCTGATCAAATGCAACCTTAAGATGAAACCTAAATCTAAAAAAAAAGTATAATGTAATGTGATGGTGTGTAGTTATTCTCAAGGCTATATTTCTTATTTTTATATTTATATGATTATCGGTATTAAGATAGGAGGTTCATGTTTAAATGTCGTAGAGACATAGAAAGAAAAAAATGGAAGGGTTTTATACGAAGACATCCACCACAATGTTCATGTTTGGAATCATAAAACTTGACCCAAACACGATCATTATCATCTCTAAGTCTCTAACCTTTATAAAAATTATCAAAAAAAGGTTTCTGTAGCAAAATTAATGAGGTTAAGTGATAATTTCTATTCGTTTTTGAACATTAAAATGTATATAAAAACTACAATAATATCCACGTGTGAGCAAACAAATATGACTGTTAGTGTTAGATCATGAATATTAAAACAGCTAGCTCTAAAACAGCTTTCTGTTTAATTTCTGTAGCAAAATTAATGGGCTTAATCATAATGATTTCAACAGATTTATTTGCAAAGCTTCATTGATTCATCTTTTTGTCTAAAACATAACGCTCTTCTATGTTTAGTTTCTCAGTACTTGATTTTCTGTATGGTTAGATCGTTAGTTTTTATGTATCACACGTGAAGCTTTTTAAATATAAGTATGTTATAGATGCTTTGATTATGTTTCACTGATTTAAATGTTCGATGTTTACATAAAGTAACCAATTGTATGCGATGTTAAAAAAATCAACTGTAGGAATGAAAGAAACTCACGTTAGTGTCATAAATTGAATTCACTATAATTGTTATTATTTCTATTTTTAAAAATTCTGAGTTTTTAAGATAATGTATTAATTTAGGTAAACAAATTTTAAACTGTGTATCGAGTGCAATTTTTTTATTAATTTCAGAAAATAATAGGAGAGGGAACATAAAAATTATAGATTATATAAGTTAAACAATTTAAAATACATAAAACAACAACTTCCTACCAGTGTAATTTAATATTTTGTAAAGTATAAATAGTTAACATAATATATCAAAAAACTTCCTTTTAATGTTATAAACAAGCAGTTTAAACAGGCTGTTTAAACCTGCTGTTTAAACGTATGATATATAAAAACATCAAAGTATAACAAATGAATGTTACCCACTAACACAGAAACTACCCAGGTAGTTTAAACAAGCAGTATAAACAGGATGTTTAAACCTGCAGTTTAAGCAGTTTAAAATAATTCCTATTATTTTGGCAAAAAGAAAGTTAGTGGGGTGGGCAGTTGCATGGGGTGGGCAGTTGCATTCTATTCTGCCTATATAAGGGCAGATTGGTGCATCTAGGAAAAAGAATCTAAACCATTACTTCTGATATTACGAAATGGACAACAAATCCAGCAAAAGCTCCTCTCGCGAGGAAAATGTGAGTTATTAGTAGGACTGTCGAAAGTTTGCTCAATATTTTGAAGTTCTTTCGTAACGTCTTTATGTTTTCTATTTTGGGAATTCTAATGGAAGAATTTGTTTAATGACAGCACCTGGATGATGAGAGTTTTGATGTTCTTAGCTACACACAATATCTTAGGTCCTATGTGTCACAACTTTATCGTGAATTTGGTGTTGAGGTGATTTGTTTGTTTATGTATATACAATAGTTCATGTCTTTTTTGGCTTATAGTTCCTGTCAGCTAACCCTTTATTCCTATTGTATGTTGATTTTAATTTTTTTTCAGGATTACCAGGCAAGAAAAAAACAAAAGAGGGCTGAAAATCTGACAAATTGGAAGTGGGATGAGGTTGTAGAGATTGACAGTTCAGATGACACGCCTGATGCAACCCCTACAACACCTGATAGCGACAAACAAAGCTGTGATGTTAACAGCTATGACTTTGACCCTTCCGATGATGACACAGGTGATACAGCAGACTCCCTCCAAACTTTCAACAAAAACCTAAAGGTTCCAAAGGTGTAGGTTTTCAGTCACAACCGTCCTAGGTCTGTGTAAGGGTTAAATTCTGTTTGATTTATGTTGTCTTCGTGCAAGTATTTTATCAGGTTTTAGGTTATATAAGTTCTATCTTTTTTTCATAGAATTTGGTCGTCATGTTTTATGGGGATGTTTCACTATGTATGTTGCCTTCTTTGTTTTATGTTTAGTAAACGTGTGGTGTTGTTTCTCTATTTTGTGTTTTTGTATTAAAGTTTAAATATTTGTCCTATATAATGTCGCATAATAAATACACATCTGATATGCAACCAGTTGTGATATAGGAAGGAAAACTAGTTCCAAAAAATGTAGTAATAGCTAACTGAAACCTTTTGTTAACAAGTGACACTAATATTCGTTACATTACATGTATTGAGATTTATTAAATTTATGTGGAACTATATGGTACCTTTAAAATGTTGACTTCCATATGATTATTCAAAGACACCGTAGTGGCACACATTATGGTGAAAAAAGTTATATTTGTTAATGTCAACCGTATGTTACTCGTAGGTTGTTAAAAAATATCAATAAATTAGAAGGTATAATTATTTTCAATGCATTGCTTCTAAACGTAAGCGTAAATAATTGAGATTCATGTTTGATATATTTCATTTAATGCAAGTATTAAATATTTATGGAATCCATATGGTGCAATTTGATTATTTTATATAAATAAACTAATGTTCAATATATTTTAGTGGTGCCATTATATAAAGCGTGTGAGCCAATGAGGAATCATGGCGAGTGTGAGGTATGTCATTTTTAATATAACTCCAATTTTTATTAAGTGTTTTGTATTAAAATGAGATAATGCATAAATGCATGCTACGGCAAGTCATAGTCAGGCGTCATAGTCCGGACAAGGCATGTACCATTGTATTTCCATTATAATTCAACGAACACTTTTAGATGTAATAAATTATACAGACTTACCTTCCGTCTTTGTGAGTGTCTCTGTTCGTCTTCCGTCAATGCAAGCGTTGTCATGTTGCGTGTAATATGCCCAAACTGTAGGAAATAAGTAAATATGTTAGATATTCCCATAATAGTCAATCCCACTAACATTAAAATGCCCCAACTTAATAACACTTTAACGATCCAATTATCCCAGATGTTTCATTAGGTTTCTTTGTTTATAACTAGATAAACCACAAACTTGTATTAGAGATACAAGCTACAAAATTATTAACTCGACTTAATTGAAGGCACTTTTGATTCTTAGAAGCATACCGGATAAGTTTAACTTTACACTAGGATAAAAATATTTATATGCACAATTAACCAAAAACATCAGTAAGAAAGCTCACATTTTCATGATCCATGTGCCGGAGAAGTTTGGTGTCTGGTAATGTCCATTTGGCAAACATTTTAGTTAACAAAATGCGTGGCCGATTTTCTTGGTAGCAACCTCTTCACGTGTCTCTGTAGTCATTGCAGCACTGCAGTAAATGAAGGATAATAGTCAGTTTTCTTCATTTTCTGGTGAAAATACCTTATAAAAACATAGAAATATAAATCATCAATAGCATTAAATACTATTGGTTTCTAATGAAATAAAGCTAAATTACTTGATATACTATCCAATTTTCCATTTTATAAAGAAATTACAGAGCAGATATCGTAAAAAAGAACAACTAAACTTTAATGAACAAGAAATGAGTAAAACTAAATCAATTGATGTACTATTACCCTTTGTTACTAGGTCTGGCCCTACTAATTATCATACCATCTGATTGCATTCATGCTAATTAAACCCATGTATGATTTTTTTTTGTAGTTTATTGACTAATTTACGTGTTTTATTTCTAGATGGGGCTTTGTAGGCCTGCCCGCGGTCAGCCTCCATCAATGGTTCGCATGTTTGATTCGAACATTATCTCGGAAATACTAGCAAGAACATCGTTAAAATCTCTGAGTTCAATTAGATGTACTTGCAAGGAAGTTGAGTTACTATCCTACGATGCATATGTCTTGGAGCGACAGAAAATAGATAATCATGTGCTCGCAGGTTTCATTGTTCAGTGCCCAAACTTCTTAAGTCGTCGCCAGATACATTTTGTGGCTTCATCCGGTTCACGATCGCTTGATATTGGTTATATGGCACCGTGGACCATAATTCATGCAACATCAGAGCAAGGTGTTTTAGTGGTCGAGATTGCACATCTGTGGGTTCGAACACTATCTGTTTATGCATTGTTTAAGCCTGCAAGTCACAATATGCGGGCGATTCCAAATCCGAAATTGAAATATCCTACAGCAAAGGTCGCATTTGTAACATTAGGGTCACGTCCGTTACATTACAAGATCTTTCGTTTGTCTGTTTTTCGTTTATCAAGCCTCCAAACGTGAGTTGTACCATATGAAATCTATAATTGTCTATTTGTAAGTATTATATGTCATAGGGTAGGTATGCATAGTCTTTGTCGTACGTTTAATTGTTGTCAAATGTATCAATTTGTTTTTATTTTTTTGCAGTAATGTTAAAAGGGGCGCTGTCGTATGTATGACATATCGTTTCGAGATATTTGACTCGGCTGCTTGGGCTTGGAGACTACAGGAACCTATACAATTGGCCTATGATGGTGAGGTAACCAATGATGAGGCCATTGTAGCAAGAGGGGGTATCTACATAGGCCTAGAAAATAATCAGATACTTAGAATTGATTCTTCTACTCACCAATACCGAACTATTCAAATCCCGTCAATGGCTACTTATTGTTCGTACTCTTCGTGGAAGCTTATTAAACACAAAGGAAGAGCGGCCATTGTTTGTGTTCATGTCAATGATACACGAGATGTTTGGGTGCTTTCAGCCCGCGATACATGGGTGAAGGCAGATAAACAAACAGTTTTAGGTGTGTTCTTTGAGTCATGGGAATATAAGGATAGTAACCTAACCTTCTACAGATCAGGCGTGGCTCAGTCAGTCATTGCTGTGCAACGTTAATATAACATCTTTTCATTCCAATCCGACTATGAATCTATAAATTTGTCGTGTCGGTAGTTTCATGATTGAATTTTTGTTTTTTTATTTAAATTTGGTATGTTTTGGACAAAGGATTGTAGTTTGCATTCTGCAGTTGTTTGTTTACAAGATATGGTTGTCATGCTTTTGGTAATTGTTTTATTTACTCAGCTATGATCTAATACTATTTGGTTATGTATTTACAGGATTCCAGTTTTAGACCTAAAGTTTTAGTCTCTTTAATACTTGGATGGATTTAAGTGTAAAATTGGTGATGCCAATAACACAATTTGTTTAAAAAAATTAAGGTATTAAAAAGAATTTCCCTCTAAAGCATATGCTAATTAATCGTACATGCTAATGCAGTAGAGAGTCACTTATTTTTAACAACCCTAAGGGTTCATTCGATGACGATATTAAGACCTAAGCTATCAAAATAACGGTGGATAGGCACATTTTATGTCTTATGTAATGGCAGACATGGAAATACTAAAAAAAATAAGCAATTATACAAAATAGTAAGCACCACACGATGACAAATGTTTTAATGTAACAATATAGTCAAAACAAGCAACTATCATCCCACAAAGAAAGGAACTCATGAACACATATATTCATGTATTAATTTTTGAAGTTGTCGTGTGAGTTAGCATTCGAACTTTATTAAATGGTAGTTGGTATGTGAACATATGTGTAATGAAGATCTTTATTTTCTTCCTCTAATCCAAACCTAATCACATTTTTTAAATCCAAACTTATAAAACACACAACTTCATACAAGCTTTACACAAACATAAAAATAAAAAAAATTAGAGATACCACATATATTTATCATGATGAACACTCAAAAGATAACATACATGTCCAAACAATTACGAAAATACTAGATAATTGCATTAAGTTAAAGAAAAAAACACGATATCAGATTGCTAGATATTAATTTCGCATCGATTACCTTAAGATGAGTAACGACTTTACCTTTGTTAGTAAACAAATCTAATGGATTCGACAACATAATAGACTCCTCCAGCTTGGGCCCATGGGATCTATTACGAGTTCCTTCAAGTATAAGTCAAATCACTAATTAGAACTTACCTCAGATGATCGAAACAATCAAATATCAACAATTACATATTATCTTCCAAATTTAGAAGCTCAAAGGTCGTAGAGAAACAATGACATTATGATTAGTGAACTCATAATGTTCGAGCAACACATGAAAAATATAAGCAAGTTATGTTGCTAATCTCAATAAAATGGTAGCCTTTCTCTATGGGTTGTGTTATTGAACTTCTAACACCTTCTCATACTAAAATATTAAGTAATTTAGATTAATCATATCACAATATCAAATTTTTGGGTTGCGACAGAAACTCGTATGACATTCCATAAGTGCTTTAGTTCTTTAATTTTTGGTTTGTCCAGTAAGCCCGGTGTGAATCTTGTATAATTACTCTTTTGCAATACTTTCTTAATATATCAACTTAAAAGTATCACATAATCATAATCCAATGACATATAGGATATAAACAGAACAAACGTATTTTATTAAACGCAGTATGCAACATAATGTAACACCCGTATTTTTTTACAAGAAATAAAAGAAAAAGGAAGAAAAGAAAAGAAAATAAAAAGCAACTAAAAAGGAGGGACCAAAAGTGCCAAATGGGCAAAGTTGTTATTTATTTTGTACAAAAGGGAGGCATGGTCGCCCATAACCCCTGCACAATTCTTTGCATTCGGTTTTTAGAGAGAGAAACAGCAGGGACTTCGATTCTTAGAGAGAGAAAGAAGAAAAAATCGGATTCAAGGTAAGAATTGATGTTTTTAAGTTGTGTTTTGGCTAAGAAACCGAGAATGCATGTTCTTATGTGTGTGTTTGTGTTCGGGTTGCACTGTGTGTGTGTTTTAGGTGTAGAAACGACTGGGAAGTTAAGAAAGGGCATCCAAAACCCGAAGACAAACTAAGGTGAGTTTCTAGACCCCCTTTTTACCTGTTTTTAAATGCTTTGGGGCTGGAAAATGCATGTAAGTATGTTTGTATAAAACTTGGATTTTATACCCGTATGATTGAATGTATGAATGTATGTGTTTATGTTAAGTTTTGCCTAGAATCATGTGAGCATGTTTAGAACTAGGCATTATGTCACACCCTCAAATTCCGGGTCTGGAATCTATCACGGAGGGGTGAGCAAACAGGATCGAACACAGTAGTTACACATGAGATGCAGTTATCTATATGATAAGTTTTAGATAACCATTTCATTAATAATCAGAGTATTAAATATTATACGCAGCGGAAATAAATATATATATTATTTCTTAACAATACGTCTAATCATGTCTTATCAATAACCGATATGTATCTGGAGCTCTTATATGATCCTACGTGCATGTCCATAAGCTCCTAATAGATACCTGAGAATACATGTAAATCAAGTGTCAACACAGGGTTGGTGAGTTCATAGGTAAGTAAAACATATTTGATAAATCATCCATTATCATTCAAAGAAGGGTTTATTGTCAAAGTGTGAGTTTAATTTACTCACCGGTATATGAATAGCCTGTCGGAACCCTTTTTAATAAGGTGAACCCGCTATCCCACATACCCACTAAGTACAAGCCCAACAAATCCATCACATTGAATTTGTCCATGTCACTTAGTTTATTATTTCTATGTACAAGTCCAACAAATCCTTCACATAGGACTTGTCCATGTATCATAGTTTAATTTTTCCCTTTTCCTTTTTATGTGTGTATTATGCCAGTTTTAATAATTCAAATCAGAGGGCGCAAATCCTCTCTTTACATTTATCCTCATATGGGTGGTAAGTGGAACTATAATGGCAAAACTTATATAGCGCAACAATCTGCCTTCCCACAGAATAGTCATCCCGAATGACAGCGAGATCTTTGTGCATCTGATAAGGACCACATGTCCAAACCTTTGTGGGGGTTAGTCACTCCCCGATAGTACTATCCAAAAGATCCCTGCCTTGTTTATAGCCCAGTTTACACAGAAGGATTTCATAATAACCATATGTAATCATAAATGTGATCCAATTATTATTTAACATAATACACCAAAAATAATTTGTAATTTCAATTACAACATGTATTCCAACCCCAAAATATTTAAATGATTAAAAAGGGGAATAGTTATGAACTCACCTCAGTCCTTGTGTGTGGTGTTGACAAGCTAGTAAATTCCTGCTAAGGAATTATAATTCACATAAGTAAATAGTTACAAATCCATAACCTAATAAGTTAGATCTCGAACCTGGCGTTCAACCGATCTAAGGTTTGGTTCTCGAGGATTTGTTATAAACATGTAAGTAAATCATTTTATCTTTGTTAATTCATTAATAACTAAAGATATATATATATTTTATAAAATTTAATTAATTTAATAATGATTTTAACATATCATTATATTCTAAGTAAATTATAGATATTATTTAAACATGTAAGTTTATATTTAATTTTATAAGATTTTATAAATATTTAAATTTATAAAAATCTACTTTGTATTTATATTATCAGGATAAATCCATAAATAATATAACATCCAATAATAATTTTGATGATTTGATTATCATTAAAAATCCACTTTTATAAGGATCATAATTTATAACATAGGTAATAATTATTTACATAAATAATTAGGGTTTTTAAATAATTAAATTTCTACAATTATTAAGATTTAAAAATAATATGGTGTCCCATCAATGGATTAATACTTTAAATCATCATTTAAAGTTTATTTTATAAAAATGGTTATTTATAATATTTTTAAATATTATTTTATAAATTTTATTTAAAGTATTTTTAATTAAATAATTTACAGAAAATTATTTAATGGTATTAAAAATAAAAGAAGCTTTTAAAAATTATTTTTATAATTTTTAACAATTTTTATTTATTTTTATATGGCCTAAAAAGGCTTTAAAAAAATATGGGAGTGGGTCGGGTTCGAACCCGCTACCTCCTCCCCATAACCCCGTGCACAACCAGTGAGCCAAAGGCTCTACATCGAACAGAACACGGGCATCCTTCCCTAAAAACACTTAAATCCAGTCTCCCCCAAATTTCACAAGAACCCTAGATCAATTTGAATCAAATTGATACCCAATTTGATGTTTATAATGTATGGATTCATGGGGTTTTGTTTCCCCATGATAAATCGAATAGAATGGAGTGTTTAATTTACCAGATGAAATCGAATTGATGATACACACTGGATGAACAAGCCGCGACTACACCAAGATCGATTCCAGTGGCAATTGTTGATAATAATCCAATTCCTTTTACAGGAAGTTTCTAATTTCTCAAATGATCGAAAGCCTGATCTTAATTTTGTGAAATTAAGCTCATAAGACAGAAGTTGACTGAGTTGCAGGTCGCGAAGGAGAAAGATTCAAATTCGATGAATGTGGTTATTTCAGATGCAATTCGTAGTGTCATTCGATTGGTATTACTTATAGGATGATTTAGGTGAGATCAATTCGATTAATTATTCAGCCTCAGTGCGATTCGAAGGCTGTAAAGCTGCCGACATTGTTCACGTGGGTGTGTAGATCGCATTATCGTTTGATTCCCGAATTATTGTGAGTTGATGGTTCGAATCTCACTGGTAAACGGTTCAGTGGCAATTAATTTGATTAAAAACATGTGTTTTGGGCGTTTGAGGTTGGCCGGAGGGTTGCCGGAGTTGTTGCCGGAACAGTGGGTCGACGGTGGGGGTGAGGGGTGTTTTAAAAACATTTACACTTTAGCCCCCTGAAGTTTATATGGTTTGTTATTTCATGTTAAACCTTTTAAAACAAGTTTTAAAAATTTCAAATAACCCCTGGACTTTATTAATTCAATTTAATCATTTTATAAATTATTTTATTAATAATAATATTTTCATTATTATTATTATTATCATTATTAACATTATTATTTTTAAATAATAATATTATTATTATTATTATTGTCATTATTTTTATTATTATTAACATTATTATTAAATAATAATAAAAATACAAAAACTAATTTGTAAAATCACATAAAATTTATATTAAATCACGAAAAATTTTCGGGTTGTCACATCATCCCCCTGTTACAGGAATTTTCGTCCCGAAAATTAAGAAGTACTGGCAACATCCTTGAACAGGTTAGGATACTTGCGCATCATTTCGTTCTCTCGTTCCCAAGTGAACTCAGGACCATGCCAAGAGTTCCACCGAACTCTGACAACCGGAATCTTGCTATGCTTAAGTTGTTTAACTTTCTTATCCATGATTTCAACTGGTGCCTCAACAAGTCTGAGTTTCTCACATACTTGCAGTTCCTTGAAAGGCACAACCAGTAATTCATCGGATAAACACTTCCTTAGATTTGATACGTGAAAAAAACATTATGCACACCACCATTTTCAGCAGGTAGATTTAATTCATAGGCTACTGGGCCAATCCTTCTGACAATTTCAAAAGGTCCCACGTAGCGAGGGTTCAATTTCCCTCGTTTCCCAAAGCGTATAAATCCCTTCCAGGGAGATACCTTTAGCGAAACTTTATCTCCTTCCTGAAATTCAGGTGGCTTACGATGTTTATCAGTGTAGCTTTTCTAGCGATCCCTGGCAGCAGCCATGGGTTTACTTATCTGGACAATTTTCTCATGAGTTTCAAAGATCAATTCTTACTTTCTAGCCATTTCCTAATTCTGATTATTTCTAACTTGTCTTGGGGTCCTAATCATCCTAGGGCATACTTATGATAATGGTCGGAACTCCAACCTTCTTAATGTCCCCGTTTAACACATGTTAGCTTAATCGTATCAACCAACATAGCTAGGCTCACAACATTGGCATTAAAGAAAATCATCTAAACCATCAGAGAGGCTTATTCTACTACTCACTAGATTTTTTTTTCCCGTGTCCTTCTTAATTCTATTTGGTCTAATGTCATAAGGTATGACATCAGTTTTATCAATTCATGGAGTTTGTCAATATAAAGAGCACGACTTAACCCTACCATTGCATGATTTTAGAATTACAATTCTAACTTTTGTATTTCATTCCTTAAGTAATAGTAACCCTATTTATAAGCATCAGCGGTATACTAAAAATGTGCTTAAACCGGTTACACGACATCCTAATTTTCCTTAGCATTATCCCAAAGAATATGTATAATGAGTTTCATCACTCATCTATATTTCCTGTAGTCCACTTTCATTCTAAGCATTCAATCAGTTCCTCAGTTACTGAAATGCTAAGTGGAGGAATGTCTCTTAAAATTAATATCATAATTGGAAATTCTATGAAGGCTCTAAGTAGGACAGGACTTAAGTAATAGCAAGTAATCTACAAGCACATTAGTACAATATGTCTAATGATAGCTGCCTATCCTTCATACTTTCAGGATTTCAGGTATAACCATGTCAGGGCTAGTACTAGGGAAACAAGTCTCTCTTTAAATTAGGACAAGTGTAGTTTAGATTACCAAATGGAACACGTCAAGGTAATTTGATTCATATGCCTTAAAGACTTGTATATTGACCACAGTAATTTCACGTGCTATAATAGCAGCAATCTTACGACCAGAGTTTCTAGACCGTGAACGGATTTGACGAGAAGCCATTCTGAAAGATCATTAAGAATTTTCATGGAAATATGTTCTATGAGAACCGAGGCTTTCTTGCTCAACGTGTAGGAATGATGACTTATACGGACTACAATGTTACCACCCGACCAGATTCACCGGACTTAGCATGCACGACAAATTACAATTACGTGTGCACCCGTAATGGTAAGTTGTTTTGCATGATCACCCCGGTTCCTCCTATTGGGTTAACATATCTTGTCAAGTATAATGGTCATTAATGATAGAAGTACCAAATATGTATGTATTATATCGGGAAAACGAAATCAAGGACAAGAATTATTCAACACGACAATGAGATGTTCCGAGTGTATTCGTTTGATTTGTGAATCAAAGCGAGTACGTTGACTAATCAAAGTATTGGGTCAATCATAACTTTGTTGAAGACATGCGTACCTATAAGCAGATACTCATCCCAAGGGTTCCCAGGTAAGGTAAACAGGTCCATCGGTTGATTTGGATATATGCGAATACCTTGCCTAGACAGAACACCCGAGATACAGGCATCACGCTCTTCCAGCATTACATGTTTCAAGTTGTAAGACACAGACTTTGACAAATTTAAAAACCATGAATAACAATCGAGTTTTGGAGTTTGAAATCACTTGAATTAGGCACACAATGCCTTAGAATATGATTTAAGATTCGTGTGTGTATTGATAGGAATCAAGGTATAAGAGGAATCACATAAGGCATATAACTTCTTAATCTTAGTCAATCTCTAACTAAGGCAATTTACTTTGTGCAACTATTGTGTGTGGCTATAGGCTAGATGCAATTCCTAACTCACTATAACCAATGGCTCTGATACCAATCTGTCACACCCTCAAATTCCGGGTCTGGAATCTATCACGGAGGGGTGAGCAAACAGGATCGAACACAGTAGTTACACATGAGATGTAGTTATCTATATGATAAGTTTTAGATAACCATTTCATTAATAATCAGAGTATTAAATATTATACGCAGCGGAAATAAATATATATATTGTTTCTTAACAATACGTCTAATCATGTCTTATCAATAACCGATATGTATCTGGAGCTCTTATATGATCCTACGTGCATGTCCATAAGCTCCTAATAGATACTGAGAATACATGTAAATCAAGTGTCAACACAGGGTTGGTGAGTTCATAGGTAAGTAAAACATATTTGATAAATCATCCATTATCATTCAAAGAAGGATTTATTGTTAAAGTGTGAGTTTAATTTACTCACCGGTATATGAATAGCCTGTCGGAACCCTTTTTAATAAGGTGAACCCGCTATCCCACATACCCACTAAGTACAAGCCCAACAAATCCATCACATTGAATTTGTCCATGTCACTTAGTTTATTATTTCTATGTACAAGTCCAACAAATCCTTCACATAGGACTTGTCCATGTATCATAGTTTAATTTTTCCCTTTTCCTTTTTATGTGTGTATTATGCCAGTTTTAATAATTCAAATCAGAGGGCGCGAATCCTCTCTTTACATTTATCCTCATATGGGTGGTAAGTGGAACTATAATGGCAAAACTTATATAGCGCAACAATCTGCCTTCCCACAGAATAGTCATCCCGAATGACAGCGAGATCTTTGTGCATCTGATAAGGACCACATGTCCAAACCTTTGTGGGGGTTAGTCACTCCCCGATAGTACTATCCAAAAGATCCCTGCCTTGTTTATAGCCCAGTTTACACAGAAGGATTTCATAATAACCATATGTAATCATAAATGTGATCCAATTATTATTTAACATAATACACCAAAAATAATTTGTAATTTCAATTACAACATGTATTCCAACCCTAAAATATTTAAATGATTAAAAAGGGGAATAGTTATGAACTCACCTCAGTCCTTGTGTGTGGTGTTGACAAGCTAGTAAATTCCTGCTAAGGAATTATAATTCACATAAGTAAATAGTTACAAATCCATAACCTAATAAGTTAGATCTCGAACCTGGCGTTCAACCGATCTAAGGTTTGGTTCTCGAGGATTTGTTATAAACATATAAGTAAATCATTTTATTATCTTTGTTAATTCATTAATAACTAAAGATATATATATATATTTTATAAAATTTAATTAATTTAATAATGATTTTAACATATCATTATATTCTAAGTAAATTATAGATATTATTTAAACATGTAAGTTTATATTTAATTTTATAAGATTTTATAAATATTTAAATTTATAAAAATCTACTTTGTATTTATATTATCAGGATAAATCCATAAATAATATAACATCCAATAATAATTTTGATGATTTGATTATCATTAAAAATCCACTTTTATAAGGATCATAATTTATAACATAGGTAATAATTATTTACATAAATAATTAGGGTTTTTAAATAACTAAATTTCTACAATTATTAAGATTTAAAAATAATATGGTGTCCCATCAATGGATTAATACTTTAAATCATCATTTAAAGTTTATTTTATTAAAATGGTTATTTATAATATTTTTAAATATTATTTTATAAATTTTATTTAAAGTATTTTTAATTAAATAATTTACAGAAAATTATTTAATGGTATTAAAAATAAAAGAAGCTTTTAAAAATTATTTTTATAATTTTTAACAATTTTTATTTATTTTTATATGGCCTAAAAAGGCTTTAAAAAAATATGGGAGTGGGCCGGGTTCGAACCCGCGACCTCCTCCCCATAACCCCCGTGCACAACCAGTGAGCCAAAGGCTCTACATCGAACATAACACGGGCATCCTTCCCTAAAAACACTTAAATCCAGTCTCCCCCAAATTTCACAAGAACCCTAGATCAATTTGAATCAAATTGATACCCAATTTGATGTTTATAATGTATGGATTCATGGGGTTTTGTTTCCCCATGATAAATCGAATAGAATGGAGTGTTTAATTTACCAGATGAAATCGAATTGATGATACACACCGGATGAACAAGCCGCGACTACACCAAGATCGATTCCAGTGGCAATTGTTGATAATAATCCAATTCCTTTTACAGGAAGTTTCTAATTTCTCAAATGATCGAAAGCCTGATCTTAATTTTGTGAAATTAAGCTCATAAGACAGAAGTCGACTGAGTTGCAGGTCGCGAAGGAGAAAGATTCAAATTCGATGAATGTGGTTATTTCAGATGCAATTCGTAGTGTCATTCGATTGGTATTACTTATAGGATGATTTAGGTGAGATCAATTCGATTAATTATTCAGCCTCAGTGCGATTCGAAGGCTGTAAAGCTGCCGACATTGTTCACGTGGGTGTGTAGATCGCATTATCGTTTGATTCCCGAATTATTGTGAGTTGATGGTTCGAATCTCACTGGTAAACGGTTCAGTGGCAATTAATTTGATTAAAAACATGTGTTTTGGGCGTTTGAGGTTGGCCGGAGGGTTGCCGGAGTTGTTGCCGGAACAGTGGGTCGACGGTGGGGGTGAGGGGTGTTTTAAAAACATTTACACTTTAGCCCCCTGAAGTTTATATGGTTTGTTATTTCATGTTAAACCTTTTAAAACAAGTTTTAAAAATTTCAAATAACCCCCTGGACTTTATTAATTCAATTTAATCATTTATAAATTATTTTATTAATAATAATATTTTCATTATTATTATTATTATCATTATTAACATTATTATTTTTAAATAATATTATTATTATTATTATTATTGTCATTATTTTTATTATTATTAACATTATTATTAAATAATAATAAAAATACAAAAACTAATTTGTAAAATCACATAAACTTTATATTAAATCACGAAAAATTTTCGGGTTGTCACACATTATGATGTTTGGGATTGGAATATGAATTAGATACATGACCAGGTGATTTTTTTAAGTGTTGAAGAGTCCAATAGGACTCATACGACCAACAGTGTGGTCGTATGACCAGGTGATATTTTTCTAAGTGTGTTGAAGAGTCCAATAGGACTCATACGACCAACAGGGTGGTCGTATGACCAGCTGATATTTTTAAGTATAGGATGAAAAGTCCAATAGGGCTCATACGACCAGCAGTGCTCTTACGCCTAACAGGGCTCATACGCCCAAGGGGCTTATACGCCCAACAGGGCTCAAACGTCCAGAACACTTGGAATTTTTACAGAAATTTCCTACAAATCTGAAGTTCGAGGTTTTGACCAGGGTTGACTAGGGTTAATAAATGATGATGTTTTATGCATGTAATGATGATTATGATTAACCCTTATTATTACTGATATTATTATCAGTGTATTATTATTGTTAACAATATTATTAATAAAATATTGTTAAGTATGGTATGATGCTATGTATGATGATGAATGTATGATGATGAATGTATGATGATGAATGTATGATGAGTGTGTATGTTCCTTGTAATTGTGTATGCTCATCTTTCTGAAACTTTACGAAAAACGAGAATGAACCAATGAAGTATTATGTATCGTAAAGTGAAAGATAATGAAAGAGGAACATGATGATGAATGCATGTATTAACGAATGAACGAAAAGAAGAATGATGATGAACACATGCATTAATGAATGAACGAATGAACGTATGAAAGGCTTGCAAGCAAATGAATGGAGGTGCACACCCTGGCAGGTGTTAGCTCAACTGTGATGCGGGTTAGCTACCCCGAAGGATGCACACAGGGTCAATCTTAAGATTGATAATGAGGTGAGCAACTTTGTGTTGCAACAGACTCGGTTAGCAGGCAATCCGTGGGGTTGCCACTGAGGTGAGCAACTATGTGTTGCGACAGACTTGGCTAACATATTGATAATGAGGTGAGCAACTACGTGTTGCAACAGACTCGGTTAGCAGGCAATCGTGAGATTGCCACTGAGGTGAGCAGCCGTGTGCTGCAACAGACTTGGCTAACATATGATAAGAATGAAAGAACGTAATGTGAATGTATGAATGAAATGAATGAACGTACGAAGGAATGTAATGAACATATGAATGAAAGAAATAATCGTACGTATGAAATGAATGTATGAATGTATGTAATGTATGAATGAATGAAAGTAAGATACATACGAATGGAAGAACTAATATGAAAGAAAGAATACGAATGTAAACGATGAACGACACACTAACGAAAGTTAATGAATGAACGATGAAGATAATAATAATATTATCTGTGTACGTACTTGTGTGACCGCATATGAGTAAAGAAAGGTTTTCCTTGAGACGAAAAGCAAAGTATTTTAAATTATAAAACTAGAACTCACTCAGCAACGCTGACTTTTATGTATTTTCCAGTTGGCAGGTAACAGGTTGCTGAGGATGGCACACGGTGATGGCTACTTGGCGGGCAAGACTGACACCCATTTATGTTTTGACAACACTGTTGTTTTGTAATTCATGCAACTAATTATTTGTGAATTCCTAAACTAGAATGTATTGCTTAGCAACAGTGTTTAAAATGAATGAATGGATTTTTATTAAAATTAATTCCGCTGCTTTAATTTATAATATACGAATGTTTTATGCTGTGAATGACCAACTGTGAGGTGCCCGGGAAGGGGGCCTTACAAGTTGGTATCAGAGCTAAAGTTTAAGTGAAACGGGTAAATTTTCAAAAATAAACCTTAACTTAAACTGAGAATGGGACGGAAAGAGGGATGTCAGCCCGAGTAGCCATGTGCCATCAGGTATTGCTTTTCTTAAAAGTTAATCAGTGTTATGTGCGTGTGCTATGTGATTTATGTGTTCTTAGTAGATTTAGATGCTGATGTAGTCAGGATAGGAAGTGCTCGGGGTGTGAAGAGTAAAGTAAGTGGCTAATCACAACTGGCCACTGTAATTAGGGACTTACTATACTTGACATAAACTGAGCTATTCCTTGAATGACTGTTTTAGTGTTTGAATCTTATAGTGCATAGGAAAATGGCTGGGAAGAAACCTTCTAAGGCTGCTAGAGGTAGAGGTCGTCCGCGTACGAATAGGAACAGTACTAAAGCTCCTAAGACGGCTCCTGTGAACCCCGAGGTTCCTGACCGGAATGAAGAAACAGAGAATGCTAGTCTGAATGCCTCAGCTAGGGAGGCGATTGCTGATGAGGTACACCAGGTCCTACAGGCAGTTATGCCATCTGTAGTGACCGATGTTATTCGAGCTATAAGGAACGAGGAAAGGAAGGAAAAGGAGGACAGGAGAGGGTCGACTGAAAAGGAGAGCAAGGAAGAAGAGGAACGACCGGATCCTGAGATAGTAATATCTGATGAGGAAAGAGATGATGTAGTAGGGGTGACGACCAAGGGGTGCAGTTACGGGGCATTTCAGAGGTGCAAGCCCCGACTTTCGATGGCAATGGCACTGCTACAACCGCTCAACGATGGGTAAGGGAGATGGAAGCGGTACTCGAGATCAGCGAGTGCCGTGAGGATCAGAAGGTGAAGTTTGCCGCCCACTCCTTTACTGACTCAGCACTATGCTGGTGGGACAATATTGTCCAAGCTGAGGGTTCCAGGGCCATCGGGAAAATGAAGTGGTCCGAGTTGAAGAAGCTAGTAATTGAGGAATTCTGTCCTCACAGAGAACTTGATAAGGTCGAGAGGGAGTTCCTGCAACTCGAGGCAGGAACCATGACACACCAGCAATACACTACCAAATTCAATGAGATGGCAAGGCTGGTGCCGGATCAGGTGACACCGGTATCTCGAAAGATTAACCGGTACATTCTGGGACTGCCAGCTGACATCCGTAGGCACTTGATTACTGCCCGACCGAGCACCTTTAGGTCGGCAGTAGACTTAGCTGGGAGGCTCTATGACGAGAGGGAAGTGATGGTGGTGGAGGCAAAGAAAACCGGTGGTGCTAACCGGAACTGGAATGGGAAACGGTTCGGGCGTGGTGGCTTTACCCCGAATAACAAGAAGGCTAGAAGGGATGACCGTAGGGTGGGGTCACCAAGCTCGGGACCCAAAAGGTGTGACAAGTGTGGTAAGGAGCACGGTGGTGAGTGTAGATGGGGGTTAAACGTCTGTTTCAGGTGTGGGAAATCCGGTCATATGGCTAGAGACTGTAAGGCTACGAGGTGTTTCAACTGCGGTGAAGTGGGGCATATGAGTAAGGATTGCAAGAAGTCGAGGGCCGAGAGTTCCGGGGGAAAGAAGATGGCAGGGACTGAGGGGCAGAAGACGAGTGCCAGAGCTTTCACTATGACCAGGGAAGGCTAGGATGGACCCCGATGTTGTGTCAGGTACGTTTATAGTAAATCAAACTCTTGCTTCTGTGTTATTTGATTCTGGTGCTAGTAAGAGTTTCATTTCTGCTACTTTCTGTGCTAAATTGCCTGTTAGTAGTAAATGCATTGATGAGCCCTTTGAAGTAGAAACCGCTATTGGTAAGTCCACTAGAGTTACTGATGTGATAGAGGACTGTGCCATAGAGTTAGAAGGTCATAGGTTTGCTGCTAGGTTACATGTGATGCCCCTAGGTGTATTTGATGTAGTGCTAGGGATGGATTGGTTGGCAACCTACGAAGCGAATATAGTATGTCGAAAGAAGATGATTAGATTGACGGCATCTGACGGAAGTCTGGTGACAATATACGGTGATCGGGTAACGATGATTCCGAAGGTGATTTCGATGGCGGTGGCGGGGGGGAAGTGCATGAGGCGTGGGTGCAACGCCTACCTATGTTATGTGAAGGATGTGGAAACGCCAACACCACAACTATCCGACGTTCCGGTTGTGTGCGAGTTTCCAGATGTGTTCCCGGAAGACTTATCGGGATTGCCACCTGACCGCGAAATTGAATTTCAAATTGACTTAATACCCGGTGCCCAAACCTGTCGCCAAGGCACCGTATCGATTAGCTCCTACGGAGATGAAGGAGTTGATGGAGCAACTGCAGGAGTTGCTTGACAAGGGCTTCATTAGACCGAGTATCTCTCCTTGGGGTGCTCCGGTCTTATTTGTGAAAAAGAAGGACGGTAGCATGAGAATGTGTATCGACTACCGTGAATTGAACAAGTTGACCATAAAGAATCGGTATCCGTTACCGAGAATCGATGACTTGTTCGACCAGCTCCAGGGTGCCAGTTGGTTCTCGAGGATATATCTTCGATCTGGCTACCACCAGTTGAAGGTGAAGGAGCAGGACATTCCTAAAACAGCTTTTCGTACGCGTTATGGACACTATGAGTTTCTCGTTATGTCATTTGGTCTGACTAACGCGCCAGCTGCTTTTATGGACTTGATGAACCGAGTGTGTCGGCCAATGTTAGATAAATCAGTGATTGTGTTCATCGATGATATCCTGATTTATTCGAGGAGCGAAGAAGAGCATACCGGTCACATTCGGGAAGTATTGGAGACTTTAAGGAGGGAGAAACTGTACGCTAAGTTCTCCAAGTGTGCCTTCTGGTTACGCGAGGTACAATTTCTGGGTCACGTGGTAAATGCAGAAGGAATAATGGTGGACCCAGCAAAGGTTGAGGCTGTGATGCAATGGAAATCACCAAAGACGCCATCCGAGATTCGTAGCTTCTTGGGGTTGGCGGGCTACTATAGGAGATTTATTCAATACTTCTCCAAGATAGCCTCACCTTTGACAAAATTGACTCGCAAGGATGTAAAGTTTGTGTGGGGTCGAGAACAGGAGGATGCTTTCGAGGAATTGAAAACGAGACTGACACAAGCTCCTGTCTTGACATTGCCCGAGGGAAATGAAGACTTAGTGGTCTATTCGGATGCATCTTATTCTGGGCTAGGTTGTGTGTTGATGCAACGTGGAAAGGTGATCGCATATGCATCTCGACAACTGAAGATCAACGAAGTCAACTATCCCACACACGATCTAGAATCAGCTGCGGTGGTTTTTGCGTTGAAGATATGGCGGCACTATCTATACGGGACGAAGTGCACTATCTTCACAGACCACAAAAGCTTGAAGTATTTCTTCGAGCAGAAAGATTTAAACATGAGGCAAAGGCGATGGTTGGAGCTCATAAAGGATTATGACTGCGAAATCCATTACCATCCGGGCAAGGCCAACGTGGTGGCGATGCCCTTAGCCGAAAAGAAAGGCCTGAGCCGATCCGGGTAAAGGCATATCAGCTAATTATGACCTCAGATGTAATGACTCAGGTTAAGGAGTTTCAAGACGAGGCTTTGAAAGAAGATCGTCTTAACTCCGAAAGGATGAGAGGTCTAGTTACGGAATTGGGTGAGAACACTCTTGGTGTTAAGACTCGATTTGGACGAATGTGGATTCCTCGATACGGGGATCTACGTGGTAGAATTATGGACGAGGCCCATAAGACCCGATACTCCATTCACCCCGGTGCTACCAAAATGTACCACGATATGAAGAAAGACTATTGGTGGCCGGGTATGAAACGTGATGTAGTGGAGTACGTAAGTAAGTGCTTGACTTGCTTACAAGTGAAGGCGGAACACCAGAAGCCCTACGGGAAGATCCAACCGTTGGATATACCCGAGTGGAAGTGGGAACACATCACCATGGATTTCATCACGAAGTTTACCCCAAAAGGGTATGATGCCATATGGGTGATAGTTGATAACCAAGAGTGCCCACTCCTACCGATCCGCAAAACGTACTCATCTGAAAGATTGGCGGATCTGTTCATCAAAGAAATTGTAGCTCGTCATGGTGTGCCGGTGTCTATTGTGTCTGATCGCGACACCCGGTTTACCTCCAAGTTTTGGAAATTTCATGATGCAATGTACACATTAGTACATATCACCCTCAGACAGACGGTCAGTCTGAGAGGACGATCCAAACACTCGAGGACATGCTTCGGGCGTGCGTGATCGATTTTGGAGGAAGTTGGGACGACTACCTGCCGTTAGCAGAATTCTTGTACAACAACAGTTATCATGCCAGTATTGGCATGCCACCTTACGAGATGCTATACGGTAGGAGATGTAGGACGCCGTATGTTGGGGAGATATTGGGCAGAAAGAACTAGGAGGCGTTGAGGTGATTGAAGCAACGACTGAGAAATTAGAAAAGATCAAAGCCTTCATGAAGGCGGCGAAAGATAGGCAAAAGTCGTATGCTGACAAGAGGCGAAGACCGATAGAGTTCAAGGTTGGTGACCGAGTTATGTTGAAGGTCTCACCTTGGAAAGGAATCATTAGATTCAGGAAACGAGGTAAGCTAAGCCCGAGATACATAGGACCTTTCCGGATTGTCGCACGGGTAGGAGAGGTGGCCTATCGACTTGAATTGCCAGATGAGTTAAGTGGAATTCATCCTACATTCCATGTATCTCATCTGAGAAAGTGCTTAGCTGATGAAGGCATGGTTGTACCACTGGAGGATATTGAAGTAGACGAACGGCTCAATTACGTTGAGCAACCAGTGGCAATCATTGATCGTAAGGAGAAGAGGTTGAGAAATAAAGTGGTTCCTCTTGTGCGTGTACAGTGGAAGCATAGGAAGGGATCCGAGTCTACGTGGGAGACTGAAGAAGAAATGAGACAACACTACCCACATCTGTTTGAGGAATAACAGGTTTCGGGGAAGAAACCTATATAAGGGGGGGTGGACTTGTAACACCCGTATTTTTTAACAAGAAATAAAAGAAAAAGGAAAAGAAAAGAAAAGAAAATAAAAAGCAACTAAAAGGAGGGACCAAAAGTGCCAAATGGGCAAAGTTGTTATTATTTTGTACAAAAGGGAGGCATGGTCGCCATAACCCCTGCACAATTCTTTGCATTCGGTTTTAGAGAGAGAAACAGCAGGGACTTCGATTCTTAGAGAGAGAAAGAAGAAGAAATCGGATTCAAGGTAAGAATTGATGTTTTTAAGTTGTGTTTTGGCTAAGAAACCGAGAATGCATGTTCTTATGTGTGTGTGTTTGTGTTCGGGTTGCACTGTGTGTGTGTTTAGGTGTAGAAACGACTGGGAAGTTAAGAAAGGGCATCCAAAACCGAAGACAAACTAAGGTGAGTTTCTAGACCCCTTTTTACCTGTTTTTAAATGCTTTGGGGCTGGAAAATGCATGTAAGTATGTTTGTATAAAACTTGGATTTTATACCCGTATGATTGAATGTATGAATGTATGTGTTTATGTTAAGTTTTGCCTAGAATCATGTGAGCATGTTTAGAACTAGGCATTATGATGTTTGGGATTTGGAATATGAATTAGATACATGACCAGGTGATTTTTTTTAAGTGTTGAAGAGTCCAATAGGACTCATACGACCAACAGTGTGGTCGTATGACCAGGTGATATTTTTCTAAGTGTGTTGAAGAGTCCAATAGGACTCATACGACCAACAGGGTGGTCGTATGACCAGCTGATATTTTTAAGTATAGGATGAAAAGTCCAATAGGGCTCATACGACCAGCAGTGCTCTTACGCCTAACAGGGCTCATACGCCCAGGGGCTTATACGCCCAACAGGGCTCAAACGTCCAGAACACTTGGAATTTTTACAGAAATTTCCTACAAATCCGAAGTTTGAGGTTTTGACCAGGGTGACTAGGGTTAATAAATGATGATGTTTTATGCATGTAATGATGATTATGATTAACCCTTATTATTACTGATATTATTATCAGTGTATTATTATTGTTAACAATATTATTATAAAATATTGTTAAGTATGGTATGATGCTATGTATGATGATGAATGTATGATGATGAATGTATGATGATGAATGTATGATGAGTGTGTATGTTCCTTGTAATTGTGTATGCTCATCTTTCTGAAACTTTACGAATAACGAGAATGAACCAATGAAGTATTATGTATCGTAAAGTGAAAGATAATGAAAGAGGAACATGATGATGAATGCATGTATTAACGAATGAACGAAAAGAAGATGATGATGAACACATGCATTAATGAATGAACGAATGAACGTATGAAAGGCTTGCAAGCAATGAATGGAGGTGCACACCCCTGGCAGGTGTTAGCTCAACTGTGATGCGGGTTAGCTACCCCGAAGGATGCACACAGGGTCAATCTTTAAGATTGATAATGAGGTGAGCAACTTTGTGTTGCAACAGACTCGGTTAGCAGGCAATCCGTGGGGTTGCCACTGAGGTGAGCAACTATGTGTTGCGACAGACTTGGCTACATATTGATAATGAGGTGAGCAACTACGTGTTGCAACAGACTCGGTTAGCAGGCAATCGTGAGATTGCCACTGAGGTGAGCAGCCGTGTGCTGCAACAGACTTGGCTAACATATGATAAGAATGAAAGAACGTAATGTGAATGTATGAATGAAATGAATGAACGTACGAAGGAATGTAATGAACATATGAATGAAAGAAATGATCGTACGTATGAATGAATGTATGAATGTATGTAATGTATGAATGAATGAAAGTAAGATACATACGAATGGAAGAACTAATATGAAAGAAAGAATACGAATGTAAACGATGAACGGCACACTAACGAAAGTTAATGAATGAACGACGAAGATAATAATAATATTATCTGTGTACGTACTTGTGTGACCGCATATGAGTAAAGAAAGGTTTTCCTTGAGACGAAAAGCAAAGTATTTTAAATTATAAAACTAGAACTCACTCAGCAACGCTGACTTTTATGTATTTTCCAGTTGGCAGGTAACAGGTTGCTGAGGATGGCACACGGTGATGGCTACTTGGCGGGCAAGACTGACACCCATTTATGTTTTGACAACACTGTTGTTTTGTAATTCATGCAACTAATTATTTTGTGAATTCCTAAACTAGAATGTATTGCTTAGCAACAGTGTTTAAAATTGTAAGGCCCGATCCCGGGCACCTCACAGTTGGTCGTCATCACCCATAAACACATACATTTAATATGACTTAATAAAAACTATGCAGCGGAAACTTGAAAATTTACTATAAATGCTTTGCAAAGTAATACAACAACTGTTACAAAATATCATTTGTTTGCATTACAATACAAAAACATTAACAAAAGAATGCCATCCCAAAAGAACTGAGTAGCCGCCTCGCGCCATCCTCAGCAACCCTACCTGCCAACTGGAAAATACATAAAAGTCAGCGTTGCTGAGTGAGTTTAGTTTTGTAATAAAACATACTTTTACCTTTTTTTTTTTAAAAGTATCCTTTCGTTCATGCGTTCAACATCATACGTACACATAGATAATATTCATTATTATCTTCATCATTCGTATTATCATTATCTTTAACTTCTCGTATGGATTCTGTCAGACTTTACCCACTTCATAGCACTCGGCTATGATTACTGTGGTCGAATGACAAGAATCCCGTTCATACTTACTTGCATGCATTGAAAGGTTAATTGTACAATACCATATGCTACACCCCAATCAGTCTTAGCTACCGGGCCGTAATAAACATATGACGGGAGCGTATGCCCGGTACTAGAGGTAAGCGGTAGAGGTACCATGAACATGGTCAATCACATAGAAGGACCAATCGCGTTATTCAATGCTTGCAAGACATAATTCATTCGTTCATTAATGCATGTATTCATCATCGTTCTACTTTTCATTCATTCGTTAATACATGCATTCGTCATCATGTTCCTCTTTCATTATCTTTCACTTACGATACGTAATACTTCATTAATTCATTTCTCATATTCGTAAAGTTTCAGAAAGATAAGCATACAAAATTATCAGGAACACATCATACATACTCATCACGTTTATCATCATGCATTCATCATCATACATTCATCATCATACATAGCATCATACTTACTTAACAATATCTTAATAATATTGTTAACAGTAATATACTAATAATATATTAGTAACAATTAGGGTTAATCCTACTCATCATTATATGCATGAGACATCATCATTTATTAACCCTAGTCAACCCTGGTCAAACCTCAAACTTCGGGCTTACTGGAAATTTCCTGAAAAATGCTAAGTGTTCTAGTCGTTTTAGCCCTGTTGGGCGTATAAGCCCTGGGCGTATGAGCACTATTAGTCGTATGAGTACTGCTGGACTTTTCACTTAACACTTAGATTATCAGCTGGTCTTACGACCACACTGTTGGTCGTATGACCACTGATGGTCGTACCACCCCTGGACTTAGGAACATATTTGGATCATACGACCACTGTGGTCGTATGAGTCCACACTTAGAACTTTCCACATGATCATACGACCATGTTGGCGTATGAGTCCTATTGGCCATACTTAGAAAATATCACATATTCATACGACCACTGTTGGTCGTATGAGTCCTATTAGACTCATCAATACTTAGAAAAATCCTGATCATACGACCACTGTTGTCGTATGATCACTGATGGACACATCAACTTTTCTTATTTATTCAAGTCCAATTTCAGACATATTAACAACATATTCATGTGTCTAACTTATAATCCAAGTCCCAAACATCAAAATGCCTCATCCTAAACATACACACATGATTCTAAGCATAAATCTAAACATAAACATAAACATACATACAATCGTTCATACGGGTTTCGACCCAAACTTTATAAAAATATATTTGCATGCATTTTCCAGCCCCAAACATTTAAAAAAAACAGTAAAAAGGGGTCTAGAACTCACCTTATTGTGTCTTCTTCGAACTTACACCTTCACCCGAGCTGTTCAAACGGCTCTAACACCTTAGAAATCCTTTAAACACGCATTCAAACACATATACACCACATGAGCACATAACCAAGGCTAATTTAGCCAAAAACAACTAACAAAACATTGAACTTACCTTGAATCTGATTTCTTCTTCTTTCCCTCTCTAGAATCGAATTTTGTGTTTTCTCTCTCTAAAAGATCGCTGATAGGAAATGCAGGCAACATGGGCGGCCATGCTTTTCTTTGTACAAAATAATGATAATTTTGCCCATTTGGCACTTTTAGTCCCTCCTTTTAGTTGTTTTCTTTCTGTTCTTTTCTTCCTTTTTCTTTATTCCTTGATAAAATACGGGTGTTACAAGTCCACCCCCCTTATATAGGTTTCATCCCCGAAACCTGTTATTCCTCAAATAGATATGGGTAGTGCTGCCTCATTTCTTCTTCAGTCTCCCACGTAGACTCGGATCCCTTCCTGTGCTTCCACTGTACACGCACAAGGGGAACCACTTATTCCTTAACCTCTTTTCCTTACGATCAATGATTGCAACTGGTTGCTCCACGTAGTTGAGCCGTTCATCTACTTCAATATCCTCCAGTGGTACAACCATGTCTTCATCAGCTAAGCACTTTCTCAGATGAGATACATGGAATGTGGGATGAATTCCACTTAACTCATCTGGCAGTTCAAGTCGATAGGCCACCTCTCCTATTCGTGCGATAATTCGGAAAGGCTATGTACCTCGGGCTTAGCTTACCTCTTTTCCTGAATCTAATGATTCCTTTCCAAGGTGAGACTTTAACATAACTCGGTCACCAACCTTGAACTCTATCGGTCTACGCCTCTTGTCAGCATACGACTTTGCCTATCTTTCGCCGCCTTCATGAAGGCTTTGATCTTTTCTAATTTCTCAGTCGTTGCTTCGATCCCTCCACACCTCCCAGTTCTTTTGCCCAATGTCTCCCAACATACGGGCGTCCTACACCTCCTCAGTATAGCATCTCGTAAGGTGGCATGCCAATGCTGGCGTGATAACTATTGTTGTACGCGGGAGAATTCTGCTAACGGCAGGTGATCATCCCAACTTCCTCCAAAGTCGATCACGCACGCCCGAAGCATGTCTTCGAGTGTTTGGATTGTCCTCTCAGAATGACCGTCTGTCTGAGGGTGATATGCTGTACTAATGTGTAGTCTCGTCCCCATCGCATCATGAAATTTCTTCCAAAACTTGGAGGTTAAACGGGTGTCACGATCAGACACAATAGACAACGGCACACCATGACGAGCTACAATTTCTTTGATGAACAGATCCGCCAATCTTTCAGATGAGTACGTTTCACGGATCGGTAGGAAGTGGGCACTCTTTGTCAAGCGGTCCACTATCACCCATATGGCATCATACCCTTTAGGGGTACGTGGTAACTTCGTGATGAAATCCATGGTGATATGCTCCCACTTCCACTCGGGTATATCCAACGGTTGGATCTTCCCGTAGGGCTTTGGTGTTCTGCCTTCAACTGTAAGCAAGTTAAGCACTTACTTACGTACTCCACTACGTCGCGTTTCATGCCGGCCACCAATAGTCTTTCTTCATATGTGGTACATTTTGGTAGCCCCCGGGTGAATGGAGTATCGGGTCTTATGGGCCTCATCCATAATTCTACTACGTAGATCCCCGTATCGAGGAATCCACATTCGCCCAAAAGGGTCTTAACACCTAGAGTGTTCTCACCCAACTCCGTCACTAGACCTCTCATCCTTTCGGAGTTAAGACGATCTCCTTTCAAAGCCTCACTTGAAAACTCCTTAACCTGTTGTCATCACGTCGGAGGTCATGATCAATTGAAAGCCTTCACCGGATCGGCTCAGGCCTTCTTTTCGGCTAAGGGCATCAGCCACCACATTGGCTTTGCCGGGTGGTAATGGATTTCGCAGTCATAATCCTTTATGAGCTCCAACCATCGCCTTGCCTCATGTTTAAATCCTTCTGCTCGAAGAAATACTTCAAGCTTTTGTGGTCTGTGAAGATAGTGCACTTTGTCCCGTATAGATAGTGCCGCCAAATCTTCAACGCAAAACAACACCGCGGCTAATTCTAGATCGTGTGTGGGATAGTTGACTTCGTGGGTCTTCAGCTGTCGGATGATAGGCTATTACCTTCCACGTTGCATCAACACGCAACCTAGCCCAGAATAGGATGCATCCGAATAGACCACTAAGTCTTCACTTCCTTCAGGCAAAGTCAAGACAGGAGCTTGTGTAGTTGCCTTCAACTCCTCAAAGCCGTCTCCTGTTCTCGACCCCACACGAATTTCACGTCCTTACGAGTCAATTTTGTCAAAGGTGAGGCGATCTTGAAAAGTCTTGAATAAATCTTATAATAGCCCGCCAATCCCAAGAAGCTACGAATCTCGGTTGGCGTCTTGGTGACTTCCATTGCATCACAGCCTCAACCTTTGCTGGTCCACCATTATTCCTTCTGCATTCACTACGTGACCCAGAAATTGCACCTCGCGTAACCAAAGGCGCACTTGGAGAACTTGGCGTACAATTTCTCCCTTCTCAACGTTTCCAATACTTCCCGAATATGCCCGGCATGCTCTTTTTCACTTCTTGAATAAATCAGAATATCATCGATGAATACATTATGATTTATCCAACATTGGTCGGCACACTCGGTTCATCAAATCCATAAAAGCAGCGGGCGCATTGGTCAACCCAAAAGACATGACAAGAAACTCGTAGTGACCATAGCGCGTACGAAAGGCTGTTTTAGGGATATCTTGTTCCTTCACCTTTAGTTGATGGTAACCTGATCGAAGATCTATCCTTGAAAACCAACTGGCACCCTGAAGTTGATCAAACAAGTCATCGATCCTTGGTAAGGGGTATCTGTTCTTCACCGTCAGCTTATTCAGCTCGCGGTAGTCGATGCACATCCTCATACTACCATCCTTCTTCTTTACGAACAGAACCGGAGCACCCCAAGGTGAGATACTCGGTCGGATAAACCCCTTATCCAGCAGCTCCTGCAACTGCTCCATCAACTCTTTCATTTCCGTCGGAGCCAAGCGATACGGTGCTTTTGCGACAGGTTGGGCACCCGGTATCAGGTCGATCTGGAATTCGATCTCTCGGTCAGGTGGCAATCCCGATAAGTCTTCGGGAAACACATCTGGAAAGTCACACACCACTGGCACATCGCATAGCTGTGGTGTTGGCGTCTCTACATTCTTTACATAACATAAGTAGGCGCTACATCCGCGCCTCATACACTTTCCCGCCACCGCCATCGAGATCACCTTCGGAATCGTCGTAACCCGATCGCCATAAATCGTCACCGGACTCCCGTCGGTCGCCGTCAGTCTAATCATTTTCTTTCGGCACACGATATTCGCTTCATAGGTTGCTAACCAGTCCATCCCTAACACTACATCAAATCCTCCTAGAGGCATCACATGTAGCTTGGCAGCAAACCTATGACCTTCTAATTCTATGGTACAGTCCTCTATCACATCAGTAACTCTAGTGGACTTACCAATAGCGGTTTCTACATAAAAAGGCTCACTAATGCATTTGCTACTAACAGGCAATTTAGCACAGAAAGTAGCAGAAATGAAACTCCTACTAGCACCAGAGTCAAATAACACAGAAGCAAGAGTTTGGTTTACTAGAAACGTACCTGACACCACATCGGGGTCCGTCCTAGCTTCTTCCTGCGTCATCGTGAACGCCCTAGCCTTTGCCCTCGGTGCTTCTCCTCCCGTCTTCTTCTCTCCCGAGCCCTCAGTCCTCGGCTTCTTGCAGTCCTTGCTCATGTGGCCACTTTCCCCACAGTTAAAGCACTTGCCCGTCCGGCAATCTTTTGATATGTGCCCTGTCCTTCCGCACTTAAAGCAGAGATTAGATCCCCACTTGCACTCCCCTGAGTGCTCCCTTCCACACATACCACACTTCCTTATCAAGCTCCAGACACGACCACTCGGCGGTCATCCACCCTTGCTTTCTTGTTGTTTGTCGAAGTATCACCCCGACCAAATCTCTTCCCCTGCCAATTCTTCTCTCCACTTCCTTTCTTGCTTCCTCAGCCTTCACCAAAGCAGCCCGTTCATCAAATAACCTTCCCGCCAAATCCACTGCCGACCTGAAAGTGCTTGGTCGGGCAGAAATCAAGTGCCAACGAATTTCAGCTGGCAGCCCCTGAATATACCGGTTGATCTTTCGAGACACCGCGTCACCTGCTCCGGCACCAACAGCGCCAACTCGTTGAACTTGGTGGTATATGTTGGTGGGTCATCGTCCCCGCCTCCAGCTGCAGGAACTCCCTTTCTATCCTATCCATTTCCCGACGAGGACTGAATTCCTCGATCACCAGCCTTTTCAACTCAGCCCATTTCATCTTCCCTATAGCCCGGCTACCCTCGGCTTGGACTATATTCTTCCACCAGCATAAGGCCGACCCTGTAAAAGAGTGGGTAGCAAACTTCACCTTCTTGTCCTCCTGGCAATCACTAATATCGAGGACAGCTTCCATTTCCATCACCCATTGGTGAGCATCAGTAGCAGTACCAGACCCATCAAAAGTTGGGGGCTTGCACCTCATGAATGCCCCGTAGTTACAACCCCGGGCGGTCTCCTGTAACTGTTCTTCTTCCTCTTCATCATCAGATAGTACCGTTTCTGTTTCCTCTGTTGTTGTCTACCTGAGGACCGATTCCTCCCTCGTCTATCGTCCTCACGTACTGCCTTTAACACTTCTGTCATGACAGACGGTAGGATCGTCTGCATAACCTGGTGCACCTCCTCAACAACTGCCTCTTTCACCGAGGCCCTAAAATCATCACTCTCACCCACTCCCCCCGAGGGAGTAGTATTAGGTCCTTCGGGAACCTTCTTCTCTTGTCTAGGCCTACCTTTGTGGCTCGTGGTTCCACACCACTCCCGCCACTGCCTCCACCAACTGGGGCTTTAGATGATCTACCACCGACCATCTTCTATCACACTGAAAGATTTAAACACCAACACGGTCATTCAAGGAAATAGCTCAGTTTATGTTAAGTATAGTAAGTCCCTAATTACAGTGGCCAGTTGTGATTAGCCACTTACTCTACTCTTCACACCCCGAGCATTACCTGTCCTGACTACATTAGTATCTAAGTCTAACAGTACACATAAAACATAACATGCACACATAACACTGGTTATCTTTCAAGAAAATACCTGATGGCACGCAGCTACTCAGATGGCATTCCCATTTCCCCCTGTCCCATTCTCAGTTTAAGTCTTAGGTTTATTTTAAAAATTTACCCATTTCACTTAAACTTCGGCTCTGATACCAACTTGTAAGGCCCCGATCCCGGGCACCTCACAGTTGGTCGTCATCACCCATAAAACATACATTTAATATGACTTAATAAAAAATGCAGCGGAAACTTGAAAATTTACTATAAATGCTTTTGCAAAGTAATACAACAACTGTTACAAATATCATTTGTTTGCATTACAATACAAAAACATTAACAAAAGAATGCCATCCCAAAAGAACTGAGTAGCCGCCTCGCGCCATCCTCAGCAACCCTACCTGCCAACTGGAAAATACATAAAAGTCAGCGTTGCTGAGTGAGTTCTAGTTTTGTAATAAAACATACTTTTACCTTTTTTTTTTTAAAAGTATCCTTTCGTTCATGCGTTCATACATCATACGTACACATAGATAATATTCATTATTATCTTCATCATTCGTTATTCATCATTATCTTTAACTTCTCGTATGGATTCTGTCAGACTTTACCCACTTCATAGCACTCGGCTATGATTACTGTGGTCGAATGACAAGAATCCCGTTCATACTTACTTGCATGCATTGAAAGGTTAATTGTACCAATACCATATGCTACACCCCAATCAGTCTTAGCTACCGGGCCGTAATCAACATATGACGGGAGCGTATGCCCGGTACTAGAGGTAAGCGGTAGAGGTACCATGAACATGGTCAATCACATAGAAGGACCAATCGCGTTATTCAATGCTTGCAAGACATAATTCATTCGTTCATTAATGCATGTATTCATCATCGTTCTACTTTTCATTCATTCGTTAATACATGCATTCGTCATCATGTTCCTCTTTCATTATCTTTCACTTTACGATACGTAATACTTCATTAATTCATTTCTCATTATTCGTAAAGTTTCAGAAAGATAAGCATACAAAATTATCAGGAACACACATCATACATACTCATCATACGTTTATCATCATGCATTCATCATCATACATTCATCATCATACATAGCATCATACCTTACTTAACAATATCTTAATAATATTGTTAACAGTAATATACTAATAATAATATTAGTAACAATTAGGGTTAATCCTACTCATCATTATATGCATGAGACATCATCATTTATTAACCCTAGTCAACCCTGGTCAAACCTCAAACTTCGGGCTTACTGGAAATTTCCTGAAAAATGCTAAGTGTTCTAGTCGTTTTAGCCCTGTTGGGCGTATAAGCCTCTGGGCGTATGAGCACTATTAGTCGTATGAGTACTGCTGGACTTTTCACTTAACACTTAGATTTATCAGCTGGTCTTACGACCACACTGTTGGTCGTATGACCACTGATGGTCGTACCACCCCTGGACTTAGGAACATATTTGGATCATACGACCACTGTTGGTCGTATGAGTCCACACTTAGAACTTTTCCACATGATCATACGACCACTGTTGGTCGTATGAGTCCTATTGGCCTCATACTTAGAAAATATCACATATTCATACGACCACTGTTGGTCATATGAGTCCTATTAGACTCATCAATACTTAGAAAAATCCTGATCATACGACCACTGTTGGTCGTATGATCACTGATGGACACATCAACTTTTCTTATTTATTCCAAGTCCCAATTTCAGACATATTAACAACATATTCATGTGTCTAACTTATAATCCAAGTCCCAAACATCAAAATGCCTCATCCTAAACATACACACATGATTCTAAGCATAAATCTAAACATAAACATAAACATACATACAATCGTTCATACGGGTTTCGACCCAAACTTTATAAAAATATATTTGCATGCATTTTCCAGCCCCAAACATTTAAAAAAACCAGTAAAAAGGGGTCTAGAACTCACCTTAGTTGTCTTCTTCGAACTTACACCCTTCACCCGAGCTGTTCAAACGGCTCTAACACCTTAGAAATCCTTTAAACACGCATTCAAACACATATACACACACATGAGCACATAACCGAGGCTAATTTAGCCAAAAACAACTAACAAAACATTGAACCTTACCTGAATCTGATTTCTTCTTCTTTCCCTCTCTAGAATCGAAATTTCTGCTGTTTTCTCTCTCTAAAAGATCGCTGATAGGAAATGCAGGCAACATGGGCGGCCATGCTTTTCCTTTTGTACAAAATAAATGATAATTTTGCCCATTTGGCACTTTTAGTCCCTCCTCTTTAGTTGTTTTTCTTTTCTGTTCTTTTCTTCCTTTTTCTTTTATTCCTTGATAAAATACGGGTGTTACAAAAATGAATGAATGGATTTTTATTAAAATTAATTCCGCTGCTTTAATTTATAATATACGAATGTTTTATGCTGTGAATGACCAACTGTGAGGTGCCCGGGAAGGGGGCCTTACACATAAAATTTTTTTACCTTTGTACATCATCCTACAGTGGTTTAATTAACTTTTCTATGATGAAATATAATGCTTAATTAACTTTCAGGTGGTTTATTTAACTTTCCATTAGCAACTCTACGATAACCAACTTTTAGGCTGATCTTGACCATTGAAAGTACCCAGGAGAATATCTGACCTTTAAAAGTCGACAGTTACTAAAAAAAAGCAGTTCTTTTTAGCTGCAGTTAATAGCAGTTCTTTTTAGCTGCAGTTATCAGTTTCTATTAAAACTGGAAGATAGTGGGGTTAGTTTTTCTTAATTTTTCGGTGGTGGTTGTTGGTTTTCCGAATTCAGCCACTTATAAATAGCTAATAAAGGTTCATTAGTAATTACATTTCATCTAAAAGCCTCTTATTCCTGGTAAAAAAATGTCATTTCGATGGACACCTGAGAAAACATACCTGTTTGATGGCATGGAGGAGGAGGAGAAGCTTTGTCACCCAACGCGGGTACTTTCTCTTGCCTCATATGTTTCTGCGAAAGTGTTCATCTGTACCAGTTCATTATATAAATTGTTATACAACTAATATTGAATCATATTTTGTTTCTCATGACCAGGATGACAACCTTAACATCAACACTGGTGGGCGATCCTTCACACCCTATTATTGCAAACAAAAACTACTACTAACCCCAGAGGTATAATATGAAATGATGCTACAAATGTTCAAACACCTAAGACGTGCATTTGAGGCTGTTTAATATTGTTTTTTTTGTTTGATCAAGCAGGGAAACATGATAAGGCTAATGCAAGATGAGGAAAATGTATGCTTCAGATTGCAGCCTAAACTTACCTGTCCTAATATTTTTTTTCTATTTAAAGTTTTAAAAGTTCAACGTATATTACTTATGTACTAATGTATCCTCTGTTATTTCATTTGATCATACAGGAAAAAATCATCAAAGATGACAAAGCTGAAAAACAGGTGTCCTAAAACCCTTTTCAATTATGAAGTAATGTATACTCTGTCATGTGTGTGTTATTGTTTTGTTTTTCAATTACCTAATGCTTATTTGTTGTTTTGGCTTAACATCTATTTTTAATTCAGGATCATCAGTCTGCAAAAAGAATAAGAGGGTTGAAAATCTGTTAAACTGGAAATGGGATGAAGTTATTGAGATTGGCAGCATTGATGAGACGATTGAGGATGACATAGGAGACATGACAGATTCTCTCAAAAAGTTCAATGAAAATCTTAAACTTCCAAAGATTGTGATTAACAGCCGCAATCGTCCTAAATCTGTTTAGGCTGTTAAGTTGTGTTCATGAAAGTTTTTAGTAGCTTTTCTGTTATGAGACTTCATTAAATATGTTTAGGCTGTGAAGTTGTGGTCATGAAAGTTTTTAGTAGCTTTTATGTTATGAGACTTCATTTGTGTTGTTTTTGGGTTGAACACTTTCCACTTTATAATTCTAAGGTTGTTCGTTGTTTTGTGCTTATGACATTGTCTTTCAATTTCTATTTATTCTTTGATACAAAATTGGATAGAAAAATTGTATATATATATATATTTTGTAGAAGACAAATCAAAATTTTAGAAACATCAACCAGTTGCAGGGGTAGTTGAGATGAGTTTTAAACAGTTGCAGGGGTAGTGGGTCAGTTAAGCACACTGTTTCCTTATTTCTAGCACCGATTTTGTATCTTAACGTTTGTCAAATGAAAAATATTCAAACTTCTTAACGATTGTCAAATCTTAGAATAAATTACAATAATTTTTTTTCATATAATGTAGCATATTTATTTGAGTAATACCATAAAATACAATAAAATTACTAATCATGTCAAATGAAACTTAACAGTTACAGTAACAGTTAAATGCATGATAATAATAAAAATAATAATATTCATAGTAGTTTTAATAATAGTAAACAATATTAACAATGTCAACTACAATGAAAGAGTTACTGGATTAGTACATTTACTTATACAAATATTAAAATTATAATATATATGGTGTGTTTTAATATATTTCTAAATGGACTGAGTCATAGCAATGTTTCAGAAAAGTTGAGATGAGTTTTAAACAGTTGCAGGGGTAGTGGGACAGTTAAGCACAGTGTTTCCTGATTTCTAGCACCCATTTTTGTATGTTTAACTTGTATGATCTTATAAATTTAATATTAGGCTTTTGTTTCATGAATTGTTGTTTGAGCTTCATCTTCTAAGTGAACCTCTGAAGGAAATGCAGGAATTTTACTTACTGTTTCAAATTATTAATGTGATATGTTACAGAAATAGTTGAATCCATGATACTAATAAAAATAATAATAGTTTAAGTAGTTTTAATAATAGTAACAATATTAGTAATAATATTAAGTGCATAATATAGATCAGCTTTCAAACTAGAGAAGAAAACATGTGCAAATACATTCAGAGGTTAGTTTTTTTTAATTTCAAAAGCAATAATTATTTAAGTGAGAAAACAAATTAAAAATCTTATCCAAACCCACATTAAATTATTTATTCTAACAAATATGATAAATTAAAACAGAGCATAGTAGCATACTTTAATCCATCTGCACACTTCTCCACAACCAAAGTTTTAAAGTTCAGAGTATTGTATACCATGAAAATACAATATACAAGCCATTCCTAAAATTATACTGGAAAAAGTAATTATTATCGAAAATATACCATACTAAAACGGTATAATACCACTCTATACATGATTATAATATCATGTCGTTTTCTTATTGGGTTAAATTAATATATTTCTAAATAGACTTAGTCATAGCAATGTTTCAGGAAAGTTCAGTTGGTTTTTAAACAGTTGCAGGGGTAGTGGGGCAGTTAACCACACTGTTTGCTGATTTCTAGCACCGATTTTGTAGGTTTACCATGTATGATCTTATAAATTTAATATTAGGCATTTGTTTCATGAATTGTTGCTTCAGCTTCATCTTTAAAGTGACCTTCTAAATGAAGGTATTTTAGTTACAGTTTCAAATTATTAATGTGCTATATATACCCTATGGAAGTATGTGGTGTTTGTTAGGTTTGTATGAAAATAAAAAGCATCATTCCTAACATTTTTTTTCACATATCATTTTATAGGTAGATCGAAGTCTGCAGATTGCCTGTTTCAGAATCTTTAGCATCATACTTTCATAACAAGTAAGTATTTTCTCACATTAGAAATGACATGCTTCAACCGGAAAAAGACCTAAACATTAAGATCTAAGTTACAAATTAATGAAGAGGTACTATAACTTTCTATTGATACACATTAAGATTTAACCGATGAGAATATATTATCTGGATATTTAATCTTGCATCACTGTTCTACTTTAATGTATGACTGTTTTTTATTCTTTGATGTATGACTGTAATAGTTTGTTCTTTGTTATATATGAGTGTTGTTTGTTCTTTAATGTACCGAGAAAAAAACCCAAACAAACAATTAGCAAAGCTATTTGATATCGTAACCATCAATGTATGAAAACATAAAGTAATTACCAACTAAAACAAACCTTCTTGAACAAAAAAGATGAAGTACTTATCAATTAATAATACTTGAAGACTTAGCAATGTACTTATTATATATGAACAATAGTTAAGTCATAGAGTTGCAATATATATTTATATAAGATGTGACATCCAGTAATTTTCCGTTACCAAACTCCGTTAGTTCCGTTAAGTTTTGCATACACGTGTCGTAAGCACACACTAGTTGTCATTTGACGTTGGTGAATAAAAATACTTAATAATGTTAACTTAATAATAATCTAGTTGATAAGATGATTATTATTTTATGTTTATGTTTTTACGCGATTTAAAGACTATTTGAGAATTTTATCGCGTAACGCGGAAACGCGCGTGTTAATTTGTATGTCTTGTGTTTTTATAAAATAAAATATATAGGTGTTACCATTAGTTTAGATGTTCATATTATTAAGTTTAAAACACTTCACAAGGAGTTTAAAAGCTGAAATTTTATAAAATACATAAGAGAAGGGTTAAAGGTGTAAATATGACTAATTAAACTAAACAAAAAAATAACCCTAGCAGCCCCCACCCCCCAAATCGCGACCTGCAGTCCCCATTCCCCTCTCCCTGTGAATTTCGAACAAGAACAAGGGGTTAGAAGCTGATTGTGATCGATTTCAAGCTAGGAAACGCATTAGGATCATCAATTGCAAGTCAATACACGTGTAAAGGTTAGATTTTCGTGAGTCTTTCATGTGTTCTTGACATGGCCGAAGCCTAGGCTGCGAATTGGGTATTATGGGGCTGGATTTTTGATGTTTTGTTGATGTTAGTATGTTAGTTGGATTGATTACATGTTGTTTAACGTTGATTATGCATGAATTGTATGTTTTTAGTGGATTGATCATGAACTTTGATGGTTATGAACCCTAATTCGAAATTGATGATTATAACATGGAATTGATGATTGTTTGATGTTGTTGGGAAGTTAATTAGGTTGTATGAATGCTAGGAAACATGGATTTTTCAAGAAATTGGTGAATTGAGGGATTTGTTCATAGGTTACTAATATTAGTAACTTTATTTTGTATGTAATGTTGAATTGTTAATGTGTTGATGTTATAGGTGTGTTTATGATGATAATTGGATGTTGGATTATTGCTATGAACATTGGTAATTCAAGATTACATGCTAGAATCCATACATTACTAAAGATAGTAACTTTTTGAGTATGAAACTTATGAATCAAGTTAGATAGATGTTGTAGATCATGTCTAGGTATGATATGAACTTGATTAGGTATATAATAGTTGGAATTATGGTTGAATTGGATGTTAAACCACTTTTGGGTATTACTTTCCCAAAAGGGAAACTTTATTGTGCACGAACTTTTGATATTGGTAATTTGACTTATTCATGGTTTTAGGATCATGCTAGAATGATTGTTATGAATGTCTAAAGTGGTAGAATCTGTTAATTGGATTGTATGGAATGTTTATTTGGTTATTGGGTGATTATTGCGCTTTGATGGTCATGTATGGTTTGGTATGTTGATTAGTAACTAGGACATCATGATTGGGACTGGAATTGATCATACTAATGTATGTTGCATGCCTTAGGCATCTTGTATGCGTGTGAATAGTATGTATGACTTTTTGGTAAATTATCTGTTTTGACCCATATATGCTAAATTATAGCTATAGGTCATGTAAGTAGGTTATGCATGATCTAACCTGTTATATGATACACTAGTTATGATATGAACACACTGAGCATGCTAGATGCTAAGGATTTATACAACTTGTATGATATGTGCATAGTATGGTGATTTAAGCAATGTATTAGGAATGTAGCATCAAATGTGATTCATTGGAATGTTAAACATGTATGTTATATGCTTATGTATGTTTAAATGGTTTACAACGCATAATGTCACCAACGGGTCAAACGGGTCAACTAGGTCACATGTATGTTGTTTTTATAGAACCTTGAGTTCCTTGTTTGTAGAACACTTAGGGTTTCTCTTGGGATTGTTCTGTGTACATGTACTTATGTACTTGTGTGTTCTAGGTAACCTTTGAAGGTTGTCTTTCCACTCGTTCTTGTCAAGTTAAGCCTTAGGTATCTAACACGCGTATCAGGTGAGTTCATGCCCCTCTGTTTTATTAAATCTCTTTTGGGGGAGATAGCATACTGGTAAATTTTACAAACGCTTTATATATTTAAGATGTGTATGATATTAATATAGTGCTGTTTACTATGATAAAGTCCTCACACTTTCGAATTGTTAATATTGAATAGCGGGGAAACTTGGGTAGTACTACTGGGTCTGACGAGCCCCACCTGTGTGACTCGAGGTCAACCGGGTGCAATTTATCCTATGATTATTCGTCACGATATGGTGAAGTCGTGACGGGAGGCAAACATAACACAGTCAGCTTCAATGTCGAAATCACTATGTATTAATATCAATTTGTTAATGGACTAGCTAGCTATTACAATGCACATGCTTATTTATACACTATTGATAAACTGTTATGTTTATACGCAAACTCTTGAACTCACCAACCATGTGCTGACTTTTTAGTATGCTATTCTCAGGTCATTAATCTGGACTGCTGATAGGAGCACCACACGAGTCAGCATGCATTTTAGAGATTTAAACTTCAAACATATTTACTCGTCTTTTATTTATGGTTTAAACTACTTGGTTGGCACTTGTTTTGCCATGTGGTACTTTCACATGTTTTGGGTTGTTTTATTTACTTTACGCTTCCGCAGGTCTTTTAAAGTTTAAACTCTGGTTGATTTACATTAAACGTAGCATATAGAGTCATTCCGAGTAACTATTGACTGTGATCCTGGTTTGTTCACACGCCTCGCGGTAAAACTCCGCACGTGGATTTTGAGGGTGTGACAGATTGGACTTGACTGGCGTCGTTTGGACTACCTACGAGGTGAGTTCGACTGGGATCAACTGTTTGTGCCACCTGAACGCGACCCTCCACGAGACTGGAGTTTCTACCCTGAGTTCGTAGATCACCTCATGTATAGGGAACGTGTACCAACACCGAGACCTAGAACTAGGACCAACACCGAGCAACCATTACCTTCACTTCCACGGACGGTACAGTCCAATGAGCAGGTGATTGCTGCATTGGTGGCAGCACTGGACACGGAACAACACCGGGTCCAGCGACTCACGAGCGATGTCTGTACACTACGGCACGACATAGTTGAATGATTCTATTCTAATTTCCTTTAAATGAATTGGACTACGTAGCGTTTCTTTATTTTGGAACCTATGTGGGAAGAGTTGTTTCTCCACCCGAACAACAAACTCAAATTTTGACATTGATAAATAATTTGTGACTCATTTGCAAATTTATTTACCTTTGGTTATTATATTTGTTATAAATGTTGTGGTGATGATGAATTCATTATTTTCTTATTGTTTACTATACTTCAATGAGATAAATAGGTTTGATATTACTCATTATTGTATTTGTGAATGTAAAGTGAATAATGGACGCCCGAGGACGTGGACGTGGTCGAGGACGAGGACGCGGGCGTGGACGTGGCGCCGGTGACCAAGGCGCCGGTACTATAAATATGACCCCTGCGGAACTGGCTGCTCTAATAAGTGCACAAGTCCAGGCAGCAGTAGCTGCTGCTCAAGTAGGACAGCCAGCAGGACCGCCAGCGTGTACCTACAAGTCTTTTATGGACTGCAAGCCTCACACCTACAGTGGAACCGAGGGAGCTGTAGGGTTGGTAAGGTGGTTTGAAAAGACGGAGTCCGTGTTCTCAAAGTGTAACTGTCCACCTGCTGACCAGGTGAAATACGCTACCGGGACGTTGGATGGTGCTGCATTGTCTTGGTGGAATGCTCAAGTGCAGATCCTGGGGCAAGCCATGGCAAATGAACTCCCTTGGAATAAGTTTAAAGATATGATGACCGAGGAGTACTGTCCTCGAAACGAAGTCCAAAAGTTGAAAATGGAATTTTGGCAGCTGAAAATGCAAGGTTCAGAGATCGAGGCTTATACCACAAGAACTCATGAGCTGGCCACACTATGTCCTGGAATGGTGAACGAGATGCACAAGCGAGTGGAACACTACATCCGGGGATTGGTGCATGAGATTAGGAGTATGGTGACTTCCTCCAACCCAGCCACTATTCAACAAGCTATTCGCCTAGCCCACAAACTGACTGATGAAGCTGTGGAGCAAGGACGGTTGCCAAAACGGGGCGCTGCGGCGAGCGTGCCCGACAACAAGAGGAAGTGGGATGCCTCCAACACCAATAACAACAACAATAGAGCATCATCGTCCGGTGGTCAACATCAATCTCAACAACAACCACCGCAGCAACAACAAAGGAGGTTCGACAACAATCGTAATTTTAACCAGTCAGCCTCGAACAATCAAGGACCGAGCGGTTACGGTGGTGACTATCATCATGTTGGAAGATGTGACAATTACAAGTGTCAGCGGTGTGGCAAAATGGGACACTTAGCCAAGGATTGCCGTGGTGATTTGGTTAGGAAGCTACAGCAACCTTATGAGACTCCAAAGGGTTGCTTTGAGTGTGGGAAAGAAGGGCACTACAGGCGAAACTGCCCGCAGCTGAGGAAAAACGGTAATGGCAATGACCAAAACAACAACAATCAAGGCAACAACAACAACAATGATGGAAAAGGCAATGGAAATGGTGGTAATAATACTGGAGCCAAAGGGAGAGCCTTCGTCATTGGCTCAGGTGAGGCTCTAAATGACCCTACAACTGTTACTGGTAGGTTTTCTGTCAATGGATGTTTTGCTACAGTACTGTTTGATACTTGAGCCGATAGGAGTTTCATGTCCTTAAAGTTCTGTAGTCTCCTAAGTGATATCCCTTCTGCTTTAGAATCCAAATACACCGTGGAGTTGGCTGACGGTAAACAAATCCATATAACACACATCCTTAGAGATTGTAAGATAGAGCTCGCTGGTCATACTTTCGCTATAGATCTTATGCCTGTTACACTAGGAAGTTTCGACGTTGTGGTAGGCATGGACTGGCTCTCTAATAAGCAAGCGGAAGTCATATGTCACGAGAAAATCATACGAATCCCTGTTAGTGATGAAATCCTTACAGTCCGAGGTGATAGGAGTGGTGCAGTGATGGGCATTATCTCTTACATGAAAGCACAAAAGTTATTACGAAAAGGCCGTTTGGCTATTCTGGCACTCGTCACTGATAAGCAACCAGAGGAAAGAAAAATAGAAAACATTCCCATGGTACGAGACTTTCTAGAGGTGTTTCCAGAGGATCTTCCTGGACTACCACCTCATCGTCAAGTGGAATTCCAAATTGAACTGACTCCGGGCGCAGCCCCGATTGCTAGAGCACCTTATCGATTAGCACCGAACGAACTACAGGAGTTGTCATCACAACTTCAGGAGCTTTTAGATAAGGGCTTTATTCGACCTAGCACATCACCTTGGGGAGCCCCTGTCTTTTTGTTAAGAAGAAGGATGGCACGTTTCGAATGTGCATCGATTATAGAGAGTTAAACAAAGTCACAGTCAAGAACCGATACCCTCTACCTCGAATCGACGACTTGTTTGATCAGCTTCAGGGATCAAGTTATTATTCGAAGATCGACTTGAGGTCTGGTTATCATCAACTCAGAGTCCGTGAGGAAGACATCTCCAAAACTGCATTCCGTACTCGTTATGGTCATTACGAGTTCTTGGTCATGCCTTTTGGGTTGACAAATGCACCTGCGGTGTTCATGGATCTCATGAACCGCGTGTGCAAACCCTATCTCGACTAGTTTGTTATTGTGTTTATCGATGACATACTGATATACTCTAAGACCAAGGAGGACCATGAAGAGCATCTACGATTAATCTTGGAATTACTGAAGAATGAGCAACTGTACGCTAAATTCTCTAAGTGTGACTTTTGGATACGCGAAGTGCAGTTCCTAGGTCATATCGTTAATGAGAAGGGTATACATGTTGATCCTGCCAAGATTGTGGCGATAAAGAATTGGGCTATACGCAAAACACCGAGCGATATAAGGCAATTTCTGGGGTTAGCAGGATATTACTGACGATTCATAGAAGGATTTTCTAAGATTGCACAACCTCTCACCGCTTTGACCCACAAAGGAACAACATACAAATGGGGAGAAAGTCAAGAGGCGGCTTTTCAGCTATTGAAACAGAAACTCTGTAGTGCACCGATATTGGCACTGCCAGAGGGGACAGATGATTTCGTGGTGTATTGTGACGCATCCATTCAAGGATTGGGTTGTGTTCTGATGCAGCGCGATAAGGTGATAGCCTACGCCTCTAGACAACTAAAGGTTCACGAGAAGAATTATACTACCCATGATCTGGAGTTGGGTGCAGTGGTTTTTGCCTTAAAGATTTGGAGACATTACTTGTACGGTACCAAATGTACCATCTATACCGATCACAAGAGTCTTCAGCACATCTTTGAGCAAAAAGAGTTGAATATGAGGCAGCGGCGTTGGGTGGAACTTTTGAATGATTATGATTGCGCTATCAAGTACCATCCTGGAAAGGCGAACGTAGTTGCCGATGCCTTAAGCTGAAAAGAAACAGTTAAACCAAGGCGGGTGCGAGCCTTGCAACTCACGATCAGTACCCAATTGCCTGAACAAGTTAAGGAAGCACAAATAGAAGCCTTGAAAGAGGAAAACATTGGTTCTGAGTCATTACGGGGAATGGATAAACAATTGGTAGTGAAGGAGGATGGAATTCGGTACTTCATGGATAGACTTTGGGTGCCTGTTTATGGAAATCTGAGGGATTTGGTTATGAGCGAGGCACACAAGTCTAAATACTCTATACATCCTGGATCTGACAAGATGTATCATGATCTAAAGGCGCACTATTAGTGGCCTAACATGAAGGCAGATGTAGCTACATATGTGAGCAAGTGTTTAACCTGTTCGAAGGTGAAGGTGGAATACCAAAAACCATCCGGACTGTTACAGCAACCCGTGATACCGATGTGGAAATGGTAACAAATTTCCATGGATTTTATCACTAAACTACCCCGGACTAATACTGGTTGTGACACAATCTGGGTCATTGTGGATCGGTTGACCAAGTCCGCTCACTTCCTTGCAATTAAGGAAACGGATAAGATGGAGAAGCAAACCCGATTGTATCTTAAGGAAATCGTGTCGAGACATGGCGTACCAATCTCAATTATCTCTGATCGCGACGCTCGCTTCACGTCACACTTCTGGCAGTCACTACAGAAATCTCTGGGTACACGATTGGATATGAGTACTGCGTATCATCCACAGACTGACGGTCAGAGTGAGCGTACCATACAGACCTTGGAGGATATGCTACGTGCTTGTGTGATTGATTTCGGGAACAACTGGGAAGTTCACCTGCCTTTGGTGGAATTTTCCTATAATAACAGTTATCACACTAGCATACAGGTAGCACCCTTCGAGGCTTTGTATGGGAGAAAGTGTAGATCACCGGTTTGCTGGGCTGAAATTGGTGATAGTCAACTAACGGGTCCCGAGCTAATACATGAAACAACTGAGAAGATCGTGCAAATACGGAACCGTATGGTAGCAGCGCGAGACAGACAGAAAAGTTATGCTGACAAGAGACGGAAACCTCTAGAATTCCAAATTGGCAACAAAGTGTTATTGAAAGTCTCACCGTGGAAAGGCGTAGTTCGGTTTGCCAAGCGAGGAAAGCTGAATCCGAGGTATGTTGGACCATTTGAGATACTGGAAAGAATAGGTCCGGTGGCCTATCGACTAGCCTTGCCTGATTCGCTGAGTGGAGTGCACAACGTGTTTCACGTTTCAAATCTGAAGAAGTGCCTATCTGACGAGACACTAATTGTACCACTAGAAGATGTTCAATTGGATGAACAATTGCGTTTTATCGAAGAACCTGTCGAGGTGATGGATCGTGAGGTGAAAACACTTAAGCAGAGCAAAATACCTATAGTCAAAGTTCGTTGGAACTCGCGACGTGGACCGGAATTCACGTGGGAACGTGAGGATCAAATGAAGCTTAAGTACCCTCAACTGTTCGAGACGATGTCTGCAGACAAAGGTATTGATTTAAATTTCGGGACGAAATTTCTTTCAACATGGGGATGATGTGACAACTCATCCAAAACTCACTCGATTTCGATTTCTGTGTGCCAATGCAGTAGACCAGTGATGGAACACTCTCACCGTGTGATGGAACACGCTCACCATGTAACGCAATTTTCGGGACGAAAATTCTTTCAACATGGGGACAATGTGACATCCGGTAATTTTCCGTTACCAAACTCCGTTAGTTCCGTTAAGTTTTGCATACACGTGTCGTAAGCACACACTAGTTGTCGTTTGACGTTGGTGACTAAAAATAATTAATAATGTTAACTTAATAATAATCTAGTTGATAAGATGATTATTATTTTATGTTTATGTTTTTACGCGATTTAAAGACTATTTGAGAATTTTATCGCGTAACGCGGAAACGCGCGTGTTAATTTGTATGTCTTGTGTTTTTATAAAATAAAATATATAGGTGTTACCATTAGTTTAGATGTTCATATTATTAAGTTTAAAACACTTCACAAGGAGTTTAAAAGCTGAAATTTTATAAAATACATAAGAGAAGGGTTAAAGGTGTAAATATGACTAATTAAACTAAACAAAAAATAACCCTAGCAGCCCCCACCCCCCAAATCGCGACCTGCAGTCCCCATTCCCCTCTCCCTGCGAATTTCGAACAAGAACAAGGGGTTAGAAGCTGATTGTGATCGATTTCAAGCTAGGAAACGCATTAGGATTATCAATTGCAAGTCAATACACGTGTAAAGGTTAGATTTTCGTGAGTCTTTCATGTGTTCTTGATATGGCCGAAGCCTAGGCTGCGAATTGGGTATTATGGGGCTGGATTTTTGATGTTTTGTTGATGTTAGTATGTTAGTTGGATTGATTACATGTTGTTTAACGTAGATTATGCATGAATTGTATGTTTTTAGTGGATTGATCATGAACGTTGATGGTTATGAACCCTAATTCGAAATTGATGATTATAACATGGAATTGATGATTGTTTGATGTTGTTGGGAAGTTAATTAGGTTGTATGAATGCTAGGAAACATGGATTTTTCAAGAAATTGGTGAATTGAGGGATTTGTTCATAGGTTACTAATATTAGTAACTTTATTTTGTATGTAATGTTGAATTGTTAATGTGTTGATGTTATAGGTGTGTTTATGATGATAATTGGATGTTGGATTATTGCTATGAACATTGGTAATTCAAGATTACATGCTAGAATCCATACGTTACTAAAGATAGTAACTTTTTGAGTATGAAACTTATGAATCAAGTTAGATAGATGTTGTAGATCATGTCTAGGTATGATATGAACTTGATTAGGTATATAATAGTTGGAATTATGGTTGAATTGGATGTTAAACCACTTTTCGGTATTACTTTCCCAAAAGGGAAACTTTATTGTGCACGAACTTTGGATATTGGTAATTTGACTTATTAATGGTTTTAGGATCATGCTAGAATGATTGTTATGAATGTCTAAAGTGGTAGAATCTGTTAATTGGATTGTATGGAATGTTTATTTGGTTATTGGGTGATTATTGCACTTTGATGGTCATGTATGGTTTGGTATGTTGATTAGTAACTAGGACATCATGATTGGGACTGGAATTGATCATACTAATGTATGTTGCATGCATTAGGCATCTTGTATGCGTGTGAATAGTATGTATGACTTTTTGGTAAATTATCTGTTTTGACCCATATATGCTAAATCATAGCTATAGGTCATGTAAGTAGGTTATGCATGATCTAACCTGTTATATGATACACTAGTTATGATATGAACACACTGAGCATGCTAGATGCTAAGGATTTATACAACTTGTATGATATGTGCATAGTATGGTGATTTAAGCAATGTACTGGGAATTTAGCATCAAATGTGATTCATTGGAATGTTAAACATGTATGTTATATGCTTATGTATGTTTAAATGGTTTACAACGCATAATGTCACCAACGGGTCAAACGGGTCAACTAGGTCACATGTATGTTGTTTTTATAGAACCTTGAGTTCCTTGTTTGTAGAACACTTAGGGTTTCTCTTGGGATTGTTCTGTGTACATGTACTTATGTACTTGTGTGTTCTAGGTAACCTTTGAAGGTTGTCTTTCCACTCGTTCTTGTCAAGTTAAGCCTTAGGTATCTAACACGCGTATCAGGTGAGTTCATGCCCCTCTGTTTTATTAAATCTCTTTTGGGGGAGATAGCATACTGGTAAATTTTACAAACGCTTTATATATTTAAGATGTGTATGATATTAATATAGTGCTGTTTACTATGATAAAGTCCACACACTTTCGAATTGTTAATATTGAATAGCGGGGAAACTTGGGTAGTACTACTGGGTCTGACGAGCCCCACCTGTGTGACTCGAGGTCAACCGGGTGCAATTTGTCCTATGATTATTCGTCACGATATGGTGAAGTCGTGACGGGAGGCAAACATAACACAGTCAGCTTCAATGTCGAAATCACTATGTATTAATATCAATTTGTTAATGGACTAGCTAGCTATTACAATGCACATGCTTATTTATACACTATTGATAAACTGTTATGTTTATACGCAAACTCTTGAACTCACCAACCATGTGTTGACTTTTTAGTATGCTATTCTCAGGTCATTAATCTGGACTGCTGTTAGGAGCACCACACGAGTCAGCATGCATTTTAGAGATTTAAACTTCAAACATATTTACTCGTCTTTTATTTATGGTTTAAACTACTTGGTTGGCACTTGTTTTGCCATGTGGTACTTTCACATGTTTTGGGTTGTTTTATTTACTTTATGCTTCCGCAGGTCTTTTAAAGTTTAAACTCTGGTTGATTTACATTAAACGTAGCATATAGAGTCGTTCCGAGTAACTATTGACTGTGATCCTGGTTTGTTCACACGCCTCGCGGTAAAACTCCGCACGTGGATTTTGAGGGTGTGACATAAGAGCTATCAACAAAAAAAAGATTAGCTAAACTGATGCATGAACTCTACAAGCACACACAAACACTTACGGTGATCATATGAAAGTAGGAGATATAGAGGAAGTAGATAGATCCTCATAAAATAATAAAAATGATGCATGAAATCTCTTAAACGGAACACTCAGATTGTTTGAAAATGAAATGATTTAATCCCTAAATAAAGTAGATTGGCTCCAAAATTTTTCTTATTTGATTTTGATCCAAAATTAAAATCAAAATCATGCCAAGTCGCCGACATCCCTCTTTACTATAGTATATATTCTAGATAAATAGATCTAGATTTGCAAATTCTTCCAATTTATAATAAAACCATATGTTTAAATCACAAAAATCATATACAACAACAAATATATACGTATAGATACAACTTACCAGTCACAACGCAAATATCTCTTGCATCAGCAACAATGGTAATAAGCATTGTTATGAATCTCCATCAATGACGAACTGCATTCCTCCTTCATGTGTGCACTTAATCCTGTCAATATAATTGGATACCAATTTTTATCTTGAGTCTTGATAATCATCACTACATATAAATTCCAACCCGAATCAAACAAAACAAATTTACTTATTATAAATGATAACTAAACTAATTCTCGATAAATATGATCAATAAAAATTAATTTCAACCCAAATTCCAACCATATGATGTTGTGTATGCACCTAGGGTGTTATAAATGCATTCAATCTATTTCACATTGTAATAAAAGTAGATAAACTTTGATAATTTTCATGTGGTAAGGCTTCATCATTCTAAAAATTATTATATCAACTCTATCAATGAGACACGGAACAATTTGTACCTTAATTGTAACATCAAATGTTCCAAATAACTGTCTTTGGCCACTTCAAGGAAACTAACATCATTCAAAATGTTTGCTTTGTCTTGCATAATCCACAAACGTAGACCCTAAAATCGGTCTAAGTGTGAGCAACTGAAAACCCTAAACAGAAGAGTTAGAAAAGGCTGCACCACATCTATGTTACGAAAGTAAATCAACTATAAATGTAAGATTATAGGAAATGATGAAAACATACATCAAATTGGTTGCTTCGTCCCAAATAAGCCACCATTCAAGCTTGAGACAACATTAGAGAGGAGAAAAACTATATGATGCTGAATAAATAAACAATGAAACCTTAATAAGATCGTAAGTTGACAATTTCTATATGTCAATTCAATATACCTTAATGTAAGTGTCCTTTGACAATCCCATTTCAGAGAGAACCTTCTTAATAACTTCCTTCATGGAAGAATCAGGTAACTCAGCAATGAGAAACAGGAGAGTTAGAAAAGTTGCACCATATCTATGTTACAAAAGTAAATCAACTATAAATGTAAGATTATAGGAAATGATGAAAACATACATCAAATTGGTTGCTTCGTCCCAAATAAGCCACCATTCAAGCTTTGGCTCAGAACCGACGGTCGGTTGCGGCTGCTACCCGTAAACGATAGCCATGCCAAAGCAACCGACACCACTCCGGTATGTCATCATAGCCTTTGAAATTCACTTTAACCAAACACCGAAACACCAACATACCCAACCACAAAAGTCTCAGATGAGTTAATATTCATTATCATCGACATATACTAACCCAAAAGGCAGTCGATAACCTCAATGAAAAATGAATTCTGGAACATTGGAGGAAACCGGCCATGCCATATCCGGTCGACCACATCGCGGGCCTAACAGGTTCAACCCATCACACAATCATCAACAACATTTAAATGCCAACACAGAGCACATTGGTAAACCCTAATTAGGTACTAGAGAGGCATAACATCGAAGGGCTTCAATAGTGGCCTCACCACCATCGTCGCCTCCCCTAACCAGTAGAAGACGACTATCCACTCCACCTTATGATGTTGAATAAATAAACAATGAAACCTTAATAAAATCGTAAGTTGACAATTTCTATATGTCAATTCAATATACCTTAATGTAAGTGTCCTTTGATAATCCCATTTCATAGAGAACCTTCTCAATAACTTCCTTTATAGAAGAATCAGGTAACTCAGCAATGAGAAATAGGAGAGTTAGAAAAGGCTGCACCACATCTATGTTACGAAAGTAAATCAACTATAAATGTAAGATTATAGGAAATGATGAAAACATACATCAAATTGGTTGCTTCATCCCAAATAAGTCACCATTCAAGGTTTGGCTCAGAACCGACGGTCGGTTGCAGTTGCTACCCGTAAACGATAGCCATGCCAAAGCAACCGACACCACTCCGGTATGTCATCATAGCCCTGGAAATTCACTTTAACCAAACACCGAAACACCAACATACCCAACCACAAAAGTCTCAGATGAGTTAATATTCATCATCATCGACATATACTAACCCAGAAGGCAGCCGATAACCTCAATGAAAAACGAATTCTGGAACATTGGAGGAAACCGGCCATGCCATATCCGGTCGACCACATCGTGAGCCCATCAGGCAAACCCATCACGCAATCATTAACAACAACATTTAAATGCCAAAACAGAGCACATTGGTTACCCTAATTAGGTACCAGAGAGGCATAACATCGAAGGGCTTCAATGGTGGTCTCACCACCATCGTCGCCTCCCCTAACCAGTAGAAGACGGCTATCCACTCCACCTCAACCCCATAGAGGAGGCAAAGCGGCCCCGTCACCACAGATCCAACACAATGAGATTTTCATCTCAAAAAGGGGGATATGGCGAAATAGGTACCTAACCATGTACATAAGTCGAAAGGTCGGACCGAGACACCGTCGATGACCACGGTGGCGGGTGGAGGGCAGAGACACCACGAAAGCTCGAAAGGTCGGGCCGAGGTACCGCCGCCGCCAAGGCAACCATGCGACCAAAGCGCCGGTGGCGGCAGGCCTTCCTACCCCTTACCAGAGCGAAATCCGCCAAGACAGAAAGGCCGGCTACCGCCGTGACTCCGTACGCCTCCGTGTTGAGCCCAAAAAACATCCACCGCGTTGATGAGAATCAACGATCTACATAGATCTGAGACATGCAAGCCTTGATCGGTTCATCAGACCCTCGCTAGAACCCTTGGTTCGGTCATCATCACCACGGGGAGAGTGAACGCAGTGAAAACCCTAGAACTTTGAACACGGGGAGAGTGAACGCAGTGAAAACCCTAGAACTTTGAACACGGGGAGAGTGAAAGCAAACATATATTACTATCAATGGAAAGTTCATTTAAATAAATCTTTGTAGTCATCTTTAATTTTATTTGATATTATTTGTAATTTTATTGTATTTTATAGTATTACTCATATAAATATGCTACATTATATGAAAAAAAATTATTGTAATTTCTACTAAGATTTGACAATCGTTAAGATGTTTGAATATTTTCATTTGACAAACGTTAAGATGTTTGTAGTTTCTGTATTTTATGGTATTGTTTATAAAATAACAATTAGGAAAACAACATGAACAATGTATCTTTGTAGTGATCTTTAATTTGTGATCATCTTTAATTGGTTTATTTTTTTAAAATTTTGATTTTTCTAAATCCAATTTAGTTTAAATGAATAACATCAAGCGAGAATAAGTACAAAAAATTAAAAAACAATCAGTTTATTATTCAAGATATAACATTTGCTATATTGTTATTTACATTTGGCTTGTATTTTATAAAAATCTTTTATTAACGTATCCCATTCGTTACAGTTATTTTTTATGTTGGTTCTATACATGTTTTGTTTTTTATTCTAGCCCGTCACCGATTTATCTAACTTATGTTAGTCTTTTTTTTCAAACAAAAAAACATTTTTTACAATTAAATTGAGCAACGTGAACAAGGACAATATAAAAGTACAATGTGAACTTTGATCTACGGTTAAACATTTTAGACAACCTTAGACTTCTAACAGAGACAAAAACAACATAAATATATTTAATCAACTAAATGTATATAAATTTCTTTTTATACGTTATATATTTTTATATTTCGATATCACCAACTTAAGTGGTGGAAAAATATATATACTTAGCCATCAGGTCTTTAATATTATTATATATAATAATAGGAATTGCCTTTCATTATTCTTATATTATTATTATTTTTTATTATTTTCAGTACATCTTTATTTTTATTGGTACGACTTCTATTGTTAGTATAAAAATTTCACTTAACATTATTAGTAAATTTTGATATTTCTTGCATTAGCATTATTGTTATCCATGTTGTTATCAATTTACACAGTGAGATATTATTATTCAATTATGTTGGTTTACAATGTGGTTACCTTTGAAAACTCTAATTTTATATGTATTATTTGCATTTCTTAAAAATCGCACTTATGTAACATCGTGTAATCATTATGACTGCGTAAAAAATTATATAATAATCACATTCAACATTTACTAGAACATGGATGATCACCAAACTGTCGCCACATTTTATTCGCTCAAACATAGTGGAGTATGGTATAATCTTACGGCTGTTCGGGTTGTTCTTATGTGGTATGACTCCACTAAAAACGTCCTCCTCATGATTTTGCTTAATCAAAATGTAAGCTCAATTGTCTCAATATCTTTTGCTCTCTTCAATTTTTGAGTTAAATTTAGATGTATGTGCTTTGAATTCTAGCGACAAACAATGGCGGCCTTCGTTCCGGGACATCTAAGTCGACGATATAATGATTTGAATTCGGTTGGTGGTGTTTTTTTGTTGACTCATTTTCAAGTTGACTTATTTCGATATGAAGAGTACCCAAAGTATGAAAATTACAAATTAATTTGCGGGGGTTTGAAGATTGTTGTAAGTGAAGACACTAAGTTGACTGCATATGGTAGCTACATGTCAAAACGGTTTACCCTTTATCCATCTGTGCCATCTATTAGAACTTTGGCGTATGACCGGCGGTCTCAAAAACTTATCACTGGTATATAGATGGTTCTTTTTTCAAATTTCTATTTCATATGTTTTTAGAACGATATAAGATCTATAAACATTACACTATAAATGATCTGTATTTATCGTGTAGATGTTGTAGGCAGAATCATCATGGGTGAACGAATAAAGTACACATTTAAGTTTGTGATTTTTTTGATGGATGCAACGTAAGCCCCATTTACATCTGCGTTATATTTTTGTGGATTCATATATATATATAGAGAGATTAATCGTTTTAACAAGTACGGTCACATATCCTTTTCTCAGTGGTCACATTATACAATTGTTTCTATACGACAACCGTCATGTAAATGTTGTGAAGACTTATATTGCCGTTTCGAGAAAATCCACCATCTATGTATCTCGAGTCAAGTTGGTTCATCTACCTTCAAGTACGTTATAAGTTTTATATGTATGTATTATGTTTTGCTTCTTTTATATTTAACATGCTAAGGCGAATTTCTATTATATATTTTTATGTTTTTCAGTGAATATTTTGAGGTCTACGGAGTTTAGTAGGATCTCCTTTGAACCAGACATGCAAGAGGCAAAAGAGATTAGAACTATTAGTCATTCTTAGCTATGACTTTGTTTCATTATTTGTACGTACCGGGTTCCGTATCATAATTTCCAAATTTACCAAGTCGCTACTTTGTTTTTATATATTGTTTATGTTTCATACGATATTTCTTTATGTATTAGAAACCTGTACGAATCGTATCTTGTGTCGTATACATTTATGGAAATTACATGTACCGCGACCTTCTTTTATATGTGTTAACCACTTATTCTGTTGACAAACATATATTACTAACAATGTAAATTATAATTACGTTTAACTTAGCATTAATGTATATTGCACACCTACAAGAACATAACGTTGGGTACATAAGCTCTTACCATACTCATCATTCTTAGTTGTACTCAATCTAATAAAACATTTCATACATCTAACAATGGTCATGTAACAAATAACATGTATGTATTCCAAATGGTTTAATTATTTGTACTTACAGAAAATCAACATAATTAGCATTTTAGTGTAGTTACGTTATAAGCAATTTATTGGGAACCAGATATATATGCATTTGCATACCAAAATCTATAACTTATATACATTAACCACATAATACCATATAGTATCATGAAAACTGAAACAATAATTATCACATACATTTAACTTGTGAATTTAAAATTGATTAATTACATTAAAAATAAGACAAACCAATCTCTATCTAAATCATAAAAAACAGGGTACAAACGAATATTGCAAAGCGACGATTTGCTTTCCTTGTGATTCATAACAAATTCATCTCCTTTCCTAAGCAATTATATTAGATGGACATAATTGTTCTATGCGTACAAACAGATACAATGGAAAGTTCAGATCAAATTCAAACACCCTCTGCTGATGTTGAAGTACTATCAGCAACAAATTCTCATGTAACGTCCACTTTTGACTCGGTCGCATCACGCCAAGTTAGGACTCGGATTGGTCGTCCTAGATTACGAGACCGACCGGTGGCTTTGAATGATCACATTACGAATGCACAAAGGCGACGACATGGTTTGATTTGATTTCTATATTACTTTGTACTGAACGAGCGCAAAGTTAAACGTCTTTTGGCATACCATTTGCCAATCTTCGTGTCTTTGCTCTTAACATATACATGTTTAGGAGAAATGAACTTCTCAAATTCATTATTAATACATGTGCAGTTGGAAATGATTCAAACGTAAGACGTTATCATAACATAAATAATGATGGGGTTCCAGATTCCTCAACCCAATCATCTTTGGATCAATGCAGATGGTCAAGAAATTCTGAGAACGTAATGTCGCATGACACACACCGTACTCACAATGAAAACATGCAACGTAAATGTCAAAACATTGTCCTTTGTCTCTATTATTTAAAATTCAATACTGTAACATCCAAAAGTTCAAAATTTATTTATTTAATTAAAATTAGTGTTCAGTCGCATGCCATACATGCGAATGAAGCTCGATCGCACGAATGACGGGCGTATGGGCTCAATCGCACGATTGAGTCGTGCGAATAAGCCAGTCATGCGATTGAGTATGTCGGCTAAAAATAGGCATGAAGGATAAGTAGGGCGGTTAAGGGGTTGACAAGCAGATTTTATCTGCTTTAACATCCTTTCCTTGTTCCCTTTGAACCCAAACACCCTGCTCTTGCCCAAATCGATCAAACTAGCTCCGTTTAGGTAAGTTTTGCTTGGTACGGATCGATTTTTGAATATGTTAAGCTGTGTGGGTGGTGGGAATTGATCCAAAAACATGTTTTAATCAGAGTTCCTGTTCAATCTTTCTGTTAAACTGAAAAGTGAAGGTTCGGGCCCTAGTTTTTGTGAAATTTGATGAAATAAGGACCCGAAACGGTTGTAAATGCAGTGTACAGGTTCTGTTATGAATATGGTATAATCTGAACGGTTAAAACTCGAGTTTTTGGATCAAATACGTCAAGAACACAGCTGCTGATCCGTTTCAGGCGAATGAGCCCAGTCGCATGACCCATTAGTGCGACTGAGTCAATCGCATTGTTCAAACGTGCGACTGAAGTTCAATCGCATGCACCAATCGCACGAATGGAGGTCATTCGCACAAACCCTGTTATAGCTCATTCGCACCTCTGTCGTATGGTCCATTCATACGATTAAGCTCAGTCGCATGTTCAATCGTACGAATGAGTCCAGTCGCATAGCCTTAGTCGTGTAAAGTGATCAGCTAGGGGAAATTTGACTAAGTTAGGGTTATTGTTTTAGATTTGCTTTGAAAAAAAGAGAAGTTTTAGCTGCCCTAGCATATTTTGATTGATAACCACTTGTTGGAAACATTAAGGTGAGTTCTAATTGCCCTTTTATGTGTTAATGCCGTTTGATAAATGTTGTTTGATAAAATCGGGCACTGGCATGCATATAAATAAACAAAGATGTGAAAATGAGTTGAAAGTGGTAAATTGTGGTGAATGGTGAGGTGGAGGTTTGACCCACCAACTATAGACGGAGGTTTGACCCGTCAACGCCAATTATAGACGGAGGTTTGACCCGTCAACGCGCGAGGTGGAGGTTTCACCCACCAAATTATAGACGGAGGTTTGACCCGTCAACGCGCGAGGTGGAGGTTTCACCCACCAAATTAAAATTGAACAAAAATGTCCATAAATACCTTGTGGGTATTCGATATGCATATCAATACTGGGATAAATAAATGGACTGACGAATGTGTGTGTGGATCATTCGGTGTGATAACAGTTGATGAATTGTTACTATTGAAATGTGGTGTATGTTAGAACTCACCAGTTTATCTGATTTTGTGTTTGTTTTCTAATGCATGCCAGGTAGTAATAGAGGTGCTCGTGATGATCCCCCACAGAGTTAGCTTCTGGTTATGGTGTACGATACTGGCCACAAATGTTGGGTTTTTGGGAATGAAGTACTTAAAGCTTTAACAAAGTTTTGAATGTTGGTTAAAGTCTTGTAAATATGTTTAACGATGTAAACAATTTTTAATATATGTAAAGTTCCGCTGCGTTTGTAGTCTCTGAATTGTTATAATAACCCAACTAGTAGCACCCTCCTTATTATATTATATTGTTATGAGATTGAGGGTGTTACAAGTTGGTATCAGAGCCTTAGTTAAAGGGATTTGAACAATTGATTGTTTCAAACTTTAACTGAATGTAAGGGAAATGCCAGTATCTACAACCGGAAGTGGGGTGAACTATTGTATGGAGGAGTATTTAATTATTTGTGATAATTCATTCGATTGTTGAATGAAAGTAATTGTTTAAGATAATGATTAGTATGATGTGTGTGCATGATTTTGTGGTTTAGATAAGGTTAGAAATAAACTGTGAAAGGATAATGAGAAGAGGCAGGATGGTGTGAATAAGTAAATAATTGATAACACCTGGCCAATGTTATGAGCAATTTACATTATATGCAACATCCTGGTATCACTCATTATTTGATTATGGTTTATTTCTGATCGTAGATGGAGGAAACCAGTAATACAAATTCTAGACCTGAAGCTAGCATCTCAGGTGATGAACTTAAGGCGGCTATAGGTGATGAGGTCGCCCGAGTGTTGCGTACTACCTTACCTGAAATGTTGAGTGACCTTAGGAAAGGTGGTGAATCATCTTCCCAACCAACTCCTCCACCAGTTATTGTTGAGCCTGTAGTGGAGAAACCAGTGTCATATAAGCATTTTAAGGAATGTGACCCGCCTAAGTTTGAAGGCCAGAAGGATGTAGTAGTAACTTACAAATGGCTACGAGAGATGGAAGCAACGTTTAAACTTAGTAGATGCAAGGAAGATCAGAAGGTGGGCTTTGCAGTGCATTCTTTTCAAGCAGAAGCTTTGTACTGGTGGGATTCAGTGGAACAGGCCATGGGTGAGGCCGCCGTAAGTCAGATGACGTGGGAAACTTTTAAAGAACTGGTGATAGAAAAGTTCTGTCAGAAGGGCGAGATGGACAGAATTGAGATCAAGTTTTTGCAGTTTCAAGCAGGCAGTTTAAGTCATAAAGAGTATACTTCTAGATTTGAAGAAATGGCTCGCTTGGTACCTCATTTAGTAACTCCTGAGACAAAGAGGATTACTAGGTATGTTCAGGGATTACCTCCTAAGGTGAGAATGCTGGTCAAGTCAAATTCTCCTTCTACCTACCAAGCCACGGTGAATTTGGCCGCGGACATGTATGAGGAAGTTGCTGAGTCCGAGAAACCTGCGATGAAAGAAGAAGTGGTTAGTCGTCAGGAAACTTCACTGAGTTCTAGGCCTATGTATGGACAGAGTGGGCCGCAGAAGAGAAAGTTTAATGCTAGGGGTTTTGTAGGTCCCCCTCCTCGGTGTAATAGATGTGGGAAGTTTCATAGAGGAGAATGTAGATTGAATCACCCGGCATGTCGTAAATGTGGGAAGCCTGGACATTTCGTTTCTAGATGTCCAGAACTTCGGTGTTATGGGTGCGGGGAAATGGGACATATGAAATCTGAATGTCCAAAACTTAGACCTGGACCGGTTCCTATTCGTGCAGTAGGAGGACCGAGTAAAGTCAGTGCGAGTGGTAGTAGCGGTACTGCAGGGAGAGCATTTACAATGACCACGGAGGAAGCTAAGGCATTACCGGATGTTGTGTCGGGTACGTTTCTTGTTAATGATATACCAGCTAGAATTTTATTTGATTCGGGGGCTAATAGAAGTTTCATATCGGTAAAATTTCATGCCTTAATAAAAGTTAGACCATCAAAGTTAGATGTTGCTTTTTCAGTAGAGACTGCCTCTAACGAATTTATAGTTGTTAGTGAGATAATAGATGATTGTTTTGTCGAATTAGAAGGTGTAAAATTTCCTGCTAGGTTACATATGATGAAATTAGGAGGTTTTGATGTAGTATTGGGAATGGACTGGTTATCTACGTTTGAGGCTCAGATAATATGCAAAAGAAAGATGATTGTGTTGTGAGCACCAGATGGTAATTCGGTGACGGTTTTTGGTGATGATCATGACAGTGGGGTGAAAGTCATATCCATGATTAAGGCTGAGAAATTATTGAATAAGGGTTGTGAGTCATTCTTAGCATATGTAGTTGATACTGCTAAGGAGACGAGGAAATTAGAAGATGTTCCAGTAGTTTGTAATTTCCCCGATGTATTTCCAGAGGATCTACCGGGTATACCTCCTGATAGAGAAATTGAGTTTAGAATTGATTTAATACCTGAGGCAAAACCTGTCGCTAAGACCCCTTATAGAATAGCACCGGCTGAGTTAAAGGAACTCCTAAAGCAATTACAGGAATTATTAGACAAGGGTTTTATTCGACCAAGCACTTCGCCATGGGGTGCTCCTGTTTTGTTTGTAAAGAAGAAAGATGGCAGTTTGAGGATGTGCATAGATTACAGAGAACTAAACAAGCTGACTGTCAAGAATAAATACCCATTACCCCGTATAGACGATTTATTTGATCAACTCCAAGGTGCTAATTGGTTCTCAAAGATAGATCTTAGATCCGGGTATCATCAGTTGAAGGTAAGAGAAGAGGACATACCAAAGACAGCTTTTCGTACACGATATGGGCATTATGAATTTTTGGTGATGTCGTTTGGGTTAACGAATGCTCCTGCTGCCTTCATGGATTTGATGAATAGAGTATGTAGACCGATGCTGGATAAATCGGTAATTGTGTTTATAGATGATATTTTGATCTATTCTAAGAATGAAGGAGATCATGCTTGTCACATTTGAGAAGTATTGGAAACCTTGAGAAAGAATAAGTTATATGCAAAATTCTCGAAATGTGAATTTTGGTTAAGGGAAGTACAATTTTTGGGTCATGTGGTGAATGCGGATGGAATATTGGTGGATCCTGCAAAGATTGAAGTTGTGTTGAACTGGGGAATTCCTAAAAGTACTTTAGAAATTCGTAGTTTCTTAGGACTGGCAGGATACTATAGGAGATTCATTCAGGATTTTGCTAAAATTGCTTCCCCATTGACAAAGTTAACTCGAAAGGATGTTAAGTATGAATGGAATAAGGAACAGGAAGCTGCTTTTCAGGAATTGAAGAATCGATTGACACAAGCCCCAGTATTAGCAATACCAGAAGGTGTAGATGATTTAGTAATATATTCTGATGTATCATATCAGGGATTGGGGTGTGTTTTAATGCAACGTGGGAGAGTTATTGCTTATGCTTCTAGACAGTTGAAGACCGATGAAGTCAATTACCCAACCCACGATTTAGAACTAGCAGCTGTAGTTTTTGCTCTTAAAATATGGCGACACTACTTATATGGAGTGAGGTGTACCATCTTTACTGATCATAAGAGCCTGAAGTATTTCTTTGAGCAAAAAGATTTGAATATGAGACAAAGGCGATGGTTGGAGTTAATCAAAGATTATGATTGTGAAATTTTGTATCACCCCGGAAAAGCAAATGTGGTTGCTGATGCATTGAGTAGAAAGGAGAAGTACGAACCGATTAAGGTTAAGGCGTATAAACTTGTAATTACTCCTGATTTTATGCAACAGCTGAAAGAAGCCCAATTGGAAGCCTTAAAAGAAGGAAACATTAAGAGAGAAAGAATGGTTGGTCAGGAAAAGTATTTAGAAGAAAATAGTTATGGTGTTAAAATCAGGTTTGGTCGAATGTGGGTTCCGTTGGATTTACATGATATGATACTAGATGAGGCTCACAAATCTAGGTATTCCATTCACGCAGGCATGACTAAGATGTATCAAGAGTTAAAGCATGATTACTGGTGGCCAGGGATGAAACTTAATGTGATGCAGTATGTAAATAGATGTCTGACGTGCGCCCAGGTGAAAGCTGAACATTAGAAACCTTATGGATTGTTGCAGCCATTAGCTATTCCAGTTTGGAAGTGGGATGATCTGACTATGGCTTTTATAACGAAGTTTCCCCGTACACCAAAAGGTTATGATACTATTTGGGTAGTGGTAGATCAGCTAACCAAGAGTGCTTTATTTCTACCAATACGGGAAACTTATTCGGTGGAAAAGTTAGCTGATATCTTTACTAAAGAAATAGTTAGATTGCATGGAGTTCCGAAAAGTATCATGTCTGATAGAGATGCCAGATTTACCTCCAGGTATTGGAGAAAATTTCACGAAGCCATGGGAACTAGACTTTACTTTAGTACAGCCTATCATCCCCAAACAGATGGTCAAAATGAAAGAACTATTCAGACATTGGAGGATATGCTACGGGCATGTAGTATTGATTTTGGAGGTAGCTGGGATAGTCATCTTCCATTAGCTGAATTTGCATATAACAACAGTTATCAAGCTACCCTTCAGATGTCTCCGTTGAGATGTTGTACGGAAGAAAGTGCAGAACTCCACTTTATTGGGGAGATATAGAGCAACGTGAATTGGGGAATAGTGAAATAGTTGAAGAAACGATGTCAAAGTTTGAAGTGGTTAAAAATCGTATTAGAGAGGTGAAAAGCAGACAGAAATCATATGCAGATCGTAGAAGGAAGCCATTAGAATTTAAAGTTGGGGATTTTGTCTTGTTAAAAGTTTCTCCATGGAAAGGCATTATTCGATTTAGAAAGAGGGGCAAACTAAGTCCACGTTTTATTGGACCTTTCCAAATAGTAGAGAAAGTAGGGTACGTGGCGTATAGGTTGGACTTGCCTGAAGAATTAAGTGCTATTCATCCAACCTTCCACGTCTCTCAGTTACGGAAGTGTTTAGCTAATGAAACTCAATATGTACCATTAGATGATATTGAGGTTGATGAGAAGCTCAATTATGTTGAACAACCTGTGGCCATTATAGATCGTAAGGAGAAGAAACTTAGAAATAAAAGCATTAGCTTAGTCCGGGTGCAGTGGGCATATCGCCAAGGATCTGAATCAACCTGGGAACCAGAAGAAGAGATGAGACGGAACTACCCTCATTTGTTTTAGTCAGGTTTCGAGGATGAAACCCTAAATAAGGTGGGTAGACTTGTAACATCCAAAAGTTCAAAATTTATTTATTTAATTAAAATTAGTGTTCAGTCGCATGCCATACGTGCGAATGAAGCTCGATCGCACGAATGACGGGCGTATGGGCTCAATCGCACGATTGAGTCGTGCGAATAAGCCAGTCGTGCGATTGAGTATGTCGGATAAAAATAGGCATGAAGGATAAGTAGGGCGGTTAAGGGGTTGACAAACAGATTTTATCTGCTTTAACATCCTTTCCTTGTTCCCTTCGAACCCAAACACCCTGCTCTTGCCCAAATTGATCAAACTAGCTCCGTTTAGGTAAGTTTTGCTTGGTACGGATCGATTTTTGAATATGTTAAGCTGTGTGGGTGGTGGGAATTGATCCAGAAACATTAAGGTGAGTTCTAATTGCCCTTTTATGTGTTAATGTCGTTTGATAAATGTTGTTTGATAAAATCGGGCACTGGCATGCATATAAATAAACAAAGATGTGAAAATGAGTTGAAAGTGGTAAATTGTGGTGAATGGTGAGGTGGAGGTTTGACCCACCAACTATAGACGGAGGTTTGACCCGTCAACGCCAATTATAGACGGAGGTTTGACCCGCCAACGCGCGAGGTGGAGGTTTCACCCACCAAATTATAGACGGAGGTTTGACCCGTCAACGCGCGAGGTGGAGGTTTCACCCACCAAATTAAAATTGAACAAAAATGTCCATAAATACCTTGTGGGTATTCGATATGCATATCAATACTGGGATAAATAAATGGACTGACGAATGTGTGTGTGGATCATTCGGTGTGATAACAGTTGATGAATTGTTACTATTGAAATGTGGTGTATGTTAGAACTCACCAGTTTATCTGATTTTGTGTTTGTTTTCTAATGCATGCCAGGTAGTAATAGAGGTGCTCGTGATGATCCCCCACAAAGTTAGCTTCCGGTTATGGTGTACGATACTGGCCACACATGTTGGGTTTTTGGGAATGAAGTACTTAAAGCTTTAACAAAGTTTTGAATGTTGGTTAAAGTCAAATATGTTTAACGATGTAAACAGTTTTTAATATATGTAAAGTTCCGCTGCGTTTGTAGTCTCTGAATTGTTATAATAACCCAACTAGTAGCACCCTCCTTATTATATTATATTGTTATGAGATTGAGGGTGTTACAAATACGTGCCTCACATTGATCGCTCATAGCTTAATCATTGCTTTATAGATCCCTCAGTTGAGTATTGGGATTGCGGGGATGCAGATCGTGTTTGTACGCAGTGCGAAGCATTGGTGTGGTATTCGGAACGCACTATCAAGACTTTACAGCCCTCCAATCCTAAATTCTCCTTATGTTGCGGGGATGGGAAGGTCATCCTACCTTTTCCTCAACAACCACCCCAGTTGCTACGCCGCCTATTAGATAATAATGGTGAACGTCGGTCGAAATTTTTTAGAGACAATATCGAGGTATTAAATTCAATGTTTGCATTCACGGTCCACTGGTGGAAGAATATCTACAAATTTAAAAGATGGTCGTGGGCCATATACATTTCGCTTGAATGGACACAACCATCATCGAATAGGTTCTTTGCTTCCAACACATGGTGATGGACGACCTAGATTTGCCCAACTATACATCTACGACACAGCAAATGAGATTGAAAATCGTTTTTATGCCTTGAGAAATTGTGTCCCAGCTGATGCCAATGAAGCCGCTCTTCGTTCACTTGTGCGTGACTTGATCGCAATGCTTGATGGCAGTAATGCATTAGTACAAGCTTTTCGAATGGCAAGGGAGAGTTTAATGATGCTTCCATGCAACCAGTTACGCTTCGCTTGATTGGCACGCGCAATCATGATGGTCGACAATATTCTTTACCGACAGCTTTTGAAGTGGCAGCCTTGATACCTTCTGATGGTAATCAAACAAACTTCCGAGATGTTCTTATTGAGGAACGTGGTAGTGGAGTTGTGAAGCGTATATCAGAATTACACCCCAGTTTCATGGCTTTGCAATATCCTCTGCTATTCCCGTATGGAGAGGACGGGTTCCATTTAAATATCCCTCTAAGAGGAGTTCCCTCGACAAGTCGGAGGAAAAACATAAGCATGAGAGAGTACTATTGCTATCGCTTGCATGTAAGGCGAAACGAGGCAAGAACACTACATAAAGCTGGTCGTCTGTTTCATACATATGTTGTAGATGCCTATGCTGCAATTCTAGATCATGAGTTAGACTGGTATAGGAGAAATCAAAGTACTATTCGGTCTGATCTATATAATGGCCTTCAAGATCGTATTTGTGAAGGAGACACAAGTGGTGAGTGCATTGGTCGTCGGGTTATCCTACCAGCATCATTCACCGGTGGACCTCGATATATGATACAACAATACCAAGATGCTATGGCTATATGTCGTTGGGCTGGAAGTCCTGATCTTTTTGTCACAATGACATGTAACCCGAAATGGCCCGAGATCGTGCGCCATGTTCAAGAACACACACCTGGACAACCAACATCTGATCGTCCTGACATTATTGCGTGAGTTCAAAACTAAGCTCGATGAAGTCATGAAAGATATACGAAAAAGGAACTTTTTTGGTCGCCCAAAAGCGGGTATGCTGACTTCCTTTGTTTGCTAAAAATATTTCATGATAACATACTTTCTTATTTGAGTTTCATATGGAACCTGTTTTTATTACGCAGTTATTTACACGGTGGAGTTTCAGAAATGTGGACTTCCATACTGTCATGCTTTGATATTTCTACATCCTGATGATAAGATCTCCAGCACAGAAAATATTGATAAGTATATTTCAGCTGAGCTTCCTTCTAAAGTAGATGACCCTATTGGTTATACAAATGTTCGTATGCATATGATGCATGGACCGTGTGGTCAACTTAACCCTTGCAGTCCTTGTATGTATAACGGGAATTGTCTTAAAGGTTACCCAAAGGATTTTTGTGAGGAGACGTTCATTAGGGCTGATGGGTGGCCCCGTTATCGGAGATGTAATAATGGAATACATGTTAGGGTGGGTTCTCATGAAATACAAGTTGACAATCGCTTTGTTGTTCCTCATAATCGTGATTTAGTTGTCAAATATGGCTGTCACATTAATGTAGAATGGTGTAATCAAGGGATGTTGATTAAGTACCTGTTTAGTTATATCAACAAAGGTCCAGATCATGCGACAGTACGTTTGGAAGGACAGAATAGTAGAACATCATTTGCATCTTTACTACACCATGAAAATGAGATTGAGGAATACCTTAACTGTCGGTACATTTCAGCGTCAGAGGCATGTTGGAAACTCTTAGGATTTGACATGCAATATCGATCGGTTGCCGTTGAAAGACTGCCATTTCATGAAGAAGGATGTAACAGAATCTACTTTCGTGATGATGATAGCGTTGCTGAAGTTGCACAACGAACTACCGCCGCAATGTCAAATAACGTGGAATCATTACAAACATCTAATTCTATGCAACTGGTACGTTATTTTTAACTCTTTATAACACTTATATGTTGTCTATATCGTGTTATTGTTTAATTCCACTAAAAATCACTAAGTAGATAATATATGTGCCTTATGTTTTAAATGTTGTCTATGAATTAGTTACCATATATTTCATCTTATTATATATAATACTTTTGTTATACATGTGTGCTATTAGGTTTTGTCATTATTTCATATATAATTTTTTTGCTACTTTTCAAATATCAGGTTTGACTACCACCATGGCATGTGCTCGTATTTCCGATCTACGTCCTAATGTCACAGACAAGTGGTGGATGACTGTCATGGTTTCCCGTGCATGGACATCATACAACCCAAACACTAATCGTGTTTTGTCGTATGATGTCGTCGTATCTGATCAGCATGTAAGATAAAATTGAAACTTTATGTGCATGTATTTACTTACGATTTTACCATTTTAACCTAACATGGTTCTTTTTTTTAGAATTGCTCAATACATGCAAGCATACCTCCTTATCTTATTCATCTGTTTAAAAACGTTTTCGCGGAGGGTCGTGTATACAACATCTATAAGTTTGTGGTTCTTCCGTACGATACACTTTATTGATCGATTCATCGGGATACTTATGTCCGCTTTACACAAGCAACAATAGTTCATGAATCCCAAATGTAGCCATCTTTGTTCACACGCTATGTTTTTGAACCTACCCCGTTCCATGGGGTTCGTCGCCGTCTTAATAATGACAAGTACCTAACAGGTTATGTTTGTTTTTTATCATTACTTTGCATTTCATATTTAATTATCTATCATCAAGTTAAATGCAGATGTTATTGGCATTCTTCGAGTGTGGGGTTGTGTTTCCAATCAATCTCGCCTGGTGCAATCACCAAATCGTGATGTACGAAATATTGTTTTGGCTGATGAGTGGTATGCCTTTCTTATAAATATAGTAAACTTTTTCATTTTTAATATTTATTAATTTGCTTTTGTTACTTATGATAACCATGTGCAGTGGCTTAGAACTTAGTTTGTCGTTATAGGGAAAGCTGGCGCGAGAGGTTGTTGATGATCACATTCGAAGTTACGGAAACCATAACATTGTTTTTCTTGTGACATCATGCAAAGTTAGATTGTTTAATGGTACCATCTTTTTCTGTAACTTCATTATCTTTTTTCCACCTCAATGACATGTAACGTTTAAGTTATCTTTTTGTCAATACCAGGTGCTCCATGTTTAGTGTCAACTGTGGGATCCCATCTGTATGTAAATCCCTCATTGCCTTTGGTTGATACTTTCAAGAATATGTATGTCATCCTATATTTAGTCGATTGCTAATAATATTATAATGATGTTACTTATTTATGCCACTAACATTATTGTTTTTTAGACAACACCGACCTGTTACATTCAAACCACCTGAACAACATGCTGAGAATTTTAGCGTTACACGTATCTCTGAGTTATACAAATTGTTGCAGGATGGGTTATGCCGGTAATGTTCTTATATGACAATTTAACTTCTCTTTTTTGTCATTTGTTAACATTCTTTTGCCAATTTTTGGTAGGGAGCAATATACAACATCGATTCATTAATAATTGGTGTTGATTTGTCCAATGACTGGAAGTATATAAAGTGCAACACTTGTCGTAAGAAGACAACGTTGGTTGAGGATCACTACTTTTGTTCGGCCTGTCAAAAGAATGTTGTCAATCCATGTCAAGCGTAAGTGACATAACTTTTTTTTGGCAAAGCTTTATGTTTTCTTCGTTTATAATTTCTTTATATAGGTACAAACTGGTTATTCATGTAATTGACGACGATGAGGAAATGACATGTGTCTTATTCGATGATGCTGCTTACGCTCTTCTTGGCATTACAGCATCAGATTTGCTTATGAAGAGTTTTACTGAGGTACATACATACTTAGGTGTATGAAATATGTGCTACATACACCTCTCTAGACATAAGTTTATGACATATCAAACACACATTGACATACATCACAAAAAAAAATTTAGGTTTAAATTATGTCTCTATTATATATATATATATGTATATGTATATGTATATATATATATATATTTGTGTGTGTGTGTGTTTGTCTATATTTGTGTGTATATGTGTTCTTACCTTTAATCATGTTTTTCTAGGGCATTGATGACCCACACTGGATACCTGATTTTTTCATTGACAATTTATTAGCTCGAAGGGTCATTCTTAGAGTGAAAATCGATAAATTTAACTTGGCACCTGATTATGGTCGACGCTTTACTGTTTCTAAATACCTCGGCGAAGATGTGAACTTACTCAATAAAAAAGTATGGGGTCAATGTCTGGGATAACTTCCGATGCTCCAACACCTGACATTCTTTGAACTGATGAATTGGATGAAGGTGCAGAATTCTTTTCTAGGATTACAAGCGACGAATGGGAAATGGCTGCTGAGGCGTTATGGGGACCACCCATTTCTTCGCTTACATCTACAGCATCAACATCATCGGTATCTTTTGCTATAAGTGTTTCTTCTCCTAATAAGTTCCTGAACTTTGCTTTTCGTTTATTTTATTTTCTTATGTGTTTAGGTTGTACTTGATAATGACACTGATGGAGTATCTACGAAGGTCGTGTCGGATAATTCTGTCCTTGATACGAGCACATCTTCTTCACCGCCTGTGGTTGATCACCCTGCTGAACAGTATGAAAAGTCGCAACATTCGAGACCGCGGAGGACCATAAAGAAACCTAGACGTTTTGAGTACTAAACATATTGTCGGTATGTTTGGATAGCATCAGGTATATTGTTGTTTATGTTAAATCTTTATTTAATTTCTTCAATCATATTGATGATATGTTCTGATAGCATCAAATATATTGTTGTTTATCTTATATCTTTATTTAATTTCTTCAAATATATTGATGATTTTTTAATGTTCATTTTTTTGCTACTCTTACAGGGTGCAGGTATCATGAGAGCATGTCGTTTGGGTGTTTTTTTATGTTAGATTTGTTATGGACTTTTTAGTTTGTATGTGACAAACTTAGTGCTCTCTTTTATTGACCATAACTTTGTAGACGTTGTATTCGTATGGTGTTTGTTTTATGATCATTACCTGGATAATTCTTTTGTCTTTTAAATTGACATAACCCGACCAACGGACGGGTATAAAACTAGTTTTAGATTGTTACTAAGTGGAGGTGGTGGTGGTGGATGGTGGCATCCATGAGGTGGTGATGAGGCGGCGTCAAGAGGTTCGGATGCTAGTGCCAATGACGATGAGCAGGTTTGGCGACCAACAATGGTCGCGTGTGGTGTTGACTTATGTTGATCCATGTTAAGCTAGTAACTGTGACAAGATTGCTTGCTATTTTTTTGAAAGACCTTAATCTGCTTGTATTTTATTTCAAATTAAATCTACTTCATATGTATTCAAGATTTTTTGTTTTAATATGTTGTATTATCCGAGTAGACCTAATATGAGTCATTATATAATTATGCTGACCCAAGTATACTCACATGCAACTTTTCATTAACTCAAATCGACCCATTATTTGAAGAATGGACGACGAGTGTCATCCTTTTCTAATAACAAGCATAAAAGTTGATATGCCCAACAACGAAATATTAAACCGGTTGGTGTCTACCCAACTACATGGAATTGTGTTCCTAGGAAAGTGAATATTCTTGTGTGGTGAATGTTTTTAGACTCGCTTTCGACAATAATCAACTTGGCGAATCGAGGGTTTGACGTGCCTACCGTCCTTTGTGGCTTGTAGCAGCTAGGACTTAGGAATCCGATGGTCAAATAGCTTGAAATGAAGCTATTGAGCTCTAACCTCCCATGCGACATGGTGTATTTGATTGATATTGCCTTGATGAATAAGGAAAAGGAAGCTGGTAATAGAAGTTATTGTGGTAAAAGAGTGTGAAAACTCACCCAAAGATCCGAGCAGTAATTAACAATATTAGTTCGATGCGGAATGGAATTAGTATATCAAGTGTAATCAAGCACCGGTAATATCAGAAGGGCAAGAAAATAAAATAAAAGAGACACAGGGATTTACGTGGAAAACCCAAAAACGGGAAAAAACCACGGGTGGCGGAAGCCGAGAAATAATCCACTATAATTTTGCAGTGTTTACAGAGTTTGGAGAAAAGAAAAATACATAGAGAATATAGAGAATTTTTCTATCTTGATTCGGTACATCAATTTGTGAAGAAGAATGGCTAATTTATAGACTTTAGGAGAAAACAAATATGCGATGGAGAATTCACAAGAATTCTAGTCCACTCCTTTTGCTTTTGCTTTCCATTAATCCATTGTCTGCCATCCACTCCTTTTGCTTTTGCTTTCCACTAATCCATTGTCTGCCATATTTGAATTTTGAAGACAAAATACTTCAATCTCCACCTTGACTTCAAAATGCAATAAATAACAGACTGATTATGCACCTTATCAAACACCAAGACTCCATAAGAACCTGCAATGACCATATAGAGAAAAATTGTTTCCGAAAAATAAAATACTTCCTCCACCAACGAGCCTATCTGGCTCAATTGCGATCAGAAACACCCATCAAGTCCAAACACAGTTTGAACTTGGCTATTGAAAGACTTTTAGTGAAAACATCAGCAGGATTATAATATGTATCAATCTTTTCTATGACACAATCACCTTTCTTAATGATATCAAGCACAAAATGATAACGAATATCAATGTGCTTTGTTCGGTCATGAAACATTTGATCTTTACTCAAGAAGATAGCACTTTGATTATCACAAAAGATTGTGGTAACCTTTATACTATCTTCGAGTTCTTTAAATAATCCTTTCAACCATATATCTTCCTTAACTGCTTCTGTAATAGCCATATATTCTGCCTCGGTAGAAGACAGTGCAACTGTAGACTGTAACTGTGCTTTCCAGCTAATAGCACAACCATTTAGAGTAAACACATACCCTATAATAGATCTTCGTTTATCCAAATCTTTTCCAAATCTGAATCAACATATCCAAGCACCCCTGTGTTAGATTTACCATAACGTAGACACATAGAAGACGTACCGCGCAAATAACGAAAGATCCACTGTACTGCTTTTCGGTGTTCTTTTCCCGGGTTCGCCATATATCTACTGACCATGCTAACAGCATAAGCCAAATCAGGACGCGTGCAAATCATAGCATACATCAAAGATCCAACAGCACTAGACTATGGTACGCGTGCCATATAAGCCATATCAGTCTCAGTAGTAGGACTCAAAGCGGATGATAGCTTGAAATGAGCTACAAAAGGTGTGTTGACAGGTTTTGCTTCATGCATATTGAAGCGTCTTAGGACTTTCTCAATATAACTTTTCTGAGAAAGATGCAAGACCCTAGACTTCCTGTCACGAACAATTTCCATACCTAAAATCTTTTTGGCAACTCCTAAGTCCTTCATTTCAAAATCATCTTTCAACTAGTCTTTTAATTTCTGAATCTCCTTCATATCTTTCGCTGCGATCAACATGTCATCCATATATAAAAGTAAGTAGATCATTGAACCATCGTCACAATTCTTGTAATAAACGCAACTATCATGGGTGCACCTTTTGAATTCGTGACTGGTCATAAATGAATCAAACCTTTTATACCATTGTCTAGGAGACTGCTTGAGGCCATAAAGAGATTTATTCAATTTACACACATAGTTCTCCTTGCCTGGAACTACAAAGCCTTCGGGCTGTTGCATAAAAATCTCTTCCTCAAGCTCACCATTTAAGAAAGCTGTAGTAACATCAAGTTGCTCTAACTCATAATCATTAGAAGCAACCAACCCCAACAATACACCGAATGGAAGTATGTTTGACAACTGGGGAATAAATGTCAGTATAATCAATGCCAGGAATCTGACTATAGCCTTTAGCTACTAACCGAGCTTTGTACCTTGGTTTCTCGTTGGGTTGATAGGTTCTTTGAGCTTGTAGACCCACTTGCATTTGACTGGCCTTTTCCCTTTCGGAATTGGAACTAAATTCCAAGTACCATTTCTTTGCAAAGATTCCATCTCATTATGCATAGCAATCATCCAATCACTTGAGTCTTTAGACTTGACAGCCTCATCATAATTCACAGGCTCCATTCCTAACTCAATATCGGCAGCAACAGTAAGAGCATAAGCAACAAGATCAGATTCAGCATACCTCTTTGGAGGAACAATTTGTCTTCTCGGCCTATCTCTCGCAATGCTTGGAGTAGTAGCTTGTGGTTGTGAAGGTATTGAATCCTCAACAACAACATGCTCATTTGGCGAGGAAGACTCTTGATGCTCAATTGTACTCTGATCGGTATTAGGTGAAGTAGGAAACTCCACCTCCACTTGAGATTGCTCTTTTCTTACTTCGAATGATGCATCTGATGTATCCATATCTTTTGAAAAGTCTGCAACTGGTTGAATCATTCTAGTCTCATCAAAAGTAACATCTCTTGAGATAATAACTTTCTTCAGGTCAAAGCTCCACAACTTGTAACATTTTACCCCTTGATTGTACCAAAGAAAAATACATTTAATTGCTCTTGGCTCTAACTTTCCGTTGTCAACACGTGCATACGCTTGACATCCAAAAGGTTTTAAACCTGTATAATCGGCAGGTTTTCCAGACCATAACTCAAACGGAGTTTTCTTCTCAATTGCTCGTGATGGTGATCGGTTGATAAGATAGCAAGCAGTCGAAGCAGCCTCCGCCCAAAATGACTTTGGCAATTTGGAACTAGAAAGCATACACCGGATCTTTTCCATAATGGTGCGGTTCATCCTTTCGGCTACACCATTTTGTTGAGGTGTATGGACCACCGTGTGATGTCGAGTGATGCCTTCCTTTCGGTAATAGACATTAAACTCTTCTAAGCAAAACTCAAGTCCATTATCCGTGCGAAGATACTTTACCACCAATCCTGACTGCTTTTCAACCTGAACTTTCCAATTTCTGAAGGTAGATCCCTTGTGTTTTAAGAAGAAAGACCACACCTTTCTGGAAAAATCATCAATTATAGTGAGCATATAATTAGCTCCACCTTTCGAAGTAACTCGAGCCGGTCCCCATAAATCCGAGTGGACATAGTCAAGTGGTCCTTTAGTTGTATGAATGCCACTTAGAAATCTCACTCGTTTTGCCTTGCCATATACACAGTCTTCACAGAACTCTAAATCAATAATCTTTTGTTCACCAAGTAATCCTCTTCGACTCAATTCGGACATGCCTTGAAAACTCATACGGCCGAGTCGAAGATGCCAAAGTCGAGACTGATCTGGTTCAGAAAGAGACTTTAAAACAACAGCAGCATCACTTGAAATTATTTGCCCTTCAAGGAAGTAGAGGTCTAAGGTTTTTCGCTTGGCCCTCAGTTTGTCGGAACCATCTTTGAATACCCTGAGAACTCCACCTTTACAAGCAAACTCGTATCCCTTTTTATCAAAGGAGCTGAGAGATAACAAGTTTCTTCTGAGGTCAGGAACATATCTAACATTCCCAATGGTTCGGATGACTCCGTCAAACATACGAATTCTTACTGAGCCATGTCCAACAACTTGACATGTAGTATTATTGCCCATTAAGACATATCCCTGGTTAGCCTTTTCAAATGTATAGAGCCAACTTCTGTTGTGACACATATGAAAAGTACAACCAGAATCAGCTATCCACTCACATGTGGAATCCAGTTTATCTGAATAAACTGTCAGGAGTTCTCCAATACAGCCGTCCTCTGCTACAACGACTTCACCCGAAGTGCTAGCTTGTTTACCATTTGTTGCTGCTTTCTCTTTATTCTTCAACTTGAAACATTCATCAATCGTATGTCCCTTCTTGTGACAGTAATTGTAAAACTTTCGTTTGCCTTTAGACTTGGATCTCGTCCTGTTGGAAGATTGAGGGTTTCTACCCCTATCTGTTGTTCTTCCTCTGGCATTTAAACCTTCGGCTTTCACATCACTGGTACCACCACCAGTAATATGCTTCATCTTTTCTTTTGAATCCAAAGCTGTATAAACTTCATCTAAGACAAGAGTGTCGCGGCTATAGATGATAGTATCACGAAAATGGCTGTATGATTCGGGCAACGATGACAGCAAAAATAAAGCCAAGTCTTCATCTTCATACTGAACATCCATATTCTCTAAGTTATTGACAAACTCTTTGAATGTGGAAATATGTTCAGCTAAAGAACCTCCTTCAATCATTTTGAGATTGAACAACCGTTGCTTTAGGTGCAACTTGTTTGGTAAGCTCTTAGTCATCAGTAATTGCTCCAACTTTAACCATAAAGAAGCCGCTGAAGTTTCTTTTAAAACATCTTGCAAAACATCTTTTGACAAGTGCAAACGAATCTGGGATAGTGCCTTGAGATCTTTCATCTCCTTTTCTTCTTCGGTCCATGACGCGGGCATCTTTTCACGCCCCAAAAGTGCCTTGTGTAAATCCATTTGAATAAGAACGTCTCTCATCTTTACTTGCCATAGAGGAAACCTGGTGTTTCGATCTAACAATGGAATATCGAATTTCATTGTAGACATGATTTATCACTTGATAAAATAATTCCAATAAACTAATATTAAAACCCGGATGCTCTGATACCAATTGTGGTAAAAGAGTGTGAAAACTTGCCCAAAGATCCGAGTAGTAATTAACAATATTAGTTCGATGCGGAATGGAATTAGTATATCAAGCGTAATCAAGCACCGATAATATTAGAAGGGCAAGAAAATAAAATAAAAGAGACACAAGGATTTAAGTGGAAAACCCCAAAACGGGAAAAAACCACGGGTGGCGGAAGCCGAGAAATAATCCACTATAATTTTGCAGTGTTTACAGAGTTTGGAGAAAAGAAAAATACATAGAGAATATAGGGAATTTTTCTATCTTGATTCGGAACATCAATTTGTGAAGAAGAATGGCTAATTTATAGACTTTAGGAGAAAACGAATGTGCGATGGAGAATTCACAAGAATTTTGGTCTACTCCTTTTGCTTTTGCTTTCCATTAATCCATTGTCTGCCATCCACTTCTTTTGCTTTTGCTTTTCACTAATCCATTGTCTGCCATATTTGAATTTTGAAGACAAAATACTTCAGTTATCATAATGACAACTTGGTAGGTGATTTCGCGGTTCAGGAATGACTCGCAATACCATTTTCGACTCCATTTTTTAATTACTCGTATGTGTGGTTTACTCGTATGTATCGTAAGTTTAAGATAAAATGGATAAATCAATATACAAGAAGTGATCCTTTTATAAACCTTTTCAACTTTTGTCATAACACCTACTTTACAAGCTTGAATCTTTCACGTGTCTTGAGCCTTTTTTTAAAAGGGGACTACACTCAAACTATAATTATTTTTCATAAAAAAATATATAATATTGTTTCAATGAAAATACTGATATTAGAAAAAATATAATCAATTGTACGTAATTTTCGTATATATTTGGTGGTTTGTAGGACAAAAATTCTTAGTAAATGCATTTAACATGTCATAGTGCAACATCGCTATCACACTATAAATAAAATGGATGTATATTGGTGAGTTTCATAATTTCCATTAGCACAATTCACACGTGACCTATCCATTCAAACATAATAACACTAGTAAACTATGACTGAAACCTGCGTGGTCATCGCTATCACAATATAAATAAAAGGGATGTATATTGGTGAGTTTCATAATTTCCATTACTACAATTCACACGTGACCTTCCATTCAAACATAATACATAATAATAACACACTAGTGGATGAAACCTGCGTGGTGCGGTAGAGGTATAAATATTTTTAGAAAACAAGTTGTTTATACATAATCACTTGTATCAAATATAACAAAATTATTTTTTAAGTGTCTTAAAAGTTGATTAAAATTACAATGTTGTCCAAAAAGTTGTATTATATAGTAACATAGATATAGATAGATTAAGATAACCTTAAATATAATAGTCATATTTTAAATTTAATTATAAAATGGAGTACAAGTATTTAAAGCTTAAAGGGGTATAATAGGAATAAATCTTATGACATTACACATTAAAGCTCGCAACTCTTCATATGTCATCTTAAAATTGAAGTAAAATTACAAATCTAGCCATGATTTATCTATTATATAGTAGTATAGATATAGATGATTGCATTTAACATGTCATTGTGCAACATCGCTATCACACTATAAACAAATTTAAAACATATGAAAGTCATTTACAATTTATTTTGAATTTACAAGATTAATAAGATATGAAACGCTTAACAAAAAAAATATGAAGTCTAGTAAATGGTTAATATGTATTATTTAAAAAACTTGTTTTTCAAACACCGATATGATTCATTGGTTCAACCAATCAACTTATAATTGGCTGACCCAAATGAAGGCGGATCAAGAGTACTCGACCAGAACAGCATATGCATATAGTTTCGATCCAACCGACTAGTAAGTAGTAACTGGTTCAACCAATCGGCTCCATAACTGGCCAACCCAAATAAAGACAGATCAAGAGTACTAAACCAGTATTATCCGTTCCTCACAACACTAGTATGAATCATAAATAACTATGATTGTTAATTAAAAGAGACACTTTATACGTTTGATGATGATAATAAATACAAGCCATATATATCCTACCCCCAATATAGTGTTAAAATTATAACCGGAATCCAATGATGAAATAAATTAAAACTTTTATGTTGGAGAAAATTACATGAAATGTTTCTATTGTATGTTGTTGTTTTTCAGTGTGGGTTTTTGAGTATGAGAAACTACATGTTTTATCCAACAAGAATGCATAAATGTAATTCGTTTGGTCCTTAACTTGAATGGGAGTTAACTTTTCAAGTTAAGTTTTTCTTGCTATGAATTTATCCTATATGTTAAAATAAAACCTAAACTGCTAGATGTGATCCTTTATCTCATCATCAAGACTTTCAACTGATTGGCTTCCCATATAACAATGATTCTAATTTATCAATATCATTAACCGTGATGAATCGTTCTTTATTTTTTTCTATGAGATGTATATTCAAAAACTCAATCTTGAACCATCATCCCAAGACGGTATGATGTGACTCATGGTTTCCCTTTTAGTGATGATCGGAGAAACCATTTCTGTCATCCTTCAACCGTTCCTCCTCTTGTGATTTTTGCATCATACCATCAATATGATTCAAAGTTGGATACTTTGCAATTGACTTGATATTGATCAACATGTAAGAGTGAAGGAGTCGTGGCTAATAATGATCGAATTAGTAATGACCCGGTTCCTTGACTTGTGCCGTACTTGCAGGGCATCTCCTAATGTGCACCCCGTCAAAAGTCTCGACATCATCAATATTTTGTCGTAACAAAGTGGTAATCTTATCTAAACTAGGAGTCTCACTACCCCTCAAACTCTTCAAAGTATAGTTATTATTAGCGATATATATTTAGTTGTAATGTGCACCCGTTCGTGGATCATTGCCATAAAGCTCAATCATTAATTTAAGTTTTTTTAATGCTTCTTTAAGCTTTGGAATATTAGTCCCTAGCCTCCTTGCAAGGAACTTATAGTGTATGCAATCATGATGTATGGTGCTCTTCTTGTAATACTAAGGTGCAAATAACGATAATGTTCTTCATAGTAAAATGCGAGACATCTTGGTGAATAATAACAATCCTATGGGGAATGAGGTCCATCTCAAATCTTATACCATATCTGATGAAGCGCACGGAACGAAATCGAAGTTCAAGCACGTTGATTCTGCGAATACCCGTGATGATCTTCACCCAAACCCTCAAATTCGATCCAAGAGTCACGAATTTGAAAAAGACTAAAATTTTAATTTCAATAATGATCAAGTGTCCTCTCACATTACATGAACATAACTTAAATAAGCAAACAAAATTCGGATGGGTCTAAAACAAACAACCGTGAGTCAAACAAAAGCCTAAAACAAACCAAAAAAACTAGAAAAACATAAAAGTGATCAAAGACCCATTTAGAGTCCTTATTTCAGAAAAATAACGGGATAACCCGCCTACGGCTGTTACCATAAACTGGCCCTTGTTTCCGCGGTCGTTTTGACTGGTAGCACGTCAGAAACGAAGGCTCACAACCTAGCTTAGGCTCATTTTCGTGCAGCGCGGTCTTAGACCTCCAAAAACAGTAAGTCCCGGTCTTTAACACTTGGGGCCGCATCAATATCTCTATGTGATAATACTCATGATCATAGGTGTAGTCACGTCGTAGTAATTATGCTCCATTAGAACTAGTAAAAAGGAAATGTTCCAACACAAAAAGATCACATGATCTAGATAGATATGGAAATAAGAATAGGTGAAATGGATAAAGAAATAGTTAAAAAGAAATTAATAAATAAAAATGAAAACAAAAGAAAAAAGATAAATAAAAAATGTCTAAATTAATCACTTGGGTCTTTCTCAGGATCGCTATGTCCCTAACGACATAACAACTTGATGTGTGTGGAAGTGTATATAAAATTATGATAGGATGTTGCACAAAATTTGGCTTTAAATTTATAAAATGATTTTCACCTCTACTAAATCAACTTGCAATAGATAAGAGTATCTATCGGATAATATTATAGTATTGATAAAACCCATATATCGACCCAAAGACACTATAGCCACTAATACTTTATCTTCACAATTGTTTGACCTATAGAAAGGAGAATGTTGATTAATTAAGCTAATTTGAAATGTAATTAAAGTAAATAAACTTGAGATATGTAAAAGATGAACAAACGAGAAGAGAATCTCACCTTGGAAGAATGTTAATATCAGTATAAACCCAAATGACAATACGTTTCTCGTCAAAGACATATATAATCCTAATAGTTCTTGGTAATGGGTACACTATCACCACCCTAGGCCATCACAACCGTACAAATAAGACAGTGTTAGAATTTTGTTTATGTTTTTGAATGCAAGTTAGGTTCGTGTTAAAACTATGAAAATCACTCTACACTAACCAACTATTGTTGCATTTAGTAGGTGATAATTTATATATTTTCAACTTATGATATTCTCAAGGGTGCAAATAAGGTTGAATCAAACCAAGGGTGGTATAGACTACTCATAGCAAACGGGTTCTCCGGGTTGTTTGAGTTCAAATTTCCCTTTTTTAATGTTAAAGAGGAGATAAGAAAAGAAAAATTAGAATAGTGTTATAAAAGTGTACTTAATTTAATGTTGCATTCATATGGACTTTTTTTAGCTATTTAAACCTGTTTATTATTTCTTTCTAACCGTTGCCAATGCCCATATGGCCGATGGTCAATGGTTCAACGACTCAAAAGAGGACAACAAGAGAAAGAGAAGACTATAGATTTCCACTGCACTTTGTCAAGGTGTTGCCACACGCACTGTCCCGCACCTTGGGCTACAATTGTGGAGGGTCTTACAAGTAAAGAGTGCTACAATCAAATCAACATTTGCTAGATGGCCCCAATCTACATTCACTATATGGTCCCTAGCTAACAATCGTGAGAACTAGTTCTCTAATGTCACACTCTATCTATTTTGTTTGGTGTACGTATGATTCTTCTACATTGAATGTTCAACAACAATAATAAAAACCTTACTCACTTATCTAAAGAATGCGAAAGATATATGTTTATTTTTATGCTTAGATTTATCTTTTCGACTTAAAAACATGTTAATGTAAGGGTGTATCAGTACAATAATGGAAAAATCTCAAAGTGTTCATTTTCTATTTTTTTCCCCTTAAAATGTCTCCTTCAAAAATTATTGCTCAATATGTTCCTACCAGACAGTGCATCGGTGTCTGTACAGATAGAAGCAGACGTCTGTATAGCAAAACCTATCATAAACGCACAAGTGTTCTAAGCAAACGCATCTCTGATGGAACAGACGAACGTCTGTTTAGTACAGGCACGCACCTGCTTAGGCATGTACGTGCACGTGTCTATTTATGACTTGTTATGTTGTACAAGTGCCCACACTTATGTGTAAAGCCATCAACGACTTGTTCAGTATAGACATTTTAATTAAGAAATAGTTTTTGAGGAGATATGTTAAGGAGAAAATAATAATAAAAAATCATTTTAGGAATTTTCCTTACAATAATTGGTAGCGATAGTTTAGGTTTTTACTTAGGGTATGTTATAGATACACGCAATACACTTTTATTCTCTCATTTCTTTCTATACATACATATAAATACATAAAGAGAGATTAAAAAATGGAGGTGTCCTAATACCAAATTTAAGTGTTCATATAACATAAGTATTTACTTATTTTATTGTTTGATTTGAGGACATTCCTGTCAACTTCAATCTTCTAAAATTTGACATGACCCTTCAGTTTTATAACTGCAGATGTAGTTTGATGAATTGGTTAAGTTATTAATAATATACATCAATTTTCCTTCAAAAAGTATGGTTTTTTTTTCTGTGTTTTATACAAGACTGTTCATTCATTGTAAACTTTTCCCATTCAAGATTTGATAGTAAAGCTCTTAATGAGTGAGTCCATATCTCAACTAAACAACAGTACCCCTTGCAATAGAAGTTGTACAATGCATTAGATTTGATGTTTTTGTCACTCTAAAACAGTTGTATACTTAAAGAATGTGCAAGTGATAACTAATAAGTTTTCTTTTCTGCATAAAATATGAAACTTTTCATTGAATGGGATGGTGGAAGAAGGTAAGAAGCCTTATGGAAGCATTAAAATTACAATCCTAACCAAATTGATGAAAACCTAAAACACAGTAAAATTGCAGCCCATATGGGACCCTAATAGATTTTATGGTACTGTGAAAATTTTGCTGAGCAAGAAAAATAATAACAATAATAATAATAATAATCTTGAACATTTAAATGAAATATACCAGACATAAAACTTTGAAATGATCCATGAGACATGAAACACTATCATAAACTTCTTTATGTCTACAAGGCTCCTGTTTGTAACTAGTTTTTCTAGTTAATCTGGTTGTTGTTGCCGGCCAGTGGACTGTTCTTCATGCTTCAAGTGCATCTTTTGAAAACAGTATTGCAATAAATGTAAGATAAACTAGACAAAAAAAAATTGGAAATCAAGGTTCTCCGCGTAGCGGTGTAGGAAAGGTGTCACTGCTCAAGTGGTCGAGGGTTCAATAACGGATATAAGATATTGTGTGACAACCCAAGTTTTTCGGTTAATACTATTTGAACTAACTTTCTCCGCTCATCGTAAATTAATCCATTATTTAATAATAATAACGATAATAATAATAATAATAATAATAATAATAATAATAATAATAATATTAATAATAATAATAATAATTTATAAAATTTATTAAACTTAGGTTAAACAAGTCCAGGGGGCATTTTGTCATTTTAGAAACTTTAAAAGAAAGTTTCAAACATGAAATAATAAACATAGTAAACCACAGGGACAATTTGTGTAATTTTGTTAAAAACCCAAACCACCCGCCCGATTTCCCCGACCACCGCCGGCCACACTCCGGTGGCACTTCCGGCGACCCCCAAAACGCCAAATCGGGTTGGTTTTCAACTAAATTAATATCCCGACACCTTTACGTGAATGCCTCGAACTCGTGGGTCACTATAAATTGAATATTGTAGTCGAATTAGGTGTGATTGCCACTCTCGGCCGACCACCCACTTAATCGGCCACTTCCCAACCATTATCGCGCATTAACGATTAAATTAACTCTGCACTAACGAATGATTAATCCTATATAAACTTCCTTTGAGTTTAATTTCATTTAAAACAATCAATAACACCTCCTTCGAATACCATCACCTTCGCTACCTGCAACTCGATTAAAAACCAATCTCCGTATGAATTTAACAAGATTTGATAAGGGGTTTTTGTTTGTAATCATCATTCGAAGCTTCCCTCAAGTTTAATTCGATTATAATCAAGGTTTGCTCCCTCATCGATCACCACAGTTGACGATCGGGTAAACTTCAATCGATCATCATAAAGTAAATTACACACACTCACACACCCGTTTTTACATGGGGAATGAAAGCCCCATGATTTCAGAAGCAATCAAAATCGATTGGAACCTCAATTGGCTGGGATTCGAACTAGGGCTCGAATGGAATTTGGGGTTCTGGTTAGTTTTGGTTTAAAAGAATTAACAACCGGCTTATAACTGCGGCTGTATGCCTGGTTCACCGGTTCCTGCGCCCCTTGCCATCCGAGAGGTCCCGGGTTCGACCCCGGGCCACCTCATTATTTTTTAAATGCCTTTTAAGCATTTAAAAATTTCAGAAAAATTCCAAAAAATTATAAAAACATTTTATAACCTCTGTTTATTTTTAAATCCTCAAACATATTTTCTGTAATTTATCTTTGAATTAAATATTTATAAAACAATATAACAAAGATTAATTTAGTTATTTCTTATAAAATAGATCTTTCTATTAGGGTTAAATTAATAATTCCAAATGCTACATTTAGTTAAAATTGAAATAATTATTGAATTATTTACCTTTTACATTAAACTTTATCCGTTATTATAAAAACTTTAATTACGTTAAATTATTATAACACCGTAACAAAGTTGTGTAACACGAAACCATACGACTCTTACACTTGTAAAACGATAACTAACATTAGCTATGTTCATACTAAACGAAACACAGGTTAACTGAAATTCTAATCGTCGTGCGAACATTATTTCTTTGCAACGCAATCAAGGTGAGTTTCACGGCCCCTTTTTACTTTCTTTCCTTTTGGGGAGAAAACATGCAAACAAATTTTACATAAATGGTTGCCAGTATTATTGATATCGCTTGTTACGTTAGTGCAAACACACATGTCCTCACACAATCGAACCGTTAGTAATTGGATTAGCGAGGTAATTTTGAGTAGTACTACTGGGTCTGACAAACCCCGCCCGGGCTAGTCGCGCTAGCTTGATTGGAGGTCAGACAGGTGCTTAATTGACCTAACACAACGATTGCCACGGTCGGTTTAAGACGTGGTGGAAACACATTATCATGGTCTGATGAGACATGACGGGATACACGTTTGCCACGGTCGGTTAAGACGTGGTGGAAACACATTGTCATGGTCTGATGAGACATGACGGGATACAACAAACACAAATAGGACGTAAACAGTTAGCTTTGGTTCGAAACGCTAAGTAACAAGAACATAGGCTAGCTACCTATCGATATGCTTTATATACTAAACCATTGAAACGCAAACCATGGATACGCTTACAAACACATTTCTTGATGATTAAACCTGTGAACTCACCAACTTTATGTTGACACATTTTAGCATGTTTTCTCAGGTCACTGAAACGCACAGGGTTAAGCTAGGATGCATTCATGGCATACATCACAACTCAACTGATCTATTTTGTTGAACGATATTGATTCGTATGGTTGGAACGCATGTTGAAACGCTTCCGCAAATCTGAAACACTCATGATTGATTTAAAAGTCTAATTACTTAATATGATGTTTTGTAATTACAATGTCTGGTGTAACTAATGCTATCTGAGATCCTGGTATGTCACACGCCTGACGGTAAAACCCCGTTAGCGGATTTTGAGGGTGTGACAGATTGATATAAGAGCATTAGTTATAGCGAACTAAAATGGATTTGCATCTCATTTGCATTGCATTTTAGACTATAGCTGGATTTGCATTAGTTACACACCATAGATTTCTAAGCTATGTTTACTTAATCTGGATGCTTGAAACTTTTACTTTAACATACGGGAGGGTTTGAGTGCCTAATTCAAGTGATTTCAAACTCTAAAACTCGATTGTTATTGATGGATTCCAAAATCTCGTCAAAGTCTGTTTCCCACCACTGAATACATGCAATGCTGGAAGAGTAAGATGCCTGTATCTCGAGGCGTTCTGTCTAGGCAAGGTATTCGCATATATCCAAATCAAGCGATGGACCTGTTTACCTTACCTAGGAACTCTCGGGATGAGTATCTGCTTATAGTTACGCATGTCTTCAACAAAGTTGTGGTTGACTAAATACTTTGATTAGTCAACATACTCGCTTTGATTCACGAATCAAACGAATACACTCGGAATCTCATTGCCGTGTCGAATAATTCTTGTCCTTGATTTCATTTCCTGATTTAAACTATCCAAGATTTGAACACCACAGCAAACTCTATCGTACTCGTTTCTACTTCCAACATGCCCTATCATCTTCGCTAGTCTAACAGATAGCACTCGGTACTTGACAAGGTATTATCACGAATGAGAGGAACCATGAGTGACCATGCAAAGCAAATTAGAATCACGGGTGCACACGTAATTGTAATTTGTCTGATTCTGGTAACTCTATTAGGTGATAACGGTCATAGTCAGTACAAATTCATCATTAACATATAGTGCTTATATGCTTGGAGTTTACTTGTTACCATATACTACTATTGGAATACTAATGGACAAAAGGACATTACACGAACCGTGCTTGATGAGTGGTTGACAATACTATGATGTTAACTTGGGGTAAGTGGAGCTAGGGTGACCATGCAAGGTAAATTATCATTACGGGTGCACACGTAATTGCAATTTGCACTGTATGAGAAGCCTGGCAAATCTTACCATGAGGTAACAGTCAGGAGTATCACAAGTTCTCTATTCTATACCATAGGGTGCTAGGATCATAATTCTAGTAAGACTTTGTTAAGGGTAACAACACATTACTAACACTTGCTATTACTTAAGTCCTGTCCTACTTAGAGCCTTCATGGTATTTCCAATCATGACATTGACCTTATCCTTTATGAGACATTCCTCCACTTAGCATCTTAGTAACTAAGAAACTGATTGAATGCTTAGAATGAAAGTGGACTACAAGAAATGTATAGGAGTGATGATACTCTCCACACATGCAGTACGTTACTCTTTAAGATGATGCTTATATATAGGGTTATTAGGTGAGTTCAAAGCCTTAATATACTAATACTTAAGGAATGAAATGCAAATGTTAGAATTGTAATTCTAAAATCGTGCAATGAAGGTCGTGCCCTTTATACTGAAAACTCATGAATTGACAAAGCTGATGTCATACCTTATGACATTAGACCAAATAGAACTAAGACATTAGACCAAATAGACTTAAGAAGGACACTGGGAAAATCTAGTGAGTAGTAGAAAGAAGTTGGAGGGTCGAACAAGCAATCTAGCGGTAAGGTAGACAAGAATGCCAATATTGTGAACCTAGCTATGTTGGCTGATACGATTAAGCTAACATGCGTTAAACAGGAACATTAAGAAGGTTGGAGTTCCGACCATTACCATAAAGTGTGCCCTAGGTCGATTAGGACCCCAGGACAAGTTAGAAACAATCAGAATTAGGAATGGCTATAGCTAGAAAGTAAGAACAGTTAAATTATGGAAATAAAGGTCATATAAGTCAAGGTAATACATCACGCGGTCATACATTTACAAGAATAAATATTGTTACATGTACGTACCTTATCATCAATAGCTACACATCTATTTGATACCAGGGTTGATAATAAGCTTTGATTCTTCTGGAATTATTCTTGAACTTAGCATAACCCTAGTTACTTAGAAATTATTTACTCGGTTAAAGTGACCAATGGTAATAATTAGAGGTTACACAAAATACACGAAGATCATGTCTTTGACATAGACTTCATACCGTATAAATTGGTTATCGAAGCATGAAACCAAGATAGACCATCAGGAGAAGGTGATTCGATGAACAACTTTGTTTCATTGAAGAACCAGTAGAGATTGTGGATCTATAAGTCAAAACCGTAAAACGTAGCAAGATCCCTATTGCGCGTGTTAGGTGAAATTTAAAGCGTGAACCAGAGTTTACCTGGGAACGCGAGGACCAAATGAAGAAGAAGTACCCACAACTATTCAACAATCAGACACCTACTTCTTAAGGTATCATTCTGAGATACTTTTCTTTCAATGTCGAGACGAAATTCCCTTCAACAAGGGGATGTTGTCACAACTCTCGTGAAACCTGACATTCTGTGTTTTGGATTCGTTTTAGAAACCCTTGGAAAGCTTACCCCGGCTACGTTCCAGATAACTGATTAGTTTGCTCACTAGTCACTTGTTGACGTTCATGTCCTAATTTTCGGGACGAAAATTCTTTCAACAAGGGGATAATGTGACAACCCGAGTTTTTCGGTTAATACTATTTGAACTAACTTTCTTCGCTCATCAAAATTAATCCATTATTTAATAATAATAACGATAATAATAATAATAATATAATAATATAATAATAATAATAATAATAATAATAATAATAATAATAATTTATAAAATTTATTAAACTTAGGTTAAACAAGTCCAGGGGGCATTTTGTCATTTTAGAAACTTTAAAAGAAAGTTTCAAACATGAAATAATAAACATAGTAAACCACAGGGACCATTTGTGTAATTTTGTTAAAAACCCAAACCACCCGCCCGATTTCCCGACCACCGCCGGCCACACTCCGGTGGCACTTCCGGCGACCCCCAAAACACCAAATCGGGTTGGTTTTTCAACTAAATTAATATCCCGACACCTTTACGTGAATGCCTCGAACTCGTGGGTCACTATAAATTGAATATTGTAGTCGAATTAGGTGTGATTGCCACTCTCGGCCGACCACCCACTTAATCGGCCACTTTCCAACCATTATCGCGCATTAACGATTAAATTAACTCTGCACTAACGAATGATTAATCCTATATAAACTTCCTTTGAGTTTAATTTCATTTAAAACAATCAATAACACCTCCTTCGAATACCATCACCTTCGCGACCTGCAACTCGATTAAAAACCAATCTCCGTATGAATTTAACAAGATTTGATAAGGGGTTTTTGTTTGTAATCATCATTCGAAGCTTACCTCAAGTTTAATTCGATTATAATCAAGGTTTGCTCCCTCATCGATCACCACAGTTGACCGCGACCTTTTCTTCATCGGGTAAACTTCAATCGATCACCATAAAGTAAATTACACACACTCACACACCCGTTTTTACATGGGGAATGAAAGCCCCATGATTTCAGAAGCAATCAAAATCGATTGCAACCTCAATTGGCTGGGATTCGAACTAGGGCTCGAATGGAATTTGGGGTTCTGGTTAGTTTTGGTTTAAAAGAATTAACAACCGGCTTATAACCGCGGCTGTATGCCTTGGTTCACCGGTTCCTGCACCCCTTGCCATCCGAGAGGTCCCGGGTTCGACCCCGGGCCACCTCATTATTTTTTAAATGCCTTTTTAAGCATTTAAAATTTCAGAAAAAATCCTAAAATTATAAAAATCATTTTATAACGTCTGTTTATTTTTAAATCCTCAAACATATTTTCTGTAATTTATCTTTGAATTAAATATTTATAAAACAATATAACAAAGATTAATTTAGTTATTTCTTATAAAATGGATCTTTTTATTAGGGTTAAATTAATAATTCCAAATGCTACATTTAGTTAAAATTGAAATAATTATTGAATTATTTACATTTTACATTAAACTTTATCTGTTATTATAAAAACTTTAGTTACGTTAAAATTATTATAACACCGTAACAAAGTTGTGTAACACGAAACCATACGACTCTTACACTTGTAAAACGATAACTAACATTAGCTTTGTTCATACTAAACGAAACACAGGTTAACTGAAATTCTAATCGTCGTGCGAATATTATTTCTTTGCAACACAATCAAGGTGAGTTTCACGGCCCCCTTTTACTTTCTTTCCTTTTGGGGGAGAAAACATGCAAACAAATTTTACATAAATGGTTGCCAGTATTATTGATATCGCTTGTTACGTTAGTGCAAACACACATGTCCTCACATAATCAAACCGTTAGTAATTGGATTAGCGAGGTAATTTTGAGTAGTACTACTGGGTCTGACAAACCCGCCCGGGCTAGTCGCGCTAGCTTGATTGGAGGTCAAACGGGTGCTTAATTGACCTAACACAACGATTGCCACGGTCGGTAAAGACGTGGTGGAAACACATTGTCATGGTCTGATGAGACATGACGGGATACACGATTGCCACGGTCGGTTAAGACGTGGTGGAAACACATTGTCATGGTCTGATGAGACATGACGGGATACAACAAACACAAATAGGACGTAAACAGTCAGCTTCGGTTCGAAACGCTAAGTAACAAGAATATAGGCTAGCTACCTATCGATATGCTTATATACTAAACCATTGAAACGCAAACCATGGATACGCTTACAAACACATTTCTTGTTGATTAAACCTGTGAACTCACCAACTTTATGTTGACACATTTTAGCATGTTTTCTCAGGTCACTGAAACGCACAGGGTTAAGCTAGGATGCATTCATGGCATACATCACAACTCAACTGATCTATTTGTTAAACGATATTGATTCGTATGGTTGAAACGCATGTTGAAACGCTTCCGCAAATCTGAAACACTCATGATTGATTTAAAAGTCTAATTACTTAATGTGATGTTTTGTAATTACAATGTCTGGTGTAACTAATGCTATCTGAGATCCTGGTATGTCACACGCCTGACGGTAAACCCCGTTAGCGGATTTTGAGGGTGTGACAAGATGTAGGAGTTAATCTTGACGAATTAAGCTGGTTCATCGTTTAGCGGCATAGAAAAGGTGTCACTGCTCAAGTGGTCAAGGCCCGAGGGTTCAATAACGAATATATATAAGATGTAAGAGTAGTTAATCTTGATGAATTCAGGTTAATCGCCTAGCGACATAGAAAATGTGTCAGCGTGCCCAGATCATGTGTTTAGTTGACATTTATTTTCTATGTAGCATTTCTATTTATGTAACCAAGAACCAGGTATTAGCTATATATACATATAATTATTATTATCATCTATAATTTGTATTATGAGTTGTAATTCTTTGTATATATCTACTCTTGTTAAAGGAGGTTTAGTTGCTATATCCTTTGTAACTTGTATATATTGGGTTTTGAATAAGAAATCAGTTTTGATCATAAAGATTTTCACCAGCAACTTAATGTGTGAAGCCGGAAACAAGTAACCTGTGTGATTGAGGAAAGAAAGACCTGCGTGGTGAATATTCTATGTGGAGCTGATCAAAATGTGGTTTAAGTCAGAAAATATATATGTGACACAAGTGGGACATCATGTATGTGATACTAACAAAGATTGAACCTGTGACCTGTGGAAGCCAGAAGAGAAAATCCATCTATTTTGGTTGACACAAGAGAAACACACACCGAGTGAGTGAAGACCTTTAATTAAGAAACGACCTAATACTACAAGGAAAAGGGCCTATAATAACAAAAAAAACCATGTTTTTCCCTTCATAGTATATGACTAGATGTTGTTGGGATAGATGTCACATACTGTAGCAACGAAAGTTCGTTTGCAATTAAAGAAAGTTTTAAATAAATTATTTTCTAGGCTATGACGATAACATATCATTATTATAGTGGTATGACAGACATATTTTAATTATAGAAAAATAATTTAATTAAGTTACATATATAAAGCCTTATATAGTGTCTATAGTGTGCATGGTGTTGTCTATGTCGCCTCATCTCCGCCCTACACCACCCACACAATAGTTGGACGTAAAAGGTTTCACAACAATTATAAAACTCACACACGATTTCAAGAACCCTAAACACTTAAATAAATTAAAATTATAAATATTAAGTAATTTCATACCTCAATAGCCTAAGTAAGATGGTTGAATAAGGTGAAACGCTTGATGCCCTTTGAATTTGACCTATAAAAACATTTTTGGTTACAAAATTCTTGAAAATAGATTGGAGAAAGTGATATGTAGGCTTGAAGGTCCAAACACTTGAAAACCCTTTATATTGCCTGCAAGTTAATGATTTTAATAAATATTTAGTGTTATATGTTAGTGAATTGTTTTTTGCTACTGAATATCAAATTATGTAATAATTAACTAGTCATTTTGATGTTAAATACATGCATACGATGATGTGTAGACTAATGAGTCTTAATTAGCATTCTCTTTTGTTAGTCAGTTGATTTTGTTACAAAAAGTTACATCAAGTAACCGTTACAAATAATTTTTGTATTAAACCCATGTATCATTACACTAATGGGTATTATCATATATGTCAGTGGATTGTTTTAGATTATACAAAATGACATTAATTATCTCAAGTCATTTTGGTTATATAAACATATGAATGATGATTAGTATACTAATCGTTTTAGTAACATTATCATGTGTTCGTGACTTGTTTTACCTTACACAAAATTACATTAGGTCATAACAAATTATTTTAGTATTACATACACGTGTATGATGACTATGACAGTAATGTCCTTATAAAGTCATTTGGTGTTAACTTACATTTCTAAAATCTCACATATAAATATATGACATGCTTCACCGTGCCTACTAAATTAAATTACAAATAAATGCACATATTTTTTTTGTACTGAATTACTTTCACATATCTTACAGGTGTGCTTTTATATACGTGCACCAATAGTTTTCATATCCACAACGACGTAATCTAGAAGATGTGAAAACAATGTGATATATGAGGTAGTTTTCAGCTCACTTACACTCTATGAGCATGTGAATAAATGATCATTTCTAGAGCTTGAAAGAAACTTATGTCAATGTTACACACACTTTATGAACACATGCAAACCTATTCCAGATACATTTAAGTCCGAGTCTATCCATTTTATAATCTATCACTCACCAATTCCATAGATGTTAAAATTGTCATACTTCTTGTACACCATATATATATATATATATATATATATATATATATATATATATATATATAGTATATATAAAGTGTATATATATATATATGTATATAGTATATAGTATATATAGAGTGTATATATATATATATATAGTATATAGAGTGTATATATATATATACACTCTATATATACTATATATATATATATATAGTATATATAGAGTGTATATATATATATATACACTCTATATATACTATATATATATATATATATATATATATATATATATATATATACACTCTATATATACTATATACTATATATATATATACACTCTATATATACTATATATATATATATATATATATATATATAGTATATATAGAGTGTATATATATATATACTCTATATATACTATATATATATATATATATATATATATATATATATATATATATATATATATATATATATATATATATATATATATATATATATATATATATATATATATATATATATATATATATATATATATATATATATATATATATATATATATGGAGGTTCCACTAAAAAATATATTTTACCTAATAAGGCTAAGAAATGATCTTAGCCTTCCATTTTTAATCAATGGCTAAGATGATAATGTTGTAAATAAAAAATGGAAGGACATTCTGTGTATGTAACCACTTTTGTTGTCTTTTTTGAGTTTCTGCCAATTTTTTTAAATGTTTATAGCTTTTTCATAGTAGATTATTTTTTAAAACGAATTGAACCATAAAATAAGCATTTTTTCTTTTTAAATTGAGTATAGTATTGCTATATTTATTTTACAAAAGAACAAATTATGTAAAATTGTGCTGCATTTTAACGTTTTTGTGCTGCATTTTAACGTTTTTGTGTTGTATTTCATAAAATAACATAAAACTATGTTGTATTTTATAAAACAACACAAAATTGTGCTGTATTTCATAAAACAGTACAAAATTGTGTTTTACTTCATAAAAAGCACAAAATTGTGATGTATTTCATAAAAACAGCACAGTTTGTGTTGTTTTGCGTTAAACAACACAGTTTGTGCTGTACTTCATCAAAACAACATAAATTTATGTTGTATTTCATAAATACGTCACAGTTTTGTGCTGTTTTGCATCAAACAGTACAGTTTTGTGTTGTTTTATCAAATAGCACAGTTTTATGCGGTTTTACATAACATGTTCTATGTTGTTTTGCGTTAAAACAATAAGGTCTCATGTGTTGTTTCTGTAGTGTATTATGTTAAAATATCAAACAAAATATAAATAACACTTTTTTTGCTATTTTAATGTTCACTATTTGCGTTAATATAACACGTTTCGTGTTGTTTGGCGTTTGAACAACAATCTATATATTGTTTTGTGCTTTAACAATCAATGTGATAACTACGTGTCATAAAACGAATGACATTTGAGTATCATTGATCATTGATATCATCCCCCGTCATTATTCATTATCTTCAATTACTACTATCATTGATTATCGAACCATTGTCTTAAAACACTACCGATTAATACCCACCGCTCAAGTTAACATCTCTAATCACCGATTAGTTGTTGTATGTAATTATGAAGTTTAAGACAACGAGAAACATTTAGGCTTTAGTTGTATTTTGAGGTTAATTTTTCATAGGATTTGTGGGTGAATAAAGTGTGTAAAAGAATTGTTCTATATTTTTAAAAGGAGAAAGAGAATTAGATTAAATGGTTAATAGACCAAAATACTCTTTTACCCTATTTTCTAGTTTTGTCACATGTAATCACCTCATTTTTTTTAGCCTTATTAGGCAAAATATATTTTTTAGTGGAACATCCTCTCTCCCTCTCTCTCTCTCTCTCTCTCTCTCTATATATATATATATATGTGTGTGTGTGTGTGTGTGTATGTTTTTAAATATGTTTCTAAATATAGGTTTCTAAAGAATCCGAGACTACTTATGGGCAAGTGACCACGTCTACCTCTTTTGGGATAGGTACATATGGTTGAATTGATTCCGACTACCACAAATTCTAACAAACTAGTTACGGAATTACAACACTTGAGGTTTGGTTACCATTTATAGCTACTATTTTCCATCAGACCACCAACAAAAAACGCGTTGCAAAATGATTTTACTAGCAAACGCGTGCAAAACTCAGATGAAAATCTTATCTCGGATCTTTTATAGTGTAAATGACGAAATGTTACTATCACATAGTTCCCACTAATCATTCCAACGGGACGTTTCCTAATTACACTAGCTAAGATGAGACATCATGATCAGGTAGGCGAGAACAAAACACATTCAGTTAATTATAACATCATATATATAATTGCTAATGAAAGTACAATTAACACACAATATACTTGCATGTTAATGCAAGTAATTATTCTATTAATTAATCAGACAAACAGTCAAAAGTTAAGAGTTTACATTGAAATGGTGAACCGGGTACTTCATCCAGATATGATTAAAAGTGTCTAGCCATGTGAATCGATACAAGACACAATGAATCAAAAACAATAATGCAACTACAACTCCTTTTTACTTCATTTTGTTAAAGTGTTATTACAGATGATATGATGAACTGTTTGTTTAGCAGTTGGTTGTTTCATATAACTAGTGTTTATCATTCGCGCGCGTTGCGCGCGTGATGGCCGGTTTGAAACAATTTTTTGAAATTTGATAACTTAGGACTCAGAACCGGTATTCGGTTGCGGCTGCTAACCATAATCGGTAGCCATGCCTAAGCGACCGAAACAACAACTCTGGTATCTCATCACAACCCTCCAAACACATTAGTAATAAATCGAAAAGAGAACAAAGAAACCAGTGATGAACATTGGGCCAAAGCTAAGTCTCAGATGAGATGGTCCTCATCATCATTGACATATTTTGTTGGTGAACCCACGATCAATAGCCACGTGAGTGGTAACCCACGATCAATAAGCATCACAAAACCACCGTGAGTGGTAACCCACGATCAATAGCCACGGATCTGCAAACTGAGAACTACATAAAGAGGATGGGACTCTGGCATGGCCATAAAATCAATCAGGTCAAGATCAAGGGTCTAAACTCCCACAATCATCAACTCAACACTGCTAATTAGCAAGTATTTCCCACATCAACTCCAAATCATACGACGTCATCCCCGCCACCGCCCAACCACCATCCTCTGCCTCCTCCGCCACCGCAAACTCACTGGAAAAACAACAATTCTCACCCATCTCACCGCCGCTGCAACTCCCTCCGCCACCCAACGCCACCGTCATCGCAGCCGTATCTCCACCCACTTCACCACCCCCATCTCTCTCCGACCTCTTCTTCCCCTTCTCCCTCTTAATTTCCCGACAAATGGTCTCAATTTTTCCATCAACAGTAGCCCTCAGAGCACTCAACCTCCGTTCATCTCTGATCACCCCCATCGTCGGTAGGAACCACCGCTGGCATGGCTAACCTTTTTGGGTATCGCCGGTAGCGGTGTCGAGCACCAACGACTGGCAACGGGTCACGGCGGCAAAGCAGCTGTCGCGATGGTAACAAAAACGCGGTCTTTGTGTGAAGGAGGTACCGGTAATACTTATCATCAGATCAAGAATATCACCACCACCAGAAAACCCTAAACCCCCCACCCGCCGCCTTTGGCACGGCCGGCAAGACCACCGCCACAACAACGGTATGACGAAGGAGAGGCGAAGCGAGAAGAAAGGCCGGCAACCTCCCTAGACCGTCACCACCCCACCTAACATCTGCTCAACTTTAAAGACTGAGCACAAAAACCGAGGAAGGAGGCAAAATACCGAAGATACCCAGCCGGCGGGGGAAGGGTGGGGGCGGGCGGCGGATCTGGCAGTCGGAGTGAGGGCGGATCTGGGCGGAGATCGCCGGACAGAGGAGCGGAGGAGGGTGGCGAGGCGGTCGGAGTGAGGGCGGATCTGGGCGGAGATCGCCGGACAGAGGAGCGGAGGAGGGTGGCGAGAAGCCAAAATACCTAATATAACATTGGGACTGTTTATACTGTTCATTCCCATTGCTTTTTAAATATATAGGATAATTACCATAATTATTGGCTTATTGCCATAATTGTACAATATGTTTGTTGATTGAGTCTGCCTACGTCATGTACCATTAATAATGCATCATGACGCGCGCATTCATGCAAACACGTTTTGTTAAATGAGAGTTTGTGCATGTACAATTGTAGTAGTTGGGTTGCATTTTATTTGTCTCATCATTGCTTGAGTTATAAAACTTGGTAGCTATGAACGATAATTATTGGTGAAAATACTGTTAGGTGTCTATTTGTGTCTATACATATAACATAGCTAGGTTCAAATATTTTAAAAATAAATTTTGCTTAACAAAGCTAAAAATAAAGATTTTCTAGCCACTCCTAACCCGGTTCAAATGAACTACGGTTGAACTTATTCCGGTTACTTTGAAGCTGATTTAACTCGAATCCGACCATCTTACTTTTTGGATTTAGCTTTTAAGGTTTTTAGGGTTTAGGTTTAGCATAAGAGTTGTTTAGGGTTTAGCATTTAAGGTTTACTTGATGAACTGGTTCCCACGTCACTACAATGAATTTAATCGAAGTTTATTTAAGTCGGTTTAAAAGAGGGTAGAAACTCTTAGGTTTAGAGGAAAAAAACCTTTTTAAAATAGAAACCTCTTGTGTATATATTAATTAGAATGTACTATATGGTTGGGCTTAATTATGTCTACTCTGTGTCATATGAGGCTATCATTATAGACATTACTACCTTAGCTTTCCTTATATAGTCCTCTCATTTCATCGGCTAATCATCTATCATTTCCATATACACTATTCTTTCCTTTCATCTCTCTCCCTCTCTCTCTCTCTCTTTCTCTCTCACTCATATGTGTTTGGTGTCCTCATGAACATAATACCTAGAGATCCTTGAATGTAAAACATATCTAGTAAGAATAACGTACATACCTAGGGTCTTTTCTAAAGCCTTGGAGAAGATATAGATTAAGATGGTAAGATCCGAGAAGAAGACGAAACAAAACAATGGTAACATGGTCGGGCTAGGAGTACTCAATATGAAGAAAGGGCCATGGACACCCGAAGAAGACCAAAAGCTAATGTCCTACATTCAACAATATGGCCATGGAAGTTGGCGCTCTTTGCCTGCTAAAGCCGGTAATCATGTCACCTAGCTCCGACACATTCATCGATCTCAACTAACCTAGGGTTGTAGTAGCTGTAGTAAAGTTACTACAACCCATTTCTTTTATTTTTTACATGTCTTCCATCAACTTGTCACGTTACTATTCTCTTCTTTTCAAAACACAAAAAACCCTAGATTTGATAGTTTCAAATTTATGATAAGGGATAGGTTTAACCAACCCTTCTAATTTATCCTTCGTAACAGACTAAGTAACAACTTTATACTCGAGTAGTGCACATTACACATGCATCAAATGTTTTGGCAAATTAATATACTTTGTTTTGATGGTACGTAGGGCTTAAGAGATGTGGAAAGAGTTGTCGGTTAAGATGGACAAATTATCTACGACCAGACATCAAGAGAGGAAAGTTCAGTTTGGAAGAAGAAAGAACCATTATTCAACTCCATGCCCTTCTTGGCAATAGGTATGATTTGATGATACACATCCCCAATGGTTGCCACTAATATAACATTATACATGTACATTCCATTTGACTAATAGGTTTCTTAACCAGTCAAACAAAACCTGCTAAAAACAAACTACACCAAGTTAGGATAAAGAGTATATTCCTCTAACTTCTCGAAGGGTTCGTTTCTAATGTTACATATTTTATGTTTAGATGGTCAGCTATTGCCGCTCAATTGCCAAAAAGAACTGATAACGAGATCAAGAATTACTGGAACTCACATATCAAAAAGAGGATGACTAAAATGGGTATTGATCCAATGACCCACAAGCCAAAGAGTGGCACCCAACTCTTAGGCTCCAACCTCAGCCACATGGCTCAATGGGAGGCAGCTCGGTTAGAGGCCGAAGCTAGGCTTGTTCAAAAGCCAAAAAACTATTCAACCCAACGAACCTATGATGTTTCACCACCTTCTATCCATGAGCTTCAAAACACACCCACAAAACTTCCACCACCATATCTACCATGCCTTGATGTGCTTAAAGTATGGCAAGGAAACTTATGGTCAAATTACTCTATCAACAACGAGAGTCTCCAATCACTTATCTCGACCCCAAATGTTTCGGTTTCAACACCAGTTATCATGCCAGCATTCAACCAAGTCGAAAGCAATGTTTCATCTGATCAAGATCCTACCACCAAACATAGTGATCAAATCGAAATTACACAGATGGGACCCTTTGAGGATAAATTCAAATGCTTTAATGATGAAAACTTCATCAATGGCAATCCTTTGATATCCCCCGATTTCTGGGAAGAATTTGTTGTTCTGGATGGAGGTTGGAATAGTGTAACTAATAACTTTGCCATGATCTATTCACCACCAGCTTCTCCGCCTGTGTTCTAATAAATTATCCTGGTAAACAAGAATGGTAATAAATGATAGAAAATGAGTTTAGATTGGTTTTCATTTTAGTGCTATAAAGACAAATATGTAAGACTCGCATGATATGACCTTGCTAGTGTCTAGACAATAATAATGTTCAAGAATTTTGTTTATCATTTCAACCATTGTTAGTAAGCCTTACATGTACTTTCAGAGGGTATTTTTGTATGGAGACACTGTTTTGTAGGTTATGTAGATTTAATTTTTATGGATATTTCTTCTTTATCCTATTATTATTATTTTTTTATATTGAAGTAATTTTAATGATGCTTTAAATCATTAATCAAATACCTTGAAAAGAAAATAAGAACGACTGTCTAATGGAGACAAGCTACTATCGGATAATTATGAAAAATAAATTTTACAAAAAATAGAAAAATGATTTTTTATTAGACAAAAATAATTATATGTAACTTCTGTCAATATAATTATGATTTATATATTGGGTTTGTGTTTTACTATACGAAATCTTTGTAACGTAGCAAACCAAACCGTGACTAAAATGGAACTAAAGTAAGAGTAATATGGTAAGTTTACTAGAAGTAAATGAAAAAGATAACAAAAGTTAGTGAAAAAGACAAAAAAACACATGTAAAATTTCTAAAAAAATGACATCTTATGCAATTATTAAAGTTTAAGAAGGTATTATATATGTACTTTCATATATATATATATATATATATATATATATATATATATATATATATATATATATATATATATATATATATATATATATAAGAGGGATCAATTGAAAACCATCATTATAATTAAAAACTATAAAAACCACATCCAACCAATCAAATTTTCTTTTAAATTTTTTACTTTTTATTTAAAAGGTTAATATTTTAATTTTGGCATACTTTTAATTTTGGTATTTTTAAATTTTTAGATTTCACTCTAATGTTATTGACATTTATACCTACCTAAAAACACCAAATCAACTTCTTAAAGACCATCTCTTTATATTCTTTATTTTTCTTTTTATGTGATTCAAACAATAATACGATGAATCAAGTTCATCCAGATCAAATGGGTCTTTTAACAGATGCAAGTTACTTGAATAAATTATTATTCATTTGGGATCTTCACTAGACCTGTTAATGCATTTTCATCTAACAAAATCCATTTCTCTTTGTCACATCCTGGTGGAAGCGTGAAAGATGCGGGTGGGGTGTGATTTATTTTATCAAGTGCATTAATTATAGTGAAGTAAACACAATAAACATACACACATAAAATCATAACATAGGACATGTTTTTATTTATAATATTCGGAATTACATCTTGTTATATAAGTGTTTAAAATTAGATATAATTTTCTACAACTTGACTACTGCATGCCTTTAGATCCGATGGAAATATGTATCAACATACACACTACAGTCAACTATGTTGACTGTTAGTGTGACACACACTCTTCCAACCACTTCTCCCCAACCATTATGAACTTCGAAGCTAAAATCAAATGTATTACTCATTGGTTCCTTAAAAAGCATACTTAAACCATTAAATGAAAAGTTGGTGAGTACATAGGTTTATATCCAAACAAAATATTTTGTTGATGCACCAATTACAACCAACCCTGTTCACATACATAATCATACTGTCACGAAATAATTCACAAAATCAGATAATATTACATCTCAACCCTTATTCGGTTAGTTGCAGGAAAATAGCATCACAACACTCATCCTGTTGGTGCAATATTCTCCTAAGTAGCACTACTAATATTATCGGACGGTTCCTCATTCGAACTAATGGTTGTATCACAAATGACAGTAAATATCAAAATATTTTTCAAAAATAGTAAATCAACCCAATCAGTATGCTTTTTCTCTCAAAAATTTTACGAATACAAATGGTCAAAATGGGGCTATGAATCTCACCGTGTCTCCAAATTTAAACCTATAAAATAATTCACAGTATCAGACATAAATTTCTTTAATTTTAAAACTTGAGATTTAATTAGCTTTTGAGAGTTCAGTTGTAAAATGGCCAAATGATGTTACCACCAAATTCTCAACATTTATTGTACTATACATAAATACTTATAATTAGTCCAAAGTCTCCATAAATCACCAAAATTAGCTACTCTTACTCAAAAATTACCAAAAATTTATAGAATATTATTTCGACAGTTTTTAATATTACATAAATTTTATAATATCTAACTCACCACAGATTGTTTTCTGTAATTTTTATAGAACTCTAAAAATTCATTAAAAATAACTCCTGCAGTCCATAAATTCCTAAAATTTTACAGAAAGTTTCACAAGTAAAATAAAACATCATATAAATATATTAAGGTATAACTAGTAGCAGATCAGTTTTTGTAAATTTTACAATAATCTTAATATTTAGAAAAAATAGTTATATAACTCTAAAAATTAAGTAATTTACATATTATGTAGATTAAGATTTAGCATTACATAGATGATTTTGTCAGAATTTATTATATAGTTTAAGTATTTATTTCGATTTTTCTACTGCAGAATACATAAAAATTCGTATCTCGATTATAATAAGGAAATAAATTCTGAAATAATTCCAGAGACTTTTATACTTCAAAATGATCATTATGCGAATTTATTAGAATTTTCTCAAATTATCTGTATTTTTGAGTATTTTCTTGATTTTCATTATTTAAAATAATTTTGTATAAATTGTTTTATTTATCAAAATTTTGTCAAAGTTTCTAGAACAATATTTCAGTATATAAATAAATATTTTACAATATTTATTCCCGCAATATCATTTGTTTAGTATTTTTACTAGATTTTTCTTAATAATTCAAAATTTAATCTTTATAGATCAAAATATCCCTTTATCACAAGTTTTTCTGAATCTTTAGTAATTCATTATTGTGATCAGGGAACTTGAAAATATATTAAGGTTAGTTTTGGTATATATATTTACTAAAACTTTTATTATATATGTGTTTATAACACATATGTAATATTAGGTTTTTAAAGCATATCAAGAACATTTACAACCTTATGGATGAGGAGGATGGAGTATTTGGTGTTGTTCCTGCTTCATGGACCCAAGAGATAGAGTGGGAATCAAAAGGTGGTGATGCTTGCGGGTGGTGATATTGGTGTGGTTAACCTACGAGTGATGGTGGAGATGGTTGTGGTATGTGGTTGTTGTTGGTTGTAGGAGGTGCTACAGGTGATGATGGTGGTGTGGTAGGGTTGTGGGTAGTTATGTGAAAGCCGAGAGTGAGAGAGAGAGACAAAGGGGGTGGTTGCGGTTGTTGAGAGGTAGAGGCAATGGTAGTGTGTTTGTGTTTGAAACATCCGAATATGTGAGGAGTATAAAGGCCTTCGGCCGACTACACATCATGAGGTCTATCTCATAGCCTTGATGAGTAATCCCTCTAGCTTTACTAGGTGTCCAACTTAGAGGTGCTAGGTGGCGGTTTGAAGGAATGGTATGGTGGGAATGTGAGGTGGCCGATGGTTGTCTTTGGGATTGCCACGTCCTTTTGTAATGATGGTAGCTTCAAATGATTCATCATGGATGAGTCGGTTTTGGTTCATTTGGCCGAGGGGTATGCATGTGAAGATAATCATTATGTCTAGTAGTATAGGTAGCCTAGGTGGAATCTCAAGTGTGTGCTTGGTGTAAGATGAAGCTAGGTGGCGAGTTGAGAGGTTTGCGGGTCATCATATTATCATTGCAAGTTTTATCATTACCGAGTGCTCGATTTGTTCCAATGTACCGAGGGTTTGTGGCGGTTTTTGTATGCTTGATCAACCGAGGGTTTGGGAGGGTGGTTTGGTGTTTTAGGTTAGTGTTAGTCTTAGGTTTTGAGGGTTTGATTTGTTTGTGTTTGTTTTGGTTTTGATCCACTTGATTTGTATATATATATGGATGCATTTATAGACGTATATTCATGCATGCATACGTAAGTCTTTAGCAAACATGCAACCATATTTGTCTATAATACACATGTATAATAATACAAATAATCATAAGTTTAAAGCATGTGTATATATATGTATATACATGTAGAGTGTATATATGTTATAAATACATAAACATGAAGGTTTCATCTTCATATACTTGCATGCACACGTAAATTTTTCTAATATATATGCATGCATGCAAACATGCATTACGTACAGTCCATATATATTTTTATGCATGCAATATGTATACGACATAATATAAAATTTTTGACGTAATACTATTATAAAAATTTTAGGGTTGTCACATTCTCCCACCGTTAAAAGAATTTCGTCCCGAAATTCCTTGGAGTATGATTCCTTAAACTTTTTAGAAAAGATTAAATAATTATTACCTCTGAATAGGTGGGGGTATTTCTTACTGAACTCATCTTCTCTTTCCCATGTGTATTCTGGTCCTCTCTTTGCATTCCACTTAATTTTCACTATGCGAATTCTATTTCTTCTTAACTTCTCTATTTCTTTCCCTACAATGGCTATTGGTTCTTCCACAAAATGAAGTTTCTTATCTATGCTGACTTCTTGAATCGGTACCTCTAAGTTGTCTGGATGCATCTGCAATTACCTTGTCTTTTTGCATTAAAACACATCCAAAACCTTGACGAGATACATCACAATATACTATAAAATTATCTGTTTCTTCTGAAAAAGCTAATATGGGTGCACTACATAACTTACTTTTGAGGAGTTCAAATGCTTCACTTTGTTTTTCTCCCTATATATATTTTCTATCTTTTTGGGTTAATTCTGTCAACGGTTAAGCTATTCTTGAGAAGTTTTCTATAAATCTTCTGTAATATCCTGCTAAACCTAGAAATTGTCGTATTTCAGTTGGGGTTTTTGGAACTTCCCATTTCTTAACTGCCTCAATCTTTGCTGGATCAACCTGAATCCCATTCTGGTTAACTATGTGTCCTAGAAATTGTACTTCTCTTTTCCAAAATTCAAATTTTGAGAATTTTGCGTATAATTTTTCCGTTTGTAACAATTCCAAAGTTAACCTCAGGTGTTGTTCGTGGTCTTCCTTATTCTTAAAATAAATTAGAATATCATCTATGAAGACTATAACGAATTTATCTAAATAAGGTTTACACACTCTATTCATTAAATCCATAAACACTGCTGGAGTATTGGTTAATCCAAATGGCATTACAAGGAATTCATAATGTCCGTACCTAGTTCTGAATGCAGTCTTAGAAATATCATCTTCCTGTACTCTTAATTGATAATATCCAGATCTTAAATCTATTTTTAAGAAATAACTAGATCCCTGTAATTGGTCAAACAAATCATCCATCCTAGGAAGAGGATACCTATTCTTTATGGTAACCTTATTGAGTTCTCTATAATCGATACACATTTTAAAAGTTCCATCTTTCTTTTTAACAAACAGATCTGGTGCTCCCCAAGGTGATACACTAGGACGTATAAGTCCTTTATCTAATAACTCTTGTAACTGGGTCATGAGTTCTTTCATTTCAGTTGGTGCTAAACGATAGGGTGTTTTAGCAATAGGGGCTGTTCCTGGTATTAATTCTATTTTAAATTCTACCTGACGAGGGGGTGGTAATCCATGTAATTCATTAGGGAAAACATCAGAGTATTCATTTATAACAGGAACACTTTCCAAATTTCCCTTATGAAGCTTTGCATCAACTATGTGGGCCAAGAAAGCTAAACATTTCTTATTGAGGCATTTCTGTGCTTTTTCACAAGAAATCAATTTCACAATATTATTTGGTTTATCACCATATATGCAGAGAGTTTTATCTTTCTTAATCAAGGGAATCCTTATCATTTTCTTATCACAAATGATTTCAGCATGATTTTTACTCAACCAATCCATTCCTACTATGATATCAAATCCTCCTAATTTAATAGGTATCAGATTTATATCAAAACAATATTAATCTAAATTTAAAATGCAGTTAGGAATGATTTCATCAGCTTCTATTATTTTATCGTCAGCTAATTCTATCACATAGTTGTCACTTAATTTCTCAGATGTTAAACTAAGTGATGGTCTAAAGATATGTGAAACAAAACTACGAGTTGCTCCTGTATCAAATAATACTTTTGCGTACTGGTTATTGATAAGGAACGCACCCGTTACTACTTCTGGTTCATGACGAGCTTCATCAGCTTGTATCACGAAAGCTCTTCCTCGAGGGTTGTTCTGGTTAATTGGAGCCTTGCCTTTTCATTGTGGACACTTATTACGAAAATGATTTTCACTTCCACACTGAAAGCAAACTGTTTTAGGGTTGGTAGGGTTTTTGTAGTCTCGAGAAATGTGTCCCTTCTTTTTGTAGTTGTAACAAACCACTGTCATACAGTTTCCTGTATAATATCTTTGGCAGATATTATACTGTGGTGATTTATCCACTTTCTTTCCCTGAGCTGTTCCTAAGAAATTTCTTGGTGGAGGTCGGGTTATTCTTTTCTGAGAGTTTTCTCCAAATCTTCTTCCAGAGTGGTTTTCATTCCACTTCCTTTTCTCTCTTACCTAGGGATGGCTTAATGATCCATTTCTGATCATCTCATCTGTCAGACTTCCTGACAGGATTACTGCTTCTTGGAAGGTTTTGGTTCTTGTAGATTTTACTAACCCTCTTATTTGTGGTACTAGTCCCCAAATATACCTTCCTATCCTTTTTGATTCCGGGGTTATCAGATGTGGTACTAACCTGGATAGTTCATTATACCTATCAGTATATTCCCGGTGTGCAGCTCCTTTCATTTCTAGTGCTAAGAATTCAGCCTCTAGTTTTTCTATTTCATTATAAGGGCAGTATTTTTCTATCACTAGATTTCTAAATTCCTCCCAACTCATCCTATTCATAACATTCCTACCTCTAGTGTGTACCTCCATTTTCCACCAGGATTGTGCCTCTCCTTTTAGAGAATGTGAAGCAAACAGTGTCTTGAAGTTTTCAGCACAGTTACTGATTTCCAAAACTCCTTCCATTTCATCTAGCCATCTTAAAGCTTGTACAGCTCCTTCTTTTCCATCGAATTCCCGGGGTCTGCAGGACATAAAGGTTTTGTAAGAACATCCCTTTGAGACTGCATTCAAATTTCCTCTTCCTGTCGCTCTTCTATGTTAATGTTTTCAGGCCCTGCTGGTGGGTGTGAGGTAGTTCCAAAATTTAGATTTTATTGGAGTTGGGTTATTAAGATAGGTAGGGTAGCTTCTATTTGTTGGGAAACTATTTGAGAAATCCTATCATTCTCATTTGTATCAGTGTTTACGGGCATTTCTTGCCCAAGTCTGGTTCTGGGTCATCCAACTCGAGCTGTTCTTCGGACAGGCTGAGTGTTTCTTTTTGGCGGCATGATTCACTATAGTGAATTTTAACATTAGTATCACAAATAAATATTCTAACATAAAATCATTTAACATATATCAAACAAATATTTTAACACAAAAGTACATATATCATTTAAGCTCTTATTTCTTTTATTCTGGTATGTTAGACTATAGTCTTTTAGTTCCTGCGAATCCATTTCCATATCCTTGTGAAGATACTTTTCTTGGGCGTCTTGAGCTTCTTGATGTCCTTCTGGATTTTCCAGATTCCTAGCTGTATTTTCTTAAGTTTTCTAAGACTTTGTCGAGCTGTCTTCACCTGATCCAACTCCTATCTTTCAGTTACCTTATCTTTACTTTTGGGGAAATCAGAAGGTTGTATTTCTACATCCTCAGCTTGCTTAGCTCTAAACTTGTTCCCGCGTTGTATCTTTTTCCTAAGAGTCTTAATTGTATATCCTCCTACATGTACTGCTGCACGTCAAACATAAAATTTTGATTTATTCTCCACTTCTGTTGGAGGAATATCCATAGCTTGTTGAGGTTCTAGTTCAGGTGTTATTTCCTTAGAGGTGCTATGGTCTGGATATTCGGAAGGATCGGTCTCATAGTGGTAACTATCTGAATTCATGACTGCACGAATTTCTTAATAATATTTCACAAAATGATTAGTCAAATATTTATTATAATTTTGTTAAAATCTAAACATGAAATCATAATATCATAGAATTTCACATAACTCACATATTTCACATAAAATCATAAAATTATAATAATTCTAATTATATCTTGAGCTTATGGTTATAGTCTAGATATTTTCAAAATATCTAATTCCCTATAACCAATGGCTCTGATACCAACCTATCACATCCCGACGAAAGCGTGAAAGATGCGGGTGGGGTGTGACTTGTTTTATCAGAGTGCATTAATTATAGTGAAGTAAACACAATAAACATACACACACAAAATCATAACATAGGACATGCTTTTATTTATAATATTAGAAATTACATCTTGTTACATAAGTGTTCAAAATTAGATGTAATTTTCTACAACTTGACTACTGCATGCCTTTAGATCCGATGGAAGTGTGCATCAACATACACACTACAGTCAACTATGTTGACTGTTAGTGTGACACACACTCTTCCAACCATTTCTCCCCAACCATTATGAACTTCAAAACTAAAATCAAAGGTATTACTCATTGGTTCCTGAAAAAGCATACTTAAACCAGTCAACGAAAAGTTGGTGAGTACATAGGTTTATATCCAAACAAAATATTTTGTTGATGCACCAACTCCAACCAAACCTGTTCACATACATAATCATACTGTCACGAAATAATTCACAAAATCAGATAATATTACATCTTAACCCTCATTCGGTTAGTTGCAGGAAAATAACATCACAACACTCACCCTGTTGGTGCAATATTCTCCTAAGTAGCGCTACTAATATTATCGGACGGTTCCTCATTCGAACTAATGGTTGTATCACAAATGAAAGTAAGTATCAAAATATTTTTCAAAAATAGTACATCAACCCAATCAGTATGATTTTTCCCCCAAAAATTTTACGAATACCAAATGGTCAAAATGGGGCTATGAATCTCACCGTGTCTCCAAATTTGAACCTATAAAATAATTCGCAGTATCAGACATAAATTTATTTAAAATTTTTAGAACCTCAGATTTAATTAACTTTTGAGAGATCAGATGTAAAATGGTCAAATGATGTTACCACGAAATTCTCAACATTTATTGTACTATACATAAATACTTATAATTAGTCCAAAGACTCCATAAATCACCAAAATTATCTACTGTTACTCAAAAATTACCAAAAATTTATAGAATTTTATTTCGACAGTTTTTAATATCTCATAAATTTTATAATATCTAACTCCCCACAGATTGTTTTCTGTAATTTTTATAGAATTCTAAAAATTCATTAAAAATAACTCCTGCAGTCCATAAATTCCTAAAATTTTACAGAAAGTTTCAAAAATAAAATAAAACATCATATAAATATATTAAGGTATAACTAGTAGCAGATAAGTTTTTGTAAATTTTACAATAATCTTAATATTTAGAAAAAATAGTTATATAAGTCTAAAAAATTATGAAATTTATATATTATGTAGATTAAGATCTAAAATTACATATATGATTGTCCAAGAATTTATTATATAATTTAAGTATGTATTTCGATTTTTCTACTGCAGAATACATAAAAATTCGTATCTCAATTATAATAAGGAAATAAATTCTGAAATAATTCCAAAGACTTTTATACTTCAAATGGATCATTCTGTAAATTTATCAGAATTTTCTCGAATTATCTGTATTTTTGAGTATTTTCTAGCTTTGCTAGGTGTCCAACTTAGAGGTCTATCTCATAGCCTTGATGAGTAATCCCTCTAGCTTTGCTAGGTGTCCAACTTAGAGGTGCTAGGTGGCGGTTTGAAGGAATGGTATGGTGGGAATGTGAGGTGGCCGATGGTTGTCTTTGGGATTGCCACATCCTTTTGTAATGATGGTAGCTTCAAATGATTCATCATGGATGAGTCGGTTTTGGTTCATTTGGCCGAGGGGTATGCATGTGAAGATAATCATTATGTCTAGTAGTATAGGTAGCCTAGGTGGAATCTCAAGTGTGTGCTTGGTGTAAGATGAAGCTAGGTGGCGAGTTGAGAGGTTTGCGGGTCATCATATTATCATTGCAAGTTTTATCATTACCGAGTGCTCGATTTGTTCCAATGTACCGAGGGTTTGTGGCGGTTTTTGTATGCTTGATCGACCGAGGGTTTGGGAGGGTGGTTTGGTGTTTTAGGTTAGTGTTAGTCTTAGGTTTTGAGGGTTTGATTTGTTTGTGTTTGTTTTGGTTTTGATCCACTTGATTTGTATATATATATGGATGCATTTATAGACGTATATTCATGCATGCATACGTAAGTCTTTAGCAAACATGCAACCATATTTGTCTATAATACACATGTATAATATGTAACATCCCGTATTTTTTTATAAAACAATTAAGTTTAATACGTTACCAATTTTTACAAAAACTATAATAATCATAATAATACTAATAATAATAATAATAATGATAATAATAATAATAATAATAATAATAATAATAATAATAATAGTAATAATAAAGTGCAGGGGGTTAAGTTGCAAATTTTGAAACTTCAAAAGAAGTTTTAAAACTAAAAACAATAAAAACAAAACCACAGGGACCGAAAGTGTAATTATGAAAATTACTCAACCGGCCCCTCACCGTCCCCGTGTTTCCGGCCACTGTCTCCGGCCACCTCCGCAAGCCTCCGGCGAGGCCAAAAACACCAATTTAACTCGATTTTAACCAAATTAAACCGTCCCAACATCACCACGTGCAAGATTCGAACTGGACACCCACAAAAATCGAACAAAATGGAGTGCGATCGATCCCAAACCGACCCACGTGATTGTCGGTAACTTTACAGGTGCAAATCGCACCCAAAAACTTAACAATAATCAAATTAACTCAGCCCTAACAATGCTATAAATGAACCTAACCTGTCTATGCATTCAATTGCACCACATAACACACAAAAACCTCAATTCGATTCTATCTATCTCCGCGACCTGCAACACACTCGAAATCAAACTTAGAACCATTGTAAACCGAAATTGATAGAGGGGCATTCATCCTTAACATCCATAGAAGCTTCTTGTGCAATCAATTCGATTATAATCAACAATTAAGCAACGAACAGATTTCAACAGGTCACGATTGTTCTTCGTAGTATTCATCATCAATTCGAACTCGATTCTGGTAATTAAACACATCCTTATGCTCTATTTTAAGTGGGGAATAAAAGCCCTAAGTTTAATTTTACTATTAACATCAAATTCATGCTCAATTGAAACGAAATCGAATTAGGGTTCTTCGGTTTGGGGGAGGTTCTGAAACTATGTTTAAAAGCATTTGGGGCCGGGTTTTATCGCGGATTAGAGCTTTGGCTCACTGGTTCGGTTCATGGGTGTGTAAGGGTAAGGTCCCGGGTTCGACCCCGGGGACTTCAATTACTTTTTTAAAGACTTTTTAACCACTTTTTAAATATACAAAAATTTTTAAAAATTATAAAAATAAATTCTAAATATTCTCCTTATTTTATATAACCAAATAATTTTTTGTAAACTATAATAGATTTTTATAAATATTATTTAAAAATATTAAAAATATTATTTTTATAAAATAAATTCTAAATCAAGATTAACTATGAAATAATCACGAAAATCATGAAAATTATATAAATATTATTTATAAATATTATAGATAATTATTTCTATAAAAATGGACACTTATTATCTTTAAATACAAATTAATATATTTTATAAATTCACAAATTATTTATAAAATTGTGGGTTATTTCTTGTAAAATATATTTAAACCAAAGGTATAAATTAATACCTTATTATTAATCAAAATACTATAAATGTGATTATCCTTATTTGTAAATATTATTGGATAATTATAAATTATATAGTTAAACCACGACATTATTATAATTAATTCTAAAAATATTTAAATACAAATATGAAAACCCTTTTAATGGAATCAAAATATAAATAACTATTTAATAAGTTTAATACTTATTGATAATTATTTATTAATACAAATAGAAATCTATAAAAACATTGTAACATATTGCGTGTGTGACACGTGTTAAACCAAATCAACTCAAACCTTACAAAATATATTCATTCGTATTAAAGACTAAATTACAATCAATAATAGGTATTGAACGTGTTTGATCGTGCTTTGCCTAATTCTTTGAAGTTCTTATTCATATACATTACATCAATCCAAGGTGAGTTCCGTGGCCCCTTTTTATGCTTTTATAATTGTTTCAATGTTTTTCAAACTTGGGGGAAAAGTATGCTCACCCGTTTTCGATGCTGTACAATCTTACATACAATTTTCATACTTGGAATCAATGTGATACTATTCTTATATTCTAATACATACATGGTGTTATTCTATGATTCTTACAACCATTAATTCCCGGGTTTGGGAACCAACGGATAGGTATTGGTAGTACTACTGGGTTGACACCCCCACCCTTCGACGATTGGTTAACTTGTGAGTTACCAACACAGCTGCCAGCAATCAGGCCAAGGGTGAATATATTCCGACAAACTTATATGCATAAACGTCATTAGGTTTGGTTGTCTTAAACACATGTTATGTGGTTTTTTCTTACAGTATGATTCCATATCAAATTCTATACAGCATAAACAACATGTTTTCAATTTAAACCTGTGGAACTCACCAACATTATGTGTTGACATTTTTTGAGCATATCTTTTCAGGTGAACATAATCACAGAGGATAGCTAGAGTTGATGCCTTAGCCGAGACCCTCAGGATTTCAATAAGCTTTGCATTAGTCATGTATATCATTTGTTTCATTTGTGAACTGTGTGTAATTTAGATTTGGAATTAATAAGACTATGATAGTCGTGGAACTGACTAACCACGACACAAGTCACCATTGTGTCGGGCGACGTCATGACACGAGGATTTTGCATATAATATGTCTCTGTAATTATAACAAGTGTTATGACGATCCCGTCCGTCGCATCCTCGTGTTTCCGCTACAAGCGGGGGTGTGACAGATTGGTATCAGAGCCTTGGTTATAGAGATTTAGGTGGAGAATTCGACCTAGACTATAACCTAAGAACCTTCATATAGAATGCATGCTAGGGATTGTGCGCATTTGATTTTACCTAAATGTCTTTCATGATTTGTGTGACACATAGACACCTGTATTCTGGATTTCCTGGCAAAAGGCCCTCGGGCTAAGGCAAGCATATCGCATATATCTCATTGCGAGACCTGGTATGCTTACCTGGGGATTTCTGGGATGAGTGATAAACTATGGTCAATACACAAAACTACAAGGCAAATGGGTCAAATATATTTCTATGAACTTAATATACAGGTATATTCCTATATACCTAATAATCTACAAGTATGTTCCTACATACCTGATTTTATACATGTACAAGTGTTATCTGAACATCTCGGGGAAGACATTATTACTCTTAGTCTTTCTCCATAGGATACTTTTATACTAAAAACTTTACGCTTGTATGCGCACAACATCATATTATTAGGGAACTTCGGTGATCACGCGTAGCGTCGATCTCGGATATTGAATCCGACCCTATCATAGTTATGACTGAAATCCTGAAAGTATGACGGATATGCAGTTATCATTAGACTTAATGTGCTTGTATGCTTATTTGCTATTACATGCTATTATTGGAATACTGGCTCATGGACATAAGGACATTACATTATTTGTGCTTGATGAATCTAAATAATACTATGATGTTAACTTGGGGTAAGTGGAGCTAGGGTGACCATGCAAGGTAAATTACCATTACGGGTGCACACGTAATAGCAATTCACCATGCATGAGAAGTCTGGTTAATCTTACCATTAGGTAACGATCATGAGTATCACACGTTTCTATTCTATACCCTAGGGTGCTAGGGTCATAATTCTAGTAAGTCCTTGTTGAAGACAATCAAACATTGTCAACATCTACTCAAGTCCTGTCCTACTTAGAGCCTTCATGGTATTTTCAATCATATTGACCTTATGAGACATTCCTCCATTTAGCATTTCAGTAACTACTGATTAATGCTTAGAATGAAAGTGGATTACATGAATGTAGAGGAGTAATGATACTCTCTACACATACAATACGTTATTTTTAGGATTATGCTAAGGATAATCGGATGTCACGTAACTGGTTTAGGCATCGTTCAAGGTATACCACGGATGTGGTGGGAACGCTGCGGGGAACCCTATATATAAGCATCCTTGGTATACCAAGAATGTGTTTAAACTGGACTACGTGATAATCCCGATTGACTGAGGCATGGATTGGTTTGGTTGTAAACTATACGTATACGCCTTGTGGATCTTGCTACGTCACATTAAACTATTTACACTTTGGAAATGTTTTCTCTACAGTCATCAATTCCCGTGTGGAACCGATGTATAGGTTTGTCTGTAGCCATTTATATACTAGTAAAACCGCCTATACATAAGTTGCGGTAGTTCACATCAAACTTATATTACGTTATTCTTTGGAATGATGCTAAGGAAAATTAAGATGTTATGTAACTAGTTTAAGTATTATTCAAAGTATATCGTGGATGTGGTGGGAACGCTGCGGGGAACCCTATATATAAACATCACCGGTATATTAAGAATGTGCTTAAACTAGGCTACATAATGATCTTGATGGACCAAAGCATGGATTATTAAAACTTGATGAGTGGAACCATATGTGATTATTTTTATACTTTGATTCCTATCAAAGCACACACAAATCTTAAATCCTATTCTAAGGCATTGTGTGCCTAAATCAAATGGTTATCAAAATAAACTTGGAATCGTTATCCGTGGTTTTCAAAATCTCATCAAAGTCTGTGCCTCACCAATAAATACATGCAATGTTGGAAGAGTGGGATGAATATCTGCTTATAGGTACGCATGTTTCCAACAAAGATGTGGTTGACTTAAAACTTTGGTTAGTCAACGTACTCGCTTTGATTTACGAATCAAACGATTACACTTGGAACATCTCATTGCTATTATGTCAAATTCCCGATTGTCGTTTTCATGTTGTATAGCTCATATTTCCCAATTCTCATAAAATGTCTTAATGATATTTCAAAATGTCTACTCGTCAAAACCGAACCCGATCTGGAAACTCTGGCCGAAAGATTACTGCTATTGTAGCACGTGAGGTTGCTACGGTCATACCAACCCTCCTAACTCATCTGAATCAAGGCGCGAACTCTGCTCAAATCTCTGTTTGTCCTAACCCTCCACGTGCTTGTACCTACAAACATTTCAGTTCTTGCAAACCCACTAAGCTCAGTGGAACCGACGGAGCTACCGGATTACTACGGTGGTTTGAAAGTATCAAGAACACTTTCCTAAACACCGAGTGGTCTTCAAAACTTTAAAACCGTTACTTACGGTTCTCAAATCCTCTTAAGAACGTATCCTATAATTAAGAACATGCAATGCTGTAGGTGGAATTCCTACATCTCGGGATACTTTGTTATAAGTGGTCACTCACCTCAATAATTGAATAAACTAATTATAACCTAGTTACCACTTATAAGTACGCATGTCTTCAATAAGGTTATGGCTAACCTCATATCTTGAGAAGTCCATGAATTCCCTTCGATTATGAATCGAATGTTCACATCTCATTGTGATATCGAATCATTTCTTGTCTTTGATTTCGTCTTTCTGATTTAAATTATTCAAAATTTGAACACCATCATAACGGATTCTGCTATCTCGAACCTCGATCTTAAGCTTGTAATCATGATTTTTCCTTTGATACACTGATGTAACTTGAAATTTTCCGAATTCCTAATTGACACTAATTTTCCTTTCGTCGTTAAGTCAAACTTCATACTGCTTGCACCGTGAGAAATGCAAGAGTTTTCAAGACAACCTATGACTAAGAACACTCGTATCTCCTTATTGATTCTATCTCATCAAAGCAGGGGAGATTCCCTTACTTTGATGAATCACTAGTGCGATAAATGGTTTTCCATTCGTTTGTTTTATGAAATTTCATCCTCTGGACTAGGGTGACTTCCTTATCTTGAGGATTGACTTCAATTATGCTCGTTGAAATTTACATTTCACAAATGACATGATCTCACCAAAATAGGACCGAAACCCGTATTTTGGTGACAAATGTCAACCCTCGATTGTTTTCTTGTTAATATCAAGATAAGCTGAATTCCATACCTTGATGACTAAATTTCAACTCTTGATCTTCAACTTACCATGGTTGTAATCAAGTAACGAGAAGGATGAAGTAACTTGAGGGATGAACCGATGTTGGTAATTCGACCTACCAAGCCAAAGCATGATTTTTGAACCTGAAAGGAGACCCGATCGTATTAAGTTGATTTGGATTCCAAGCTTGGAGCACTTAAATTCTTAAATCGATTTCTCTCCCTTTTATCCTCGTATTTTGACCTAGCTATATGGAAACGTTTATTCCTTTCATTTTGAGTTATCATCAAAACGTGATTGTGCGATAATAGCCTTCCTAAACAATCCCTCTGCTGAAGATATTATCAACTCATGAACATGACTTTTGAGTCATATAAATGATCTCAGCTGAACTCATGGTTTGTTGAACTGCGTATGTAAACTTACTTAGATATTGCTACCTTGCAAAACATGTTTACAAATACCTTTCCTATTATTCGCGTCACTCCTTGAACCGCTTTTGAATCCTTAACCTTGAAGATCATTAAAATTCTATCTTGGACTGGAACAACAAGACTTTAAAAGAGAAGTTCTGGAGAGAGTTGCCAGTAAAGAGAGGAATTACTTTTGAGACTGAGTTATTTGGAGCCAAAACATTCTTAATATATGTTGAACCCGTGTTCAGCAAAAATGGGGAGAAAATTTGTGTTAATTATATGGGCATGGAAATCACTGATCAGGTGAAAAAGAGAGAAAAGATGGCAAACTAAGGGAAGAAATAGCTGTACAGAAGGCCAAGGAGACAGAACTCAATAAAACTGTTCATATTACAGAGGAAACGATGAGAGCGAAACAAATGCTAGCAACCATGTCCCACGAGATAAGATCTCCAGTATTAGGGGTCGTTAGCATAGCAGAAATTCTATCAACAACAAAACTTGATAAAGATCAGAAAACAACTTTTAAGTGTCATGTTGTCTTCTGGTGATCTAGTCCTTCAACTTATTAGGGACATCCTCGACTTTTCCAAAGTTGAATCAGGAGTTATGAGGTTGGAGGCAACAAAATTTAGGCCAAGAAGAGGTGATGTCCCAGTGGAGGTAAATGGTAATGTTTTACGGATTAGACAAATTCTCACCCACTTGATCAGCAATGCTATCAAGTTTACCCACCAAGGAAAGGTTTAGAGTAATCTTTACGTAATAGCAAACCCATTATCTCACAACGTCGAGAAATTAACCTGCATCTATTTCAAATATTCGTATACCGTGGTATGACGTTAAAACATCAATCGTTATTCTGAATAATTGATTCACTTCCTGCTCTTAACCATCATTGTGAACCCATTCCAAGACCTTCGCATAGCGTATTATTCTTAGACCGATGGTTGGTCAAAGGAGAAATACATATTCACAAGATATGCGTTAAGGTCGTTTCATATGGTGACGTTTGGGATTCTTAAATTCCGACGATTAACCTTTCTCATCATTGTTGGTCTTATCCTGATTTCTAGGCATCAAATTCTGGAAATTATGGAACGGAAAACTAAAACAACTCAAGCAGCCGGATACCCATTGTCAAAGTCCGCTGGGGATCTAAACGTAGCCCAGAGTTCACCTAGGAACGTGGGGACCAAATGAAATCTCAGTATCCTCATCTTTTCGTTTCAGTCTCCTCGTGATTAAAATTTCGGGACGAAATTTTCTAAAGCAGGGGAGACTGTAACATCCCGTATTTTTTTATAAAACAATTAAGTTTAATACGTTACCAATTTTTACAAAAACTAAAATAATCATAATAATACTAATAATAATAATAATAATGATAATAATAATAATAATAATAATAATAATAATAATAATAATAATAATAATAGTAATAATAAAGTGCAGGGGGTTAAGTTGCAAATTTTGAAACTTCAAAAGAAGTTTTAAAACTAAAAACAATAAAAACAAAACCACAGGGACCGAAAGTGTAATTATGAAAATTACTCAACCGGCCCCTCACCGTCCCCGTGTTTCCGGCCACTGTCTCCGGCCACCTCCGGCAAGCCTCCGGCGAGGCCAAAAACACCAATTTAACTCGATTTTAACCAAATTAAACCGTCCCAACATCACCACGTGCAAGATTCGAACTGGACACCCACAAAAATCGAACAAAATGGAGTGCGATCGATCCCAAACCGACCCACGTGATTGTCGGTAACTTTACAGGTGCAAATCGCACCCAAAAACTTAACAATAATCAAATTAACTCAGCCCTAACAATGCTATAAATGAACCTAACCTGTCTATGCATTCAATTGCACCAGATAACACACAAAAACCTCAATTCGATTCTATCTATCTCCGCGACCTGCAACACACTCGAAATCAAACTTAGAACCATTGTAAACCGAAATTGATAGAGGGGCATTCATCCTTAACATCCATAGAAGCTTCTTGTGCAATCAATTCGATTATAATCAACAATTAAGCAACGAACAGATTTCAACAGGTCACGATTGTTCTTCGTAGTATTCATCATCAATTCGAACTCGATTCTGGTAATTAAACACATCCTTATGCTCTATTTTAAGTAGGGAATAAAAGCCCTAAGTTTAATTTTACTATTAACATCAAATTCATGCTCAATTGAAACGAAATCGAATTAGGGTTCTTCGGTTTGGGGGAGGTTCTGAAACTATGTTTAAAAGCATTTGGGGCCGGGTTTTATCGCGGATTAGAGCTTTGGCTCACTGGTTCGGTTCATGGGTGTGTAAGGGTAAGGTCCCGGGTTCGACCCCGGGGACTTCAATTACTTTTTTAAAGACTTTTTAACCACTTTTTAAATATACAAAAATTTTTAAAAATTATAAAAATAAATTCTAAATATTCTCCTTATTTTATATAATACCAAATAATTTTTTGTAAACTATAATAGATTTTTATAAAATATTATTTAAAAATATTAAAAATATTATTTTTATAAAATAAATTCTAAATCAAGATTAACTATGAACTAATCACGAAAATCATGAAAATTATATAAATATTATTTATAAATATTATAGATAATTATTTCTTTAAAAATGGACACTTATTATCTTTAAATACAAATTAATATATTTTATAAATTCACAAATTATTTATAAAATTGTGGGTTATTTCTTGTAAAATATATTTAAACCAAAGGTATAAATTAATACCTTATTATTAATCAAAATACTATAAATGTGATTATCCTTATTTGTAAATATTATTGGATAATTATAAATTATATAGTTAAACCACGACATTATTATAATTAATTCTAAAAATATTTAAATACAAATATGAAAACCCTTTTAATGGAATCAAAATATAAATAACTATTTAATAAGTTTAATACTTATTGATAATTATTTATTAATACAAATAGAAATCTATAAAAACATTGTAACATATTGCGTGTGTGACACGTGTTAAACCAAATCAACTCAAACCTTACAAAATATATTCATTCGTATTAAAGACTAAATTACAATCAATAATAGGTATTGAACGTGTTTGATCGTGCTTTGCCTAATTCTTTGAAGTTCTTATTCATATACATTACATCAATCCAAGGTGAGTTCCGTGGCCCCTTTTTATGCTTTTATAATTGTTTCAATGTTTTTCAAACTTGGGGGAAAAGTATGCTCACCCGTTTTCGATGCTGTACAATCTTACATACAATTTTCATACTTGGAATCAATGTGATACTATTCTTATATTCTAATACATACATGGTGTTATTCTATGATTCTTACAACCATTAATTCCCGGGTTTGGGAACCAACGGATAGGTATTGGTAGTACTACTGGGTTGACACCCCCACCCTTCGACGATTGGTTAACTTGTGAGTTACCAACACAGCTGCCAGCAATCAGGCCAAGGGTGAATATATTCCGACAAACTTATATGCATAAACGTCATTAGGTTTGGTTGTCTTAAACACATGTTATGTGGTTTTTGCTTACAGTATGATTCCATATCAAATTCTATACAGCATAAACAACATGTTTTCAATTTAAACCTGCGGAACTCACCAACATTATGTGTTGACATTTTTTGAGCATATCTTTTCAGGTGAACATAATCACAGAGGATAGCTAGAGTTGATGCCTTAGCCGAGACCCTCAGGATTTCAATAAGCTTTGCATTAGTCATGTATATCATTTGTTTCATTTGTGAACTGTGTGTAATTTAGATTTGGAATTAATAAGACTATGATAGTCGTGGAACTGACTAACCACGACACAAGTCACCATTGTGTCGGGCGACGTCATGACACGAGGATTTTGCATATAATATGTCTCTGTAATTATAACAAGTGTTATGACGATCCCGTCCGTCGCATCCTCGTGTTTCCGCTACAAGCGGGGGTGTGACATAATAATACAAATAATCATAAGTTTAAAGCATGTGTATATATATGTATATACATGTAGAGTGTATATATGTTATAAATACATAAACATGCAGGTTTCATCTTCATATACTTGCATGCACACGTAAATATTTCTAATATATATGCATGCATGCAAACATGCAATACGTACAGTCCATATATATTTTTATGCATGCAATATGCATACGACATAATATAAAATTTTTGACGTAATACTATAATAAAAATTTTAGGGTTGTCACACTCTTCAAAATCGACAATGGTGATGTTGACAACCGTGGCTCTGTGTCGGATTAAATGCGACGGTGATGTTTGATATGTTCTTGATCTGAATCGTAGGTAAAAGAAGAAAAATATGGAAAAGGGTTACATCTTCTACATTCACTGAAGTGGGGTGACAGCTAGAGTTTCATGTGGATAGAACTGGGAACGTGAAGATGAGTAAGATGATGATAATGAATACGGTACGTATATGTAACCAAGATGAAAACGGTGATCAAGTTGATGGAAAAGGGTTCTAATAGGATACACATACATACCCCACTCGTGACGCACGTATATGTAACTTTGATCGTTGTGAAAATAAATATCAACTAGTTGGAAAAAGGTATTGCTCTGTCATCGTCGCGCCATCATCCCTGCATTGCACACCATCACCAGCATCACGTACCACCATGAGCATCGTGTACCATCACCAGCATCGCACACCATTACCGCCATCGCATACCCTCTTCATGTTGTCAATGGTTCGATCGAGCACCACCAACCCACTCGAACACCATCGGCACCACCATCAATGGTTCGATTAAACCTACAAATCTTTCAAGAACAATAGTTATTCAAGAATAATACTTTTAAATCGGAGTCAAACCTTCAAATCGGGTGGAAGATGATAAAGTCATGTTATGTAAGTGAGGTTACGTATATGTATTTTGGAAGAAGAGGAAGATCTATTATGTAAATTAGGTTACATATATGTATGTTGGGTTATGTAAGTTAGATATACTTAAGAAGATGAGATTTAAAAGAAGACAACGGTGAATCAGAGGATTCATGTACATAAAGACACGAGATACGTATATGTAACTGTATGGGTTTGTAAATAGAGATTTACATACTCTTACATATTTGATAAGACTAAAGACAAAGAGAGTGAGCAAGAAGATAAGGAACATACAAGAGCTACGTATGAACATAATAAAGCTAATGTAAACGTATATGAGCAACATATATGTCATATCCCGGCGGAAGCGTGAAACATGCGGGTGGGGTGTGACTTGCTTTATCAGAGTACATCGATTATAGTGAAGTAAACACAATAAACATACATATATAAAATCATAACATTGGACATGCTTTTATTTATAATATTTGGAATTACATCTTGTACATAGTTTTCAAAATTAGATATAATTTTTCTACAACTTGACTATAGCATGTCCTTAGAACCGATGGAAGTGTGCGTCAACGTACACACTACCGCCAACGATGTTGACGGTTAACGTGACACATACTCTTTCGACCACTTCTCCCCAACCATTATGCACTTCAAAGCTAAAATCAAAAGAGTTACTCATTGGCTCCTGAAAAAGCATACTTAAACTAGTCAACAAAAATTAGTGAGAACATAGGTTTATATCCAAACAAAATATTTTGTTGATGTACCAATTACAACCAAACCTGCTCACAACATAATCATACTGTCACGAAATAATTCACAAAATCAGATAATATTACATCTCAACCCTCATTCGGTTAGGTGCAGGAAAATAGCAGCAACACTCATCCTGTTGGTGTAAATATTCTTCTAAGTAGCGCTACTAATATTATGGGACGTTTCCTCATTTGAATTAATGGTTGTATCACAAATGACAGTAAGTATCAAAATATTTTCAAAAATAGTACATCAACCCAAATCAGTATGCTTTTTCCCTCAAAAACTTTATGAATACCAAATGATCAAAATGGGGCTATAAAACTCACCGTGTCTCCAAACTTGAACCTATAAAATAATTCACAATATCAGACAAAATTTTGATTAAAATTTTTAGAACCTCAGATTTAATTTAACTTTTGAGAGTTTTGCTGTAAGGTAGTCAAATGACTTTACCACAAAATTCCCAATAATTAGTTTATTATATATAATTACTTATAATTAGTCCAAAGTCTCCATAAATCATCAAAATTACCTAACATTATCTAAAAATCACCAAAAATTTATAGAATGTTATCTAAAAGTTAGTAACATCCAATAAATTTTATAACATCAAACTCCCAACAGATTATTTTCTGTAACTCCCAACAGATTATTTTCTATAATTTTTATAACATTCCCAAAATTTATTAAAAATAGCTTCTGTAATCGATAAATTCTTATAATTTTACATAAAGTTTATTATTTAAAATAGAGAATCATATAAATATATTAAGGTCTAACTCGTAGCAGATTAGATTCTGTAAATTTTACAATAATCTTAATATTTAGCAAAAAATATCTATATAACTACAAAAATTATGGAATTTATATATTCTGTATATACAGATTTAATATTACATCCATGATTTTCTAGGAATTTATTATATACTTTAGTTATTTATTCTGATTTTCCTACTGTAGAATACATAAAAATTTATATCTTAATTATAATAAGGAAATAAATTCTGACATAATTCCAGAGACTTTTATACTTCAAAATGATCATTCTGTGAATTTATGAAAATTTTCTCGGATTTATTTATATTTTTTGATATTTTCTCTATTTTCATTATTTAAGATAATTTGTATAAATTGTTTCATTTATCATAATATTACCAAAATTTACAGAATAATATTTCAGTATATAAATAAAGATTTTTCAATGTTTATTCCCACAATCATATTTGTTTAATATTTTACTAGATTTTTCTTAATAATTTCAAGATTTAATCTTTATAAATCCAAATATCCCTTTTATCACAAGTTTTCTGAATTATTGTAACTTATTACTTGTGCTTAAGGAACTAAAAATATACTTCCAAGGTTGGTTTTGGTGTTTTAATGCCAAAACTAATTATATATGTGTTTTATAACACATATGTAACAAAAATATAAAAACTAATGATCAACACCTTTTTGAGTGGTGTTGGCTACCTTGAAACCGAGAAGAAAGGCTGTGAAAGTGGTGAGGATCGTAGTTAGTGATGATAGTCTCCAAAGGTGGTGTTAAGGTGGTGTTTGGCTTCGGCTTTGATGATGGTGTTGGTGATAGTGTACGATGGTGGTGTGGTTGTTGTTTGTTCTTGTGTAGGAACCGAGAGTAGGGAGGGTCAGAAGGTGATGATGCTAGAGATTGTAACCGAGGGAGAGAGAGAAGCAAGGTGGTCGATGGATGTGGTTTCTAACCCGAGAGGTGCAAGAGAATGGTGATGGTATGTGGTGTTTGCAAGCATCGAATGAAGGGGTGTATATAGGCCCTCGGTCGACCGCCCTCCCCAACATAATCATTATATCTACCCTATAGCCTTGGTGAGTCATCTATCTAGCTTTTCTAGGTGTCACACAAAGATATGCAAGGTGCTAGGTGGCGGTTTAGAGGAAGGTAGGGTGTGAATGTGAGGTGGCCGATGGTGGTCTTTCTAGGGTGATGTGGTGGCGGTTGGTAGTGCTAGTAGGGTGGTGTTTGGTGTGGTGGTGGTTTCGGGTGATGGTTTGGGGTAGTGGTTTCGGGTGATGGTTTGGGGTAGTGGTTTCGGGTGGTGGTTTGGTGGTGTTATTAACCGAGGGTTTGAGAAGGGTGGTTTGGGTGTTTTAGTTTAGTGTTAATCTTAGGTTTTGAGAGTTTGATTCAATTGTGTTTGTTTTGGTTTTGATCTACTTAATAAGTATATACATATATATATATATATATATATATATATGTATTTATAGATATACTACATGCACAAGTAAGTAAACATATATCCATGACTTTGCATGTATAGAATATACATATATGTGCATGTTAAACATATATGTATGCAATCATACAAAAAAATCCATATATATATACATGCATGCAAGTATACGTACCCTTCATGCATACGTAAATTTCTAATATATACATGCATGCACCCTTATATTTTCCATATACATTTATGCACATGTAAACTTTTCTAATACATATGCATGCATGCAAACATGCATACGTACATTCTATATATATACCTGCACACGACATGCATACGTAAATTTTTCATTTATATTTGCATGTTAACATGCGTACGTACAGCTGACATAATAATGTACTTTATTTAATCATAACATAATTATATTATAATAAAATTTTTAGGGTTGTCACATTCTCCCCCCTTTAAAAGAATTTCGTCCCGAAATTCCTTGGAGTGTGATTTAGAAAACTCAAATAATTATTACCTTTGAATAGGTGGGGGTATTTCTTCCTGATTTCATCTTCTCTTTCCCAGGTGTATTCTGGTCCTCTCTTTGCATTCCACTTAATTTTCACTATGGGAATTCTATTTCTTCTTAACTTCTTTATTTCTTTCCCTACAATGGCTATTGGTTCTTCCACAAGATAAAGTTTCTTATCTATTTTGACTTCTTGAATTGGTACCTCTAAGGTTTCATTGGTTAGGCATTTCTTGAGGTTTGACACATGAAAGGTATTGTGTACTTTACTTAATTCTTGAGGTAACTCCAACCTATAAGCTACAGGACCAATTCTATCAATAATCTTAAATGGATCAATGTATCTAGGGTTTAGCTTACTGGATTTTCCAAACTGAAAGATTCCTTTAGAGGGAGATTATCTTCAGATAGACTCTATCTCCAATTTGAAATTCTAATGGTTTCCTTCGTTTGTCCCCAAAACTTTTTGTTGATCACGAGCTGCTTCCAATCTGTTTTTAATCTTAGTGATCTTGTCCGTGGTTTCTTGGATTAGTTCAGGACCTATGAGTTGTCTATCCCCTATTTCATTCCAACATAGAGGTGATCTACATTTTCTTCCATATAGAGCTTCAAATGGGGCTAACCCAATACTAGAATGATAACTGTTATTGTATAAAAATTCTATTAATGGTAAGTGACTGTCCCAATTTCCACCAAAGTCTATAGCATAAGCCCTTAACATATCTTCTAGGGTTTGTATTGTTCTTTCACTCTGTCCATCAGTCTGTTGATGATAGGCTATACTTAAATTTACTTGGGTTTGTAAGGCTTTTTGTAAAGTTTGCCAGAATCTAGAAGTAAATCTACTGTCTCTATCTGATATAATGGCTACAGGTATTCCATGTCTGGACACAATTTCTTTTATGTAGATTCTTGCTAATTTCTCAATCTTATAATCTTCTCGTATAGGTAAGAAATGAGCTGACTTAGTTAGTCTATCCACTATAACCCAAATTGTGTCGTATCCATTTCTGGTTCTGGGTAGCTTAGTTATGAAGTCCATTGTAATTTGATCCCATTTCCATTCTGGAATCTCTGGTTATTGCAGGTACCCTGAAGGTTTTTGATATTCAGCCTTTATTCTCGAGCAGACATCACATTGTTCCACAAATTCTCCGACTGATCTTTTCATACCTGGCCACCAGTATTGGCTTTTTAAGTCTTTGTACATTTTATTATTTCCTGGGTGCATAGAGTATCTTGACTTATGAGCTTCTTGCAGAATAGTTGTCCTAATCATGTTATTGTCGGGTATCCAGATTCTTCCTTTAAACCTCAAAATTCCATCTGCCTACTTTTTCACGTCCTTTAATTGCCCTTTTAGTTTTAACATATCTTTTTGTTGAGCCTCCCGGATTTGACTTAACAGATCTGAACGTAGTTCCATTTTCATAGCACGTACCCATAAAGGTTTTGTTCTTTCTTTCCTACTTAAAGCATCAGCAACTACATTTTCCTTACCGGGATGATACTTAATTTCACAGTCATAATCACTTAGTAGCTCTACCTAATTTCTCTGTCTCATATTTAATATTTTCTTGTCAAAGATGTGTTGTAAACTTTTATGATCAGTATATATTATACACTTAGTCCCATATAAGTAATGTCTCCAAATTTTTAGTGCAAATACTACAGCTCCTAATTCTAGATCATGGGTGGTATAATTCTTTTCACTACCTCTAAGTTATCTGGATGCATATACAATCACCTTATCTTTTTTGCATTAAAACACATCCAAAGCCTTGACGAGATGCATCACAATACACTATGAAATTATCTGTTCCTTCTGGTAAAGCTAATATGGGTGCACTACATAACTTACTTTTGAGGAGTTCAAATGCTTTATTTTATTTTTCTCCCCATACATACTTTCTATCTTTTTGGGTCAATTCTGTCAACGGTTGAGCTATTCTTAAGAAGTTTTCTATAAATCGTCTGTAATATCCTGCTAAACCTAAGAATTGTCGTATTTCTGTTGGGGTTTTTGGAACTTCCCATTTCTTAACTGCCTCGATCTTTGCTGGATCAACCTGAATTCCATTCTGGTTAACTATATGTCCTAGAAATTGTACTTTCGTTTTCCAAAATTCACATTTTGAGAATTTTGCATATAACTTTTCTTTTTGTAACAATTCCAAAGTTAACCTCAGGTGTTGTTCGTGGTCTTCCTTATTCTTAGAATAAATTAAAATATCATCTATGAAGACTATAACAAATTTATCTAAATAAGGTTTACACACTCTATTCATTAGATCCATAAACACTTCTGGAACATTGGTTAACCCAAATGGCATTACAAGGAATTCATAATGTCCGTACCTAGTTCTGAATGCAGTCTTAGAAATATCGTCTTCCTGTACTTTTAATTGATGATATCCAGATCTTAAATCTATTTTCGAGAAATAACTAGATCCCTGTAATTGGTCAAACAAATTATCAATTCTAGGGAGAGGATACCTATTCTTTATGGTAACCTTATTGAGTTCCCTATAGTCAATACACATTCTAAAAGTTCCATCTTTCTTTTTAACAAACAGAACTGGTGCTCCCCAAGGTGATACACTAGGACGTATAAATCCTTTATCTAATAGTTCCTGTAACTGGGTCATGAGTTCTTTCATTTCAGTTGGTGCTAAACGATAGGGTGCTTTGGCAATAAGGGCTGTTTCCGGTATTAATTCTATTTTAAATTCTACCTGACGAGGGGGTGGTAATCCAAGTAATTCATCAGGAAAAACATCAGAATATTCATTTATAACAGGAACACTTTCCAAATTTTCCTTATCAAATTTTATATCAACTATGTGAGCCAAGAAAGCTAAAAATTTCTTAGTAAGGCGTTTTTGTGCTTTTTCACAAGAAATCAATTTCACAATGTTATTTGGTCTATTACCATATATGCAGAGAGTTTTGTCTTCCTTAATCAAAGGAATCTTTATCATTTTCTTATCACAAATGATTTCAGCATGATTTTTACTCAACCAATCCATTCCTATTACGATATCAAATCCTCCTAATTTAATAGGTATCAGATTTATATCAAAACAATATTCATCTAAATTCAAAATGCAGTTAGGAATGATTTCATCAGCTTCTATTATTTTACCGTCAGCTAATTCTATCACATAGCTGTCACTTAATTTCTCAGATGTCAGACTAAGTGAGGGTCTAAAAGTATGTGAAACAAAACTACAAGTGGCCCCTGTATCAAATAATACTTTAGCGTACTGGTTATTGATAAGGAACGTACCCGTGACCACTTCCGGTTCATGATGAGCTTCGTCAGCTTGTATCACGAAAGCCCTTCCACGGGGGTTGTTCTGGTTAGCTGGAGCCTTTCCGTTTTATTGTGGACACTCATTACGAAAATGATTTTCACTTCCACACTGAAAGCAGACTGTTCTAGGGTTGGTAGGGTTTTTGCAGTCTCGAGAAATGTATCCCTTCTTTTTGCAGTTATAGCAAACCACTGTCATACAGTTCCCTGTATGATGTCTTTGGCAGATATTACACTCTGGTGGTTTATCCACTTTCCTCCCCTGACATGTTCTCAAGAAATTTTTTGGTGGAGGTCGGGTTACTCTTTTCTACGAACTTTCTCCAAATCTTCTTCCAGAGTGGTTTTTAGTCCACTTCCTTTTCTCTCCTACCTGTGGGTGACTTAATGATCCATTTCTGATCATCTCATCTGTCAGACTTCCTGATAGAATCACTGCTTCTTGGAAGGTTTTGGTTCTTGCAGATTTCACTAATCCTCTTATTTGTGGTACTAGTCCCCAAATATACCTTCCTATTCTTTTTGATTCCGGGGTTATCAGATGTGGTACTAACCTGGATAGTTCATTATACCTATCAGTATTCTCGGTGTGCAGCTCTTTTCATTTCTAGTGTTAAGAATTCAGCCTCTAGTTTTTCTATTTCATTATAAGGGCAGTATTTCTCTATCACTAGATTTCTAAATTCCTCCCAACTCATCCTATTCATAACATTTCTACCCATAGTGTGCACCTCTATTTTCCACCAGGATTGTGCCTCTCCTTTTAGGGAATGGGAAGCAAACAGTGTCTTGAAGTTTTCAGCACAGTTACTGATTTCCAAGACTCCTTCCATTTCATCTAGCCATCTTAAAGCTTATACAGCTCCACCTTTTCCATCAAATTCCCGGGGTCTGCAGGACATAAAGGTTTTGTAAGAATATCCCCTCGAGACTCCATTTAAAATTTCCTCTTCCTGTCGTTCTTCTATATTAATATTTTTAGGCCCTGCTGGTGGGTGTGAGCTAATTCCAAAGTGTAGGTTTTGTTGGAGTTGGGTAATTAAGGTGGGTAGGGTAGCTTCTATTTGTTGGGCTACTATTTGAGAAATCCTATCATTCTCACTTGTATCAGTGTTTACGGGCGTTTCTTCCCCAAGTCTGGTTCTGGGTCGTCCTACTCGAGCTGTTCTTTGGACAGGCTGAGTGTTTCTTTTTGGCGGCATGATTCACTATAGTGAATTTCAACATTAGTATTATAGATAAATATCTTAACACAAAATCATTTTAACACATATCAAATAAATATGTTAACACAAAAATACATATATAAATTAAGCTCTTATTTCTTTTATTCTAGTAAGTTAGACTATAATCCTTCAGTTCCTGCGAATCCATTTCCATATCCTTGTGAAGATACTTTTCTTGGGCGTCTTGAGCTTTTTGATGTCTTTCTGAATTTTCCAGATTTCTAGCTGTATCTTCTTAAGTTTTCTAAGAGTTTGTCGAGCTGTCTTCACCTGATCCAACTTTTGTCTTTTAGTAACCTTATCTTTACCTTTGGGGGAATCAGAAGGTTGTATTTCTAGCTCCTCAGTTTGCTTAGCTCTAAACTTGTTCCCACGTTGTATCTTTTTCCTAGAAGTCTTAATTGTATATCCTCCCACGTGTACTGGTGCACGTCGAACATAAAATTTTGATTTATTCTCTACTTCTGTTGGAGGAATATCCATCGCTTGTTGAGGTTCTAGTTCAGGTGTTATTTCCTTAAAGCTGCTATGGTCTGGATATTCGGAAGGATCGGTCTCATAGTGGTAACTATCTGAATTCATAACTGCACAAATTTCTTAATAATATTTCACAAAATGGTTAGTCAAATAATTATTAAAATTTTGTTAGAATCTTAATCACAAAATCACAGAATTTACATAACTCACATAGTTCACACAAAATCATAAAAGTATATATAATAATTATGGTTACAGTTTAGATTTTTTCAAAATATCTAATTTTCTATAACCAATGGCTCTGATACCAACCTGTCACATCCCGACGGAAGCGTGAAACATGCGGGTGGGGTGTGACTTGCTTTATCAGAGATAAATTATAGTGAAGTAAACACAATAAACATACATACATAAAATCATAACATTGGACATGCTTTTATTTATAATATTTGGAATTACATCTTGTACATAGTTTTCAAAATTAGATGTAATTTTTCTATAACTTGACTACAGCATGTCTTTAGAACCGATGGAAGTATGCGTCAACGTACACACTACCGTCAACGATGTTGACGGTTAACGTGACACATACTCTTCCGACCACTTCTCCCCAACCATTATGCACTTCAAAGCTAAAATCAAAAGAGTTACTCATTGGCTCCTGAAAAAGCATACTTAAACCGGTCAATAAAAAGTTGGTGAGAATATAGGTTTATATCCAAACAAAATATTTTGTTGATGCACCAATTACAACCAAACCTGCTCACAACATAATCATACTGTCATGAAATAATTCACAAAATCTGATAATATTACATCTCAACCCTCATTCCGTTAGGTGCAGGAAAATAGCAGCAGCACTCATCCTGTTGGTGCAAATATTCTCCTAAGTAGCGCTACTAATATTATCGGACGGTTACTCATTCGAATTAATGGTTGTATCACAAATGACAGTAAGTATCAAAATATTTTCAAAAATAGTACATCAACCCAAATCAGTATGCTTTTTCCCTCAAAAACTTTATGAATACCAAATGGTTAAAATGGGGCTGTGAAACTCACCGTGTCTCCAAACTTGAACCTATAAAATAATTCATAATATCAGACAAAAGTTTCTTTAAAATTTTTAGAACCTCAGATTTAATTTAACTTTTGAGAGTTATGCTATAAGGTAGTCAAATGATTTTATCACAAAATTCCCAATAATTAGTTTATTATATATAATTACTTATAATTAGTCCAATATCTCCATAAATCATCAAAATTACCTACGGTTATCCAAAAATAACCAAAAAATTATAGAATGTTACTTCAATAGTTAGTAACATCCCATAAATTTTATAGCATCAAACTGTTAACAGATTGTTCTATGTAATTTTTATAACATTCCAAAAATTTATTAAAAATAACTTTTGTAATCAATAAATTCTTATAATTTTACATACAGTTTCTTATTTAAAATATAGTATCATATAAATATATCAAGGTCTAACTCATATCATATTAGATTCTGTAGATTTTTCAATAATCTTAATATTTAGCAAAAAATATCTATATAACTCCAAAACTTATGAAATTTATATATTATGTATATCCAGATTTAATATTACATCCATGATATTCTCAGAATTTATTATATAATTTAGGTATTTATTATGATTTTCTTACTGCAGAATACATAAAAATTTATATCTTAAATTAAATAAGGAAATAAATTCTGAAATAATTTCAGAGACTTTTATACTTAAAAAGGATCACTCTGTGAATTTATAAAAATTTTCTCGGATTTATTTCTATTTTTTGATATTTTCTCTATTTTCATTATTTAAGATAATTTGTATAAATTGTTTCATTTATCATAATTTTACCAAAATTTCCAGAATAATATTTAAGTATATAAATAAAAATTTTTCAATGTTTATTCCCACAATCGCATTTGTTTAATATTTTACTAGATTTTTCTTAATAATTTCAAGATTTAATCTTTATAAATCAAAATATCCCTTTTATCACAAGTTTTCTGAATTTTTGTAACTTATTACTTGTGATTAAGGACCTAAAAAAAATACTTCCAAGGTTGGTTTTGGTGTTTTAATACCAAAACTAATTATATATGTGTTTTATAACACATATGTAACAAAAATATAAAAACTAATGAACTACACCTTTTTGAGTGGTGTTGGCTACCTTGAAACCGAGAAGAAAGGTTGTGAAAGTGGTGAGGATCGTATTTAGTGATGATAGTCTCCAAAGGTGGTGTTAAGGTGGTGTTTGGCTTCGGCTTTGATGATGGTGTTGGTGATGGTGTGCGATGGTGGTGTGGTTTGTAACATCTCGTATTTTAGGATAATTAAAAGTTACAGGCCTATAAATTGCACGGGTCCAAGCTTGATTGATTGATTCTTTTAAAACTAGCTCCTGTAACCAATCTCACCATTAGCATTTTCACCATTCTAACCGTTGTTTAATCTTGTAAGGATCATTGTTGTCATTTATGAAACTTATGGGTGGATTACGTGTTATTGCCTTTAATTATTTAATTTGAAAGTTAATGTTTTCATTAAATCAAGCGTAAATAATAATAATAATAATAATAATAATAATAATAATAATAACAATAACAATAGTAATAATAATAATAATAATAATAATAATAATAATAATAATAATAACGATAATCTTGTAAATAGATAAAACAATATAAGTCTTACGATTTTAAAACTTGTAATTAATAAGTTTGAGCATGAACTAATAAAACTATGAAACCTCAGGGACCAAACTGTAATTTAACTTGAACTAAAATTGAAGTTTGGAAATAAATAAACAAATTCTAAAACTACAGGGGCTTAAGTGTAATTTATTAAAACCCAACCCCTTTTACCCCGTAATTCCGGCAGCCGGATTCCGGCAACCTCCGGACGGCTCCGGCGACCACACAACAACCCAATCCGTAACCTTTTTGACCCCAAACCGTCCCAAATCGCTTCTAGAACCCGTTTCGAGCCTTTAGTATGCTTTAATTTGGGTTTAAAGTCGGTAATGAGTGCCGAACAAGCCGAGTAACCGTCGATCATCAAAGCCCAAACCGTTCGATCATTTAAACACAATAATAATCAAATTAAATGGATGTTAATCGAAAGATAAACTAATCCTAAACTCCTGTCAAACTCAATCCCACCTGAAACACACTTCAACCCCTCATTCGATTCTCTCTTCATCGCGAATCTGCAACTCCATCAAAACCCACCTTCCAATCATCATAAACAAAAATTGATAGAGGGCTTTCCATATTTGGGACCATTAGAAACTTTCTGCACAGTGAATTGGATTATTATCATCGATTACATCTCGAACCATACACAATTTGGTTGCGACTGTTCTTCATCGGGTTCACCATCCAATCGATCTTAAACCGGGTAATTGAACATATACATTTGCTCGGTTTTACTTGGGGATTAAAAGCCCTAAGATTATTTTCCTTAACATTAACGAATTGATCTTCGATTTCGGTTCAAATCAAACTAGGGTTCTAAGGGATTTGGGGATCTCTGTTTATATGGGTTTTGAGATTTAAAAACAAAAGGTAAACCAAGGCCAAGGCCCTGGTTTACTGGTTATCCACCCACATTCATACTTGGAGGTCTCAGGTTCGAACCCGGGCACCTTCCAACAATTTTTTAGGTCTTTTTTAGTTTTAATTAAATTATAATTTTTTTTAAATAAATAAAAATTATTTTTATAAGCTTCAACTATTTTTAAATGTCGCCAAATATTTTCTGTAATTTTTTTTCTACGTTTACATAAATATATTTTATTAATAAAACATTTTAACAAAATTTGTTCTTGAATAATTACTTGTAAAATCGATTATAAATAATGATTAATAAATTGTTATTGTTCCAAATGTTTTCTTCAAATAATATTGTTTAAATGGTACTTATTTTTTTTAGTTATAAAACTTTATATATTTTTCAAGTTATTATAAATATTATATTTTTATATACATAACTTTATATAAAATGTAAGAAATATCTTTGATTTTAATAAACATAATTAGTTGTATTGTGATAAACATAATAAATTGACAAGCCCTAAATACCAAATTGAACCCTAGTACTCGTTGATTCGTTAAACTTATTATAGTTAAGCTTAAACCTTGTAAATATATACATTTAGGTGGCTTGTGACGGTTTACGTTGGAACGACGCATATTAATTTCTTATTAATCATCAATTACATATTTATTGATCAAGTGAGTATTTCTATACCCTTTTTCTTATTTTCACACTTTGGGGTGAAACATGTTAACTTATATCATTGCACTTGTAAACTTATTTGAGACTTGTAAACTTATGGCAATTCAACATGTAAAGTTGTGGTTAGTTGAACTTTTGTGGTTACCATGTTATGGTGTTATATGTACAATCATTAACTATTGCTAGCCCAGCGAAGTCATAGATCTATGGGACAGACAACCTATTTGGTGCTAAAGTCGATGAACTGCCGACTCCTAGGAGCCGTATGCTTGTGCACTTGGGAACCAAATACACTTAGCTGATCATATATACTTTTAACGTATAAGACTTGTAAAACTTTTAACGTATAAGACTTGTAAAACTTTGTCGAGGTTTGATTGTTGCATTGTTCATAACATCCCTAATCACTTTATTCACTAACTTATGACTTGAATTGCCATCTTTTATATACTTATGTATTGAAAACTATGGAATGCTCACCAACATTTTTATGTTGACCTTTTATTTTTAACATGTTTCAGGAATAACCCAAGAATGTGTTCTACTCTTTGAAGCTTATCTCACTTAGGACTGGACTTAGAGAAATAAACAATGATCTTGTTACTTTCAATCTTGTATTCATGATGTATCTTTATTTGAGCCTTTTACTTGTATTGTTACAATTGAATCTTGATTAATATATTTGGATTTAATAATAGCGTTATGTGGCTGTGAACGATCGTAACTCTCACACCTCGACGATTCCGCCGTCAAGGTTGGGGTGTGAGAGATTGGTATCAGAGCTCATAACTATAGGGTGTAAGGCCCTGTTCCCGGGCACCTCACAGCTGGTCTATCATCGCACATAAAACATTTCAAAACGTACGTTTACTTTGCAGCGGAATTTAAAAACATTCATTAATAACAAAAACATGTTATTTATTTCATTACAACATTCTTTTCATCTAAAAATACAATGACATGTCAAAATATGGATGCCAGCCTCAAAACGCTCCCAGTAGCTTATGCATCCATGCCTGCAACTCCTCAGCATCAACCAAAATACCTGCCAACTATTATGCATACAAAAGTCAGCGACGCTGAGTGAGTTCTAGTTTTTATAATAAAATACTTTACTTTCGTCAAAACCATTCTTTACTTTCTTTCAAATCATATTATACCTTCGTACATGCTCACACGTCATACGTACACATAATCTCATTATTATCTTTCATTGCGTTCGTAAATTTTCATTCGTTCATCATACTTCTTTATCATTCATTTCTTATCTAGATCCCGTCGGGCTTTACCCTCTTCATGGCACACAGCCACGATTACTGAGGTCAAATGCCAAGGATCCCGTTTCTTTCTTATTATGATATTTCGTTCGTGAGCATACATCATACATACACACCGATAATAATTATTATTATTATCTTCATCATCGTTCGTTCATTCATTCGTTCAATGACTTTCATTACGTTCTTTAACCTTCGTTCGGTTCATACTTTCTTTCTTTCATGGGTCTCTTTCTTTCATCTAGATCTTGTCTCATGCAATATCTCCGGCTCACGTCTGTGCCAGGATACGCGACAAAGATCCCGTCAAGTCAATCACCTGGATTGAACTCCATTCGAGTCTGTTGCAACACAAAGTTGCTCACCTCACTATCTCGTCTCGTGCAATTCGCACCAATAGAGTTGTCACTAAAACCAACTCTCCCTGTGTGTGAGAACTCTCGGGGTTTAGCCATAATCGCACGCCATCTCATGGGTTAGCCAAAATCGCACGCTACATAATCCACATGAGGTAGGCCATCATCGCACGCTACATAGCACACAGTAAATACCACATCGCACGTATCGGAGCAGTTACCAAAACTAAACTCCCACTGTGTCTATGTCCCCCTTAGCCAAGATCACACGCTATAACATACACACACAGTTGAGCTACAACTCTCAATGAGTCGTGAACCTCCTTTCCTTCCGCTTGCAAGCCATTCTTACTTTCATTCATCTGGATCCTGTCTCCTGCAATACCGTAGTACGCGACAAGGACCCCTTTCGAGTCTATTGCGACACAGAGTCGCTCACCTCATACACTTGCTTGCAAGCCTTTCATCCATTAATTATTCCATGTGTTCGTTCGTTTCGTACTTTATCGTATTCGTTCATTTGTACTTTATCATTATCTTTCCCTTCGTTATATCATACTTTACGTTCATTACTTTATTCATTCATTCCTCATATCCCGTAAAGTCATACAATAGGTATTATAAAACATAATACGTACTTTTTAAAACTTTTAACGAAGAAAGTTAACATATCACCCACATACATGCAAATCATAAACTTCATCACATCATCATGCACACATCAAGCATAGACCATCACATCATAACAGGGCCTATCTCTCTATTCTACCACTTAACACCACTTAGAAAATCCTAAGTCCAAGGTGATTGCATGGGACTTTTCTGAAAGCTTTCTAACACTGCCCACGCATGGATCTAACATACTAAGGCACCTAAAACATTCTAACATCCACTTCTTAGCTATAGTCCAACTCTAAAACATACATACACATATTATTTTCAAACATACAGCTATAAACTCTAACTCTCCGCGGGACAACGGGGGTTCGGGGGCAACAGCCCCTGATAGCGGGGTCCTAGGGGCAGCAGCCCCTAGTGGGGTCCAAGGGGCAACGCCCCTGGCTGGGGCCGGGCTGCAAGGTCAGCGCGCCCGAAAATTATTTTAAGCTATTTGAATGTCACATTTTACTTTTGGAAAAATGTATTTTCTTGTTAAAACACCTAGAAATCCTTATCTTGAAAACCTTATATTTACTATGCATAATAGCCCCAAAAACATGGAGAAGCGTTTAAATAAGGGGATCTAGAAACTCACCTGACTTATCCAAACCCAAGTCACTTAAGCTACAGTCTAAATACACGAGCTGCACGAAAGTCAATACACAAAAACGTCATTTTCTTCATAATTTCGTCCACAGTTTCGCTGGCAGTGTCGCTGCCAGTTTCGCTGGTAGTTTCGCTGCCAGTTTCGCTGGGCAGCATTTCTGCCAGTTTCGCTGGACAGATTCGCTGCCTTGAGCGCCCAACTTTCGTTGGATAACAATGTCTGCGAACTTATTGGCGAAACTATAGTTTCGCTCGGACGAATCTATAAATTCGCTGGATGAAACCTCATAGTTTCGCTGGACGAATCTATAAATTCGCTGGATGAGTCCTTAGATTCGCAAAACGATCTGAAAATCACGAATCAGTCCATTTTAACCCCAAAACTCAATCTTTTACACCCAAAACCCTGGGTTATCATCCAGGAAGCTATATCTAAGCTTTTTACACGTTTTCTTACATAAAAACGTGAGTTTTTGGGCGATTCTTGCCACTTTCAAAACCCCAAAAACTAGAATACGGGTTTTTCACTAAAAAGAGCAATTAGATGATGTTTCTTACCTGGATTCTTGTTGTTTGGAAGCCCACGAACACAAATCTTCAACCTCTTGACCAACCGGGCCTCGAATCGACACTACCTCTCTCTACACTCTCTCTCTAGAAACTGGGTGTTGAGTGCAAATGAGAATTGCTCAGCTGATCCGTCTATATATACATCGGGCGTTCCCGCGACCTTAAACTCGTCAAACTCGTGACTCGAAGGGTTAACTAGGTCTAACACCCACAACCATCCTGTTTTTATTAAATGGTCTCGTCTAAGCCCATTATTATTATTTGACTTGCTCAGTCGATTTTTCGGGTGTTACAAGTCCACCCCCTTATATAGGTTTCATCCTCGAAACCTGTTACTCCTCGAACCTTCGCGGCAATACTGTCCCATCTCTCTTCCAGTCCATCCTTTGGAGTTCTATCGCTCCACATCGTTTGTCAACATTCGAGTTCTGGTCTATCTTGAACTATTGACATCGGCAACCCATGTACACTGATCAATGTTCAATTGACCAGCACCTGCGACCTCAAACATGCCATGTAGAGTGCGGTCACTACGATTAAAAGAAACATCATAATATCCGAGCAAAGTCTCGGCGTCATAATCATTGAGCTTCAGAGCATCACTGAGAACCTTCAGCTTGAATGCTTGAAAAACACAGCCATCAACTTGCGTAAAGTTGCTAGCCCTTGTTTGATGTTCTTTACGTATGAATAATGACCCTCTGGCAACCCAACACTGACAAGAAAGGCAAATCGGCTTATTTGGTGACTCAAACCAAATTTATCCTTTCTCTTTTGCTTCCGATCTACCGTTCTACTTGTTTGCTATGCGTACTTTGCAGTCGAGGACAATTCACAGGCTGCAACCATTCCTTAGACAACGGGTGACACAGCTTTCTCAATTGCATCACGCAATCCTCTAGGGAATCAGGTAACCTAGTGAATCCACTAATAGTAATCTCTACATCTAAGGGCTCATCGATGTTCTTTCTCCTTTTCTTTCCGTTCCCTTCCGATCGTCGTCCCTCAACGCTGTACCTTCGGACACGAATCCACCATCATTGTTTCGCCTTCCTTTCCCCTTCTTAACACAGACTCGTTCCTCTGCTTCGCCCGTTATCACCATCGTCTTCCGCTCGTCGTATCACCATTCCCGGTGAAACCTTCATCATAATCCATTGTCGCAGATCGGCACCGAACTTTTATCGGGCACTACCAACCAATCCACCTTTTTGCAGCACTTGGTGCTCGCCTCATAAGTTACTGTTCGATTCACTCGGAGGTGTACGTCTATCCACATACATCTATTGGGGATGGTCTAACAGAAAACAAGCGCTCTCTCAATCCTATTGCGGAGTCCTTGAGTGCACTGGGTAATCTAGTAGACTTACCTATAGTAGCTCCTAAGTTGAATGACATCGATTCTTTCTATTCCTAACATGCAACTTATCACAGAAGGCAGCAGGAATGAAACCAGAGCCACAATCGAACTACACGAAGGCTAAAGGTTGATTGACTGGAAACATACCTGACGTAACATTGGGGTCCGCCCTAGCCTCCTCTCGCGTCATCGTGTAGGCACTGCGTTTGCCCTATGTCCTTCTCTTCCAGCCTTCTTCACTCTCGAACCTTCCGCCCTTGGCTTCTCACAGTTTTTACTCATATGGCCAATTTCTCCGCAATTATAGCATCTCACGGTTCCACATTCTCTAGCCATATGACCACGCTTCCCACACTTGTAGCAAGTATTTGGTTCCCTTTTGCATTCTTCCGAATTCTCCATCCCACAATTTACACACCTATCCGACCTCGCACCAGGTGCGGCCACACGACGGTCATCCCCTCGTGCATGCTTATTATTCGTCAGGACACCACCCCGTTCAGTTCTCCTTCCCTTCCATTTCCGGTCTCCATCATCCTTCTCGACGTCTTCAGCCACCACCATAGTTCTTTCATCATACAACCTCCCTGCCAAGTCAACTACTGACCTAAACATGCTTGGTTGGGCAGCGATCATGTGCCTACGGATATCCGCCAGCAATCCCTGAATATACCTCTTAATCTTTCGCGAAAGAGGTGTCACCTGATCCGGCACCAGCCGTGCCATTTCGTTGAATTTGGTGGTGTACTGCTGATGCGTCATCGTTCCCGCTTCTAACTGCAGGAACTCCCTTTCTACCTTGTCCATCTCACGGTGAGGACAGAACTCCTCAATCACCAACCTTTTCAACTCTAGCCATCTCATCCTTCCGATAGCCCGACTACCCTCAACTTGGACTATGTTGTCCCACCAGTACAAAGCTGAGTCCACGAAAGAATGAGCAGCAAACTTTACTTTCTGATCCTCCCGGCATTCGCTGATTTTCAAAACAGCTGCCATCTCTCTCACCCACCGGTGAGCCGCGGCAGCAGTGCCATTACCATGAAAAGTTGGGGGCTTGCATCGCTGAAACTCCCCATAATTGCAGCCTCGTGCCGTCTCCGGCGCAGGCTCTTCTTCCTCTTCTTTCTCTCCGTTGTCGAAGAAAAACGTTTCAGTCTCGGGCCGTCCCCTTGAGCCCGATGATCTACCCCTTTCCTGTCTTTCCTCGTCTCTAACAGCCTTCATCATCTCGGTCACTACAGACGGTAGGATCGTCTGCATGACCTGATGCACTTCCTCAACTACCGCCTCTTTCACCGAGGCTCTCAAGCTAGCACTCTCATCACCACCTCCCGGTTGAGGTGTTTCGGGTTCCTCGTGAACCACCTGTTCCACTCTAGATCGTGCTCTCGTGACTCGTGGTTCAACACCACGTCCGCCACTACCTCCTCCACGTGAAGTCTTAGAAGGTCTACCACCGGCCATTTCCTATCTCACACTGAAAGATTTAAACACTAACACGGTCATTCAAGGGAGTAACTCAGTTCATGTCAAGTATAGTAAGTCCCTAATTACGGTGATCAGTTGTGATTAGCCACTTACTCTACTCTTCACAGCCCGAGCACTACCTGTCCTGACTATATCAGTACCTAAATCCCCAGTAACATATAAACACATAACATGCACACATAATACCGGTTAACCGTTTGCTTACATAAAATGTTTACGCAAAACTTTTACCAGCAGGCACGTAGCTACTAGGACTGGCATCCTTTTCTTTTCGTCCCATTCTCAGTTTAAGATTAGGTTTTGAAAATATTTACCCGATTCACTTAAACTTTAGCTCTGATACCAACTTGTAAGGCCCCGTTCCCGGGCACCTCACAGCTGGTCTATCATCGCACATAAAACATTTCAAAACGTACGTTTACTTTGCAGCGGAATTTAAAAACATTCATTAATAACAAAAACATGTCATTTATTTCATTACAACATTCTTTTCATCTAAAAATACAATGACATGTCAAAATATGGATGCCAGCCTCAAAACGCTCCCAGTAGCTTATGCATCCATGCCTGCAACTCCTCAGCATCAACCAAAATACCTGCCAACTATTATGCATACAAAAGTCAGCGACGCTGAGTGAGTTCTAGTTTTTATAATAAAATACTTTACTTTCGTCAAAACCATTCTTTACTTTCTTTCAAATCATATTATACCTTCGTACACGCTCACACGTCATACGTACACATAATCTCATTATTATCTTTCATTGCGTTCGTAAATTTTCATTCGTTCATCATACTTCTTTATCATTCATTTCTTATCTAGATCCCGTCGGGCTTTACCCTCTTCATGGCACACAGCCACGATTACTGAGGTCAAATGCCAAGGATCCCGTTTCGTTCTTATTATGATATTTCGTTCGTGAGCATACATCATACATACACACCGATAATAATTATTATTATTATCTTCATCATCGTTCGTTCATTCATTCGTTCAATGACTTTCATTACGTTCTTTAACCTTCGTTCGGTTCATACTTTCTTTCTTTCATGGGTCTCTTTCTTTCATCTAGATCTTGTCTCATGCAATATCTCCGGCTCACGTCTGTGCCAGGATACGCGACAAAGATCCCGTCGAGTCAATCACCTGGATTGAACTCCATTCGAGTCTGTTGCAACACAAAGTTGCTCACATCACTATCTCGTCTCGTGCAATTCGCACCAATAGAGTTGTCACTAAGACCAACTCTCCCTGTGTGTGACAACTCTCGGGGTTTAGCCATAATCGCACGCCATCTCATGGGTTAGCCAAAATCGCACTCTACATAATCCACATGAGGTAGGCCATCATCGCACGCTACATAGCACACAGAAAATACCACATCGCACGTATCGGAGCAGTTACCAAAACTGAACTCCCACTGTGTCTATGTCCCCCTTAGCCAAGATCACACGCTATAACATACACACACAGTTGAGCTAACAACTCTCAATAAGTCGTGAACCTCCTTTCCTTCTGCTTGCAAGCCATTCTTACTTCATTCATCTGGATCCTGTCTCCTGCAATACCGTAGTACGCGACAAGGACCCCTTTCGAGTCTGTTGCGACACAGAGTCGCTCACCTCATACACTTGCTTGCAAGCCTTTCATCCATTAATTATTCCATGTGTTCGTTCGTTTCGTACTTTATCGTATTCGTTCATTTGTACTTTATCATTATCTTTCCCTTCGTTATATCATACTTTACGTTCATTACTTTATTCATTCATTCCTCATATCCCGTAAAGTCATACAATAGGTATTATAAAACATAATACGTACTTTTTAAAACTTTTTAACGAAGAAAGTTAACATATCACCCACATACATGCAAATCATAAACTTCATCACATCATCATGCACACATCAAGCATAGACCATCACATCATAACAGGGCCTATCTCTCTATTCTACCACTTAACACCACTTAGAAAATCCTAAGTCCAAGGTGGTTGCATGGGACTTTTCTGAAAGCTTTCTAACACTGCCCACGCATGGATCTAACATACTAAGGCACCTAAAACATTCTAACATCCACTTCTTAGCTATAGTCCAACTCTAAAACATACATACACATTATTTTCGAACATACAGCTATAAACTCTGACCCTCCGCGGGACAGCAGGGGTTCGGGGGCAACAACCCCTGATAGCGGGGTCCTAGGGGCAGCAGCCCCTAGTGGGGTCCAAGGGGCAACGCCCCTGGCTGGGGCCGGGCTATTTGAATGTCACATTTTACTTTATGAAAAATGTATTTTCTTGTTAAATTCGCTGGATGAAACCTCATAGTTTCGCTGGACGAATCTATAAATTCGCTGGATAAACGATCTGAAAATCACGAATCAGTCCATATTAACCCCAAAACTCAATCTTTTACACCCAAAACCCTGGGTTATCATCCAGGAAGCTATATCTAAGCTTTTTACACGTTTTCTTACATAAAAACGTGAGTTTTTGGGCGATTCTTGCCACTTTCAAAACCCCAAAAACTAGAATACGGGTTTTTCACTAAAAAGAGCAATTAGATGATGTTTCTTACCTGGATTCTTGTTGTTTGGAAGCCCACGAACACAAATCTTAAACCTCTTGACCAACCGGGCCTCGAATCGACACTACCTCTCTCTACACTCTCTCTCTAGAAACTGGGTGTTGAGTGCAAATGAGAATTGCTCAGCTGATCCGTCTATATATACATCGGGCGTTCCCGCGACCTTAAACTCGTCAAACTCGTGACTCGAAGGGTTAACTAGGTCTAACACCCACAACCATCCTGTTTTTATTAAATGGTCTCGTCTAAGCCCATTATTATTATTTGACTTGCTCAATCGATTTTCCGGGTGTTACATAGGGATTTAGGTTATTAGAAATGGTGACCTAGACTATAGGCTATGCATGAACCTCATAGGAAAATCCTTATAATCTTATGTATACTTATTGTTGCATGTCACACATGCTATCTATTTAGGGATGCCTTTTGTGCAACTTGATGCTTTAGCATAGGATTGCCTTTTAAATGTTTAAAACTTAGTTACTTGTCTCCATAAACTTAACTTTGACTTTTTGACTTTCCCCGACAAACGAACCTCCTAAACCTATTCTCAACGACATGTGGAATCTACACTTATCATCGTGGGATTAATTCCTTAGACTCTATGTCTAATTTATGAAAATCTCATCAAGGTTTTGATTTCATGAACCTAAGAAATTTGTGTGACACATAGACACCTGTATTCTGGATTTCCTGGCAAAAGGCCTTCGGGCTAAGGCAAGCATATCGTATAAATCTCATTGCGAGACCAGTTATGCTTACCTGGGGATTTCTGGAATGAGTGATAAACTATGGTCAACATACACAAGTCTCTAAGGCAAGTGGGTCAATTTACCTTGACGTGTCAACGATTCCAAATGGTAATGCGTTACTAAATGGAACCATCCTCTTTGTATCTTAAAAATATTTGATTCCTTGAACTAGTTTCTTCTCATTCTTATCATACATAATGTTCTTGTGATATTGAACTCGTCTTACCTTTCAACTCCTACGTTTAAACATCGTTACACGTTAGGCGTTTCATGTAGCTATTTCTATACCTTGATCAACGTGTACATGACTCTTGTTATACCCAAAGATATTGGGAATCTAAACCGAATGATCTTTAAAACTTTAAATCGTTACTTATGGTTTTCAAATTCTTCCTAAGGGTGTGTCCCATAACTAAAGACATTCAATGTTGTAGGTGGAATTCCTACATCTCGGGATACTTTGCTAATTGAATGTTAATTTTGTTAACTCAAATATTATAAGTGGTCACTCACCTCAATGATCGAATAAACTAATTATAACTTTGTTACCACTTATAAGTACACGTGTCTTCAATAAGGTTGTGGTTGACCTCATAATTTGAGAAGTCCATGCATTTCCTTTCAATTGTGAATTGAATGTTCACATCTCATTATGGTGTTGAATAATTCCTGTCCTTGATTTCATTTTTCCGACTTAAACCATCCAAGATTAGAACACCACAACAAATTCTGTCATCTCGAACCTTGATCTTAAGCTTGTAAGAATGATTTTCTCTTTTGTTACATTGATGTAACTTGAAATTTTCTAAATTTCTAATTGATATTCCTTTTTTTTCGCTGTTATGTCAAACTTCGTACCGTTTGCATCGTGGGGGATGCAAGAGTTTGTAAGTCAACCTATGACTAAGAACATTCGCATCTTCTAAATGATTCTAACTCAACAAAACAGGGGTGATTCCCTTACTTTGATGGTTCACTATTAGTTTCGATAAATGGTTTCCAATTGTGTGTTTTTTTATGAAATTTCATCCTCTGGATTAGGGTAATTTTCTTATCTTGAGGATTGACTTCAATTATTCTCATTGGAACTTGTATTTCACGAATGACATGATCTCACCAAAATATGATTGAAACCCGTACTTTGGTGACAATTGTCAATTTCCGATTGTTTTCTTGTTATTATGAAATTCAATCATCAAGATAGGCGTGAATTCTATACCTTGATGATAATTTCATTCTTATGTATTGTATTTTCTCAAATGAAACGACCTCATCAAAGTAGGAGTGAATTCTGGATTTTGATGAAGAAGTTCATCCTATTATATTTTGTTTTTGTAAAACTACATCATTAAGATAGGGGAGACGTCCCTTACCTTAATGGTGAGTTACCTCGTCTTACTTCTGTGGATCCTCAACAATGAGTTGGGATCGAGCTTTTTGATTGGTAAGTTAGAAATCATACCTTGGAAATACACCATAAAGTTAGGAGTGAAAACCACACCTTGATGACTATTCTCATTTCTTGATCTTCAACTTATCATAGTTGTAATCAAGTGGCGAGAAGCATGTAGTAACTTGAAGGGTGAAACAATGTTAGTGTTTCGACCTATCAAGCCAAAGCATGATCTCCAAACTTGAAAAGAAACCCGATCGCTTTAGGTTGATTTTGATTCAAAGCTTGGAGCATTTAAATTCTTAACTTGATTTCTTTTCCTTTATCCTCATGTTTTGATATGATCTAGCTATATGGAATCATTTATTCATCGACCTTCACTTTGAGTTATCATCAAAACCTGATTGCGCGATGGCTAAACAATCTTTTTGCTAAAGACATTATCAACTTATGCTCATGTCTTTCTAGTCATACAAATGTTCTCAGCTGTGCTTATGGTTTGCTGAACTGCATATGTAAACTGTACTTAGAGATTGCTACCTTGCAAAACATGTTTACAAATACCTTTCTTATTGTTTGCTTCATTACTTGAATCGCTTTTGAATCCTTAACCTTGGAAATCTTTAAAACTCTATTTGATTTCGATCAACGAGACTCGTTATTACTTATATTGTGATGTGGAGGTTTATAAATTTTCGTAACTTGTAGTCATGGGTTTGTGTAACACCCGTAAGTTATTTAAGATGAATAAAAGAGAAAAGGGAAAGGGGAGAAATTAATGTCAACCAAAAGTGGAGGGGTCAAAAGTGTCAAGAGCACAAAAATCACATTTATTTTGTACAAAAAGGGAGGCATGGCCTCCCATGTTGTCTGCATATCCTCTCATTCGATATTTTTAGAGAGAGAAAGAGCAAGATACGGGATTTTTGAAAGAAGAACCGGAAAACTCGAAGTTTTTGGTTAGAAATCTCGAGTTTTTGAAGCTTTAGATGATTCTAGACCCGTATATATGCTTATAAATGTGACTTGTGTGTGTTCGGGTGGTATGGTGTGTGTGTTCTAGGTGTTAGGACAGTCGAAGAGGCTCGGGTGAAGAGTGTGAAATTGAAGAGCAACAAAGGTGAGTTTCTAGACCCCTTTTTACCCGTTTTTAAATGATTTGGGGCTGGAAAATGCATGTATGTATGTTTTTATAAATTTGGGTGTGATACCCGTATGATATGTACATGTGTATGTTTATAGAGTATGTTTTGGGATGAACGTATGGTTATGTTTATGTTAAGTTTATGCCTGGAATCGTGTGTACATGTTTAGAACTAGGTATTATGATGTTTGGGGACTGGAATATGAATTAGAAACATGAACAGGCTGCTAATACGCCTAACAAGCCCAAATAGTAGTCATGTGTCTGGAATTTGGACTTAGAAAACTAAGTACAAGATAATGAGTCCAAATAGTACTCATACGCCTGAGGTTTTGCCTTAGAAAATATTCCAAGTAAGGTCATGAGTCCCAATAGTGCTCATGAGTCCCAACAGTACTCATGAGTCTAGAAAATTTACTAAGTATGGGGGTCATGAGTCCCAACAGTACTCATGAGTCCCAACAGTGCTCATGAGTCTGAAAATTTACTAAGTATGGGAGATGAAAAGTCTGAACAGTGGTCGTATGACTAGAAAAATTTTCTAAGTATAAGGTGAGAAGTCCAACAGGGCTCATACGCCCAACAATGCTTATACGCCCAGAGTTGAAATTTTTCTAAGTGTAAGCTGGTAAGTCCGACAGTAGTGAAACGCCTGAACAGGGCTCTTACGCCCAAACACTTAGAATTTTCAACCGAATTTTCTTGGAGTCTGTGCAGTAGGGTTTCGAATGATTGTTGGCTAAGGATTCATTAAATGCGTATGATTATGTTTGAATGTAATAATACCCCTTTTCTTAATATTTTAATTAATATTATGATTAGGGCTATTATTAAGATTATTATTGATATTATTATTAATATTATTAGTATTATTATTATTAATATGCTTATTAATAATAATATTGTATGACTCTACGTGGAATGATCATGATCAAGACAAGAATTATTATCATTAATAAAGTGAAAGATTAATGATAAAGAAGAATGGAATGTAAATGAACGTAAGAAAGGCTTGCAAGCAAATGTATGGAGGTGCACACCCCTGGCAGGTGTTAGCTCAACTGTGATGCGGGTTCGCTACCCCGAAGGATGCACACAGGGTCAATCCTTGAGATTGACATAGAGGTGAGCGACTCGGTGTCGCAAAAGACTCACAGGATGAAAGTCAATCTTTGTGATTGGCTTAGAGGTGAGCGACTTGGTGTCGCAAAAGACTCACAGGATGAAAGTCAATCTTTGTGATTGGCTTAGAGGTGAGCGACTTGGTGTCGCAAAAGACTCACAGCTTAAGTGAAGGTTAATGATAAAAGTACGAATTGAACGATGATGAAGATAATAATGATATTACCTACGTGTACGTATGATGTGTGATCACATACAAATGATGAACGGTTTGAGATGAAAAAGCAAAGTATTTTAATTATAAAACTAGAACTCACTCAGCAACGCAGACTTTTATGTATTTTCCAGTTGGCAGGTAACATGTTGCTGAGGATGGCACACGGGGATGGCTACTTGGCGGACAAGACTGACATCATTTATGTTTTGATGATACTGTTGTTTTGTAATTCATTCAACTAATCATTTTGTGACTTTTGAACTAAAATGTATTGCTTAACAACAGTGTTTATAATGAATGGATGGTTTTTGTTAAAATAATTCCGCTGCTTAAAATTATAATATGTATATTTTATGCTGTGAATGACCAACTGTGAGATGCCCGGGAACGGGGTCTTACAAGTTGGTATCAGAGCTAGAGTTTAAGTGAAACGGGTAAATGTTCAAAATAAACCTTAACTTAAACTGAGAATGGGACATGAAGAGGGATGTCAGCCCGAGTAGCCATGTGCCATCAGGTATTGTCTTCTTAAAAGTCAACCAGACTTATGTGTGTGTGCTATATGGATTATGTGTTCTTAGTAGATTTAGATGCTGATGTAGTCAGGATAGGAAGTGCTTGGGGTGTGAAGAGTAAAGTAAGTGGCTAATCACAACTGGCCACTGTAATTAGGGACTTACTATACTTGACATAAACTGAGCTGTTTCCTTGAATGACTGTTTTAGTGTTTGAATCTTATAGTGCATAGGATATGGCTGGAAAGAAACCTTCAAAGGCTGCTAGAGGTAGAGGTCGTCCGCGTACGACTAGGAACGATGCTAAAGCTCCTGAGACGACCCCCATGAACCCTGAGGTTCCTGACCGGACTGAAGGAAATGAAAATGCTAGCCTGAATGCCTCAGCTAGGGAGGCGATTGCTGATGAGGTACACCAGGTCCTACAGGCAGTTATGCCATCTGTAGTGACCGATGTTATTTGTGCTGTGAGGAATGAGGAGAGAAAGGAGAAGGAGGACAGGAGAGGGTCAACTGGGAAGGAAAGAAAGGGAGGAGAGGAACGACCGGATCCTGAGATAGTAGTATCTGATGAAGAGGAAGATGATGTGGTAGGGGTGACGACCAAGGGATGCAATTACGGGGCATTCCAGAGGTGCAGGCCCCCGACTTTTGATGGAAATGGCAATACTGCTGCTGCCCATCGGTGGGTAAGGGAGATGGAAGCGGCACTCAAGATCAGTGAGTGCTGGGAAGATCAGAAGGTGAAGTTTGCCACCCACTCCTTTACTGACTCAGCACTATGTTGGTGGGACAATATCGTCCAAGCTGAGGGCAGCAAGGCCATCGGGAAAATGAAGTGGTCCGAGTTGAAGAAGCTGGTAATTGAGGAATTCTGCCCTCACAGGGAACTTGATAAGATTGAGAGGGAGTTCCTGCAACTCGAGGCGGGAACCATGACCCACCAGCAGTACACTACTAAATTCAATGAGATGGCGAGGCTGGTGCCGGATTAGGTGACACCGGTATCTTGCAAGATTAACCGGTACGTTCAGGGGCTGCCAGCCGACATTCGTAGGCATTTGATTGCTGCACGACCAAGCACTTTTAGGTCGGCAGTGGATTTGGCTGGGAGGCTCTATGATGAGAGGGAGGTAGCGGATGCAGAGGTGAAGAAGGCTGGTGGGGGTGACCGAAACTGGAATGGGAAGCGGTTCGGGCGTGGTGGCTTTACCCCGAACAACAAAAGGATGAAAGTGGATGACCGTAGGGTGGGGTCATCAAGCTCGGGGCCCAAAAGGTGTGGCAAGTGCGGGAAGGAGCATACGGGTGAGTGAAGAATGGGGCTCAACATGTGTTTCAAGTGCGGGAAGTCGGGCCACATCTTGAAAGACTGTAAGGAGCTGAGGTGTTACACCTGCAGTGAGGCGGGCCATATGAGCAAAGACTGCAGGAAGCGGAGGGTGGAGAATTCCGGGGCAAAGAAGACGGCCGGGACTGAAGGGCAGAAGGCGAGCGCCAGGGCTTTCACCATGACCAGAGAGGAGGCTAGGACGGACCCCGATGTTGTGTCAGGTACGTTTCTAGTAAATCAAACTCTTGCTTCTGTGTTATTTGATTCTGGTGCTAGTAGGAGTTTCATTTCTGCTACTTTCTATGATAAATTGCCTGCTAGTAGTAAATGCATTGATGAGCCATTTGAGGTAGAAACTGCTACTGGTAAGTCCACTAGAGTTATTGATGTGATAGAGGACTGTACCATAGAGTTAGAAGGTCATAGGTTTGCTGCTAGATTACATGTGATGCCCCTAGGTGGATTTGATATGGTGTTAGGAATGGATTGGTTGGCAACCTACGAAGCAAATATCGTATGTCGAAAGAAGATGATTAGACTGACGGCATCTGACGGAAGTCTGGCAACGATATACGGTGATCGGGTAACGATGATTCCGAAGGTGATTTCGATGGCGGTGGCAGGCAAGTGTATGAGGCGTGGGTGCAGCGCCTACTTATGTTACGTAAAGGATGTGGAAACGCCAACACCACAACTATCCAACGTTCCGGTTGTGTGTGAGTTTCCAGATGTGTTCCCGGAAGACTTATCGAGATTGCCACCTGACCGCGAAATCGAATTTCAGATCGATGTGGTACCCGGTGCCCAACCTGTCGCTAAAGCACTGTATCGATTGGCTCCGGCTGAAATGAAGGAGTTGATGGAGCAACTGCAAGAGTTGCTTGACAAGGGCTTCATTAGACCGAGTATCTCTCCTTGGGGTGCTCCGGTCTTATTTGTGAAAAAGAAGGACGGTAGCATGAGAATGTGTACCGACTACCGTGAATTGAACAAGTTGACAATAAAGAATCGGTATCCGTTACTGAGAATCGATGACTTGTTCGACCAGCTCCAGGGTGCCAGTTGGTTCTCGAGAATAGATCTTCGATCTGGCTACCATCAATTGAAGGTAAAGGAGCAGGACATTCCTAAAACAGCTTTTCGGACACGCGACGGTCACTACGAGTTTCTCATCATGTCTTTTGGGTTGACCAATGCGCCAGCTGCTTTTATGGTTTTGATGAACCAAGTGTGTCGGCAAATGTTAGATAAATCAGTGATTGTGTTCATCGATGATATCCTGATTTATTCGAGGAGCGAAGAAGAGCATGCCGGCCACATTCGGGAAGTGTTGGAGACTTTGAGAAGGGAGAAACCGTATGCTAAGTTCTCCAAATGTGCTTTCTGGCTACGCGAAGTGCAATTTCTGGGTCACGTGGTAAATGCAGAGGGAATCATGGTGGACCCAGCAAAGGTTGAGGCTGTGATGCAATGGAAATCACCAAAGACGCCATCCGAGATTCGTAGCTTCTTGGGATTGGCGGGCTATTACAGGAGATTTATTCAAGACTTCTCCAAGATAGCCTCACCTTTGACAAAATTGACCCGTAAGGATGTGAAATTCGTGTGGGGTCGAGAGCAGGAGACTGCCTTTGAGGAGTTGAAGACAAGACTAACACAAGCCCCTGTTTTGACATTGCCCGAGGGGAATGAAGACTTAGTGGTTTATTCAGATGCATCTTATTCTGGGCTAGGTTGCGTGTTGATGCAACGTGGAAGGGTAATAGCCTATGCATCTCGACAACTAAAAACCCACGAAGTCAACTATCCCACACATGATTTAGAATTAGCCGCGGTGGTTTTTGCGTTAAAGATTTGGCGGCACTATCTATACGGGACGAAGTGCACCATCTTCACAGACCACAAAAGCTTGAAGTACTTCTTTGAGCAGAAAGATCTAAACATGAGGCAAAGGCGATGGTTAGAACTCATAAAGGATTATGACTGCGAAATCCATTACCATCCGGGCAAGGCCAACGTGGTGGCCGATGACCTTAGCCGAAAAGAAAGGCCTGAGCCGATTCGGGTGAAGGCTTATCAGATAATCATGATCTCTGACGTGATGACACAGGTTAAGGAGTTTCAAGACGAGGCTTTGAAAGAAGATCGTCTTAACTCCGAAAGGATGAGAGGTCTAGTTACGGAATTGGGTGAGAACACTCTTGGTGTTAAGACCCGATTTGGGCGAATGTGGATTCCTCGATACGGGGATCTACGTGAAAAGATCATGGGTGAGGCCCACAAGACTCGATACTCCATTCACCCCGGTGCTACCAAAATGTACCACGATATGAAGAAGGATTACTGGTGGCCGGGTATGAAACGTGATGTAGTGGAGTACGTGAGTAAGTGCCTAACTTGCTTACAAGTAAAGGCAGAACACCAGAAACCGTACGGGAAGATCCAGCCGTTGGATATACCCGAGTGGAAGTGGGAGCACATCACCATGGACTTCATTACGAAGCTACCACGTACCCCGAAAGGGTATGATGCCATATGGGTGATAGTTGACCGCTTGATAAAGAGTGCCCACTTCCTACCGATCCGCGAAACGTACTCATCCGAAAGATTGGCGGATCTGTTCATTAAGGAAATTGTAGCTCGTCATGGTGTACCGGTGTCTATTGTGTCTGATCGCGACACCCGGTTTACCTCCAAGTTTTGGAAGAGATTTCATGATGCAATGGGGACGAGGCTACACATTAGTACAGCGTATCACCCCCAGACAGACGGTCAGTCTGAGCGGACGATCCAAACACTCGAAGACATGCTTCGGGCGTGCGTGATCGATTTTGGAGGAAGTTGGGACGACCACCTGCCGTTAGCAGAATTCTCGTACAACAACAGTTATCATGCCAGCATTGGCATGCCACCCTACGAGATGCTATACGGTAGGAGATGTAGGACACCCGTATGTTGGGGAGACATTGGGCAGAAAGAACTGGGAGGTGTGGAGGTGATTGAAGCCACGACTGAGAAGTTAGAAAAGATCAAAACCTTCATGAAGGCGGCGAAAGATAGGCAAAAGTCGTATGCTGACAAGAGGCGAAGACCGATAGAGTTCAAGGTTGGTGACCGAGTCATGTTGAAGGTCTCACCTTGGAAAGGAATTATTAGATTCAGGAAACGAGGTAAGCTAAGCCCGATATATATAGGACCTTTCCGGATTGTCGCACGAGTAGGAGAGGTAGCCTATCGACTTGAATTGCCAGATGAGTTAAGTGGAATTCATCCCACATTCCATGTATCTCATCTGAGAAAGTGTTTAGCTGATGAAGACATGATTGTACCACTGGAGGATATTGAGGTAGATGAGAGGCTCAACTACGTGGAGCAACCAGTGGCAATCATTGATCGTAAAGGAAAGAGGTTGAGGAATAAAGTGGTTCCTCTCGTGCGTGTACAGTGGAAGCACAGGAAGGGATCTGAGTCTATGTGGGAGACTGAAGAGGAGATGAGACGACATTACCCACATCTGTTTGAGGAATAACAGGTTTCGGGGACGAAACCTATATAAGGGGGTGGACTTGTAACACCCGTAAGTTATTTAAGATGAATAAAAGAATAAAAGAGAAAAGGGAAAGGGGAGAAATTAATGTCAACCAAAAGTGGAGGGGTCAAAAGTGTCAAGAGCACAAAAATCACATTTATTTTGTACAAAAAGGGAGGCATGGCCGCCCATGTTGTCTGCATATCCTCTCATTCGATATTTTTAGAGAGAGAAAGAGCAAGATACGGGATTTTTGAAAGAAGAACCGGAAAACTCGAAGTTTTTGGTAAGAAATCTCGAGTTTTTGAAGCTTTAGATGATTCTAGACCCGTATATGTGGTTATAAATGTGACTTGTGTGTGTTCGGGTGGTATGGTGTGTGTGTTCTAGGTGTTAGGACAGTCGAAGAGGCTCGGGTGAAGAGTGTGAAATTGAAGAGCAACAAAGGTGAGTTTCTAGACCCCTTTTTACCCGTTTTTAAATGATTTGGGGTTGGAACATGCATGTATGTATGTTTTTATAAATTTGGGTATGATACCCGTATGATATGTACATGTGTACGTTTATAGAGTATGTTTTGGGATGAACGTATGGTTATGTTTATGTTAAGTTTATGCCTGGAATCGTGTGTACATGTTTAGAACTAGGTATTATGATGTTTGGGGACTGGAATATGAATTAGAAACATGAACAGGCTGCTAATACGCCTAACAAGCCCAAATAGTAGTCATGTGTCTGGAATTTGGACTTAGAAAACTAAGTACAAGATAATGAGTCCAAATAGTACTCATACGCCCGAGGTTTTGCCTTAGAAAATATTCCAAGTAAGGTCATGAGTCCCAATAGTGCTCATGAGTCCCAACAGTACTCATGAGTCTAGAAAATTTACTAAGTATGGGGGTCATGAGTCCCAACAGTAGTCATGAGTCCCAACAGTGCTCATGAGTCTGAAAATTTACTAAGTATGGGAGATGAAAAGTCTGAACAGTGGTCGTATGACTAGAAAAATTTTCTAAGTATAAGGTGAGAAGTCCAACAGGGCTCATACGCCCAACAATGCTTATACGCCCAGAGTTGAAATTTTTCTAAGTGTAAGCTGGTAAGTCCGACAGTAGTGAAACGCCTGAACAGGGCTCTTACGCCCTAACACTTAGAATTTTCAACCGAATTTTCTTGGAGTCTGTGCAGTAGGGTTTCGAATGATTGTTGGCTAAGGATTCATTAAATGCGTATGATTATGTTTGAATGTAATAATACCCCTTTTCTTAATATTTTAATTAATATTATGATTAGGGCTATTATTAAGATTATTATTGATATTATTATTAATATTATTAGTATTATTATTATTAATATGCTTATTAATAATAATATTGTATGACTCTACGTGGAATGATCATGATCAAGACAGGAATTATTATCATTAATAAAGTGAAAGATTAATGATAAAGAAGAATGGAATGTAAATGAACGTAAGAAAGGCTTGCAAGCAAATGTATGGAGGTCCACACCCCTGGCAGGTGTTAGCTCAACTGTGATGCGGGTTCGCTACCCCGAAGGATGCACACAGGGTCAATCCTTGAGATTGACATAGAGGTGAGCGACTCGGTGTCGCAAAAGACTCACAGGATGAAAGTCAATCTTTGTGATTGGCTTAGAGGTGAGCGACTTGGTGTCGCAAAAGACTCACAGGATGAAAGTCAATCTTTGTGATTGGCTTAGAGGTGAGCGACTTAGTGTCGCAAAAGACTCACAGCTTAAGTGAAGGTTAATGATAAAAGTACGAATTGAACGATGATGAAGATAATAATGATATTAACTACGTGTACGTATGATGTGTGATCACATACAAATGATGAACGGTTTGAGATGAAAAAGCAAAGTATTTTTATTATAAAACTAGAACTCACTCAGCAACGCTGACTTTTATGTATTTTCCAGTTGGCAGGTAACAGGTTGCTGAGGATGGCACACGGGGATGGCTACTTGGCGGGCAAGATTGACATCCATTTATGTTTTGACAATACTGTTGTTTTGTAAGTTATTCAACTAATCATTTTGTGACTTTTGAACTAAAATGTATTGCTTAACAACAGTGTTTATAATGAATGGATGGTTTTTGTTAAAATAATTCCGCTGCTTAAAATTATAATATGTATATTTTATGCTGTGAATGACCAACTGTGAGGTGCCTGGGAACGGGGCCTTGCAGTTTGGCATAAAAGAGAGGACATAGCTTGGTATGTGTCCAAGTGTCTCATCTTCTTTAATGCCAAATCCAAATATCCGTATCCTTATGAGCCTCCTGTTTAACTATTCGTTGCTAAAATGTCTCTTACTTAAAATGTTATGATGACAGTTGGTGTATTATAGACCGATTGGCTAATTTCATATTAACTTATGTGGGATAACGGGTCGAGAAAATTACTTGTATTCGTTCCAAATATTCGTATACCGTGGTATGACGTTAAAACATCGATCATTATCTTGGATGACCGATTCATTTTCTGCTTTTAATAATGTTCCTAATCATCGTCGTGAACTCATTCCAAAATCTTCACATATCGTACTATTCTTAGACTGATGGTTGGTCAAAGGAGAAATACATATTTACAAGAAATGCGTTAAGATCGTTTTATATAGTGACGTTTGGTATTCTTAAATCCCGACGGTTAACCTTCTTATCATTATTGGTCTTTTATTGATTTCTAGACATCATTTTACAACGAAATTATATTCTAGAAGTTGTGGATTATAAGTCCAACATGCCACGGTAACTCGTCATCGTTTCCAACATTTCATCTCAAAACGTCTCACATTTCACTGAAAGGGTTCAAATTGGTATGCATTATGCCAAGAATCTTGTAAGATTCCATAAAGTGAAGCGTTTCATCTGTAATTAAACGTCAACCACTGTTAGTTTGTACAATTATCTTTCATTTTAACTCCTTTGCTCATTTAAGTTCATTCTTAATTTCGGGACGAAATTCTTTTAAGTTGAGGAGACTGTAACATCTCGTATTTTAGGATAATTAAAAGTTACCGTTGTTTAATCTTGTAAGGATCATTGTTGTCATTTATGAAACTTATGGGTGGATTACGTGTTATTGCCTTTAATTATTTAATTTGAAAGTTAATGTTTTCATTAAATCAAGCGTAAATAATAATAATAATAATAATAATAATAATAATAATAATAATAATAATAATAATAATAATAATAATAATAACAATAGTAATAATAATAATAATAATAATAATAATAATAATAATAATAATAATAATAATAACGATAATCTTGTAAATAGATAAAACAATATAAGTCTTACGATTTTAAAACTTGTAATTAATAAGTTTGAGCATGAACTAATAAAACTATGAAACCTCAGGGACCAAACTGTAATTTAACTTGAACTAAAATTGAAGTTTGGAAATAAATAAACAAATTCTAAAACTACAGGGGCTTAAGTGTAATTTATTAAAACCCAACCCCTTTTACCCCGTAATTCCGGCAGCCGGATTCCGGCAACCTCCGGACGGCTCCGGCGACCACACAACAACCCAATCTGTAACCTTTTTGACCCCAAACCGTCCCAAATCGCTTCTAGAACCCGTTTCAAGCCTTTAGTATGCTTTAATTTGGGTTTAAAGTCGGTAATGAGTGCCGAACAAGCCGAGTAACCGTCGATCATCAAAGCCCAAACCGTTCGATCATTTAAACACAATAATAATCAAACTAAATGGATGTTAATCGAAAGATAAACTAATCCTAAACTCCTGTCAAACTCAATCCCACCTGAAACACACTTCAACCCCTCATTCGATTCTCTCTTCATCGCGAATCTGCAACTCCATCAAAACCCACCTTCCAATCATCATAAACAAAAATTGATAGAGGGCTTTCCATATTTGGGACCATTAGAAACTTTCTGCACAGTGAATTGGATTATTATCATCGATTACATCTCGAACCATACACAATTTGGTTGCGACTGTTCTTCATCGGGTTCACCATCCAATCGATCTTAAACCGGGTAATTGAACATATACATTTGCTCGGTTTTACTTGGGGATTAAAAGCCCCAAGTTTATTTTCCTTAACGTTAACGAATTGATCTTCGATTTCGGTTCAAATCAAACTAGGGTTCTAAGGGATTTGGGGATCTCTGTTTATATGGGTTTTGAGATTTAAAAACAAAAGGTAAACCAAGGCCAAGGCCCTGGTTTACTGGTTATCCACCCACATTCATACTTGGAGGTCTCGGGTTCGAACCCGGGCACCCTCCAACATTTTTTTAGGTCTTTTTCAGTTTTAATTAAATTATAATTTTTTTTAAATAAATAAAAAATAATTTTTATAAGCTTCAACTATTTTTAAATGTCGCCAAATATTTTCTGTAATTTTTTTTCTACGTTTACATAAATATATTTTATTAATAAAACATTTTAACAAAATTTGTTCTTGAATAATTACTTGTAAAATCGATTATAAATAATGATTAATAAATTGTTATTGTTCCAAACGTTTTCTTCAAATAATATTGTTTAAATGGTACTTATTTCTTTTAGTTATAAAACTTTATATATATTTTTCAAGTTATTATAAATATTATATTTTTATATACATAACTTTATATAAAACGTAAGAAATATCTTTGATTTTAATAAACATAATTAGTTGTATTGTGATAAACATAATAAATTGACAAGCCCTAAATACCAAATTGAACCCTAGTACTCGTTGATTCGTTAAACTTATTATAGTTAAGCTTAAACCTTGTAAATATATACATTTAGGTGGCTTGTGACGGTTTACGTTGGAACGACGCATATTAATTTCTTATTAATCATCAATTACATATTTATTGATCAAGTAAGTATTTCTATACCCCTTTTTCTTATTTTCACACTTTGGGGTGAAACATGTTAACTTATATCATTGCACTTGTAAACTTATTTGAGACTTGTAAACTTATGGCAATTCAACATGTAAAGTTGTGGTTAGTTGAACTTTTGTGGTTACCATGTTATGGCGTTATATGTACAATCATTAACTATTGCTAGCCCAGCGAAGTCATAGATCTATGGGACAGACAACCTATTTGGTGCTAAAGTCGATGAACTTCCGACTCCTAGGAGCCGTATGCTTGTGCACTAGGGAACCAAATACACTTAGCTGATCATATATACTTTTAACGTATAAGACTTGTAAAACTTTGTCGAGGTTTGATTGTTGCATTGTTCATAACATCCCTAATCACTTTATTCACTAACTTATGACTTGAATTGCCATCTTTTATATACTTATGTATTGAAAACTATGGAATGCTCACCAACATTTTTATGTTGACCTTTTATTTTTAACATGTTTCAGGAATAACCCAAGAATGTGTTCTACTCTTTGAAGCTTATCTCACTTAGGACTGGACTTAGAGAAATAAACAATGATCTTGTTACTTTCAATCTTGTATTCATGATGTATCTTTATTTGAGCCTTTTACTTGTATTGTTACAATTGAATCTTGATTAATATATTTGGATTTAATAATAGCGTTATGTGGCTGTGAACGATCGTAACTCTCACACCTCGACGATTCCGCCGTCAAGGTTGGGGTGTGACATGGTTGTTGTTTGTTTTTGTGTAGGAACCGAGAGGTAGGGAGGGACAGAAGGTGATGATGCTGGAGATTGTAACCGAGGGAGAGAGAGAAGCAAGGTGGTCGATGGATGTGGTTTCTAACCCAAGAGGTGCAAGAGAATGGTGATGGTATGTGGTGTTTGCAAGCATCGAATGAAGGGGTGTATATAGGCCCTCGGTCGACCGCCTTCCCCAACATAATCATTATGTCTACCCTATAGCCTTGGTGAGTCATCTACCTAGCTTTGCTAGGTGTCATACAAAGATATGCAAGGTGCTAGGTGGCGGTTTAGAGGAAGGTAGGGTGTGAATGTGAGGTGGTCGATGGTGGTCTTTCTAGGGTGATGTGGTTGCGGTTGGTAGTGCTAGTAGGGTGGTGTTTGGTGTGGTGGTGGTTTCGGGTGATGGTTTGGGGTAGTGGTTTCTGGTGATGGTTTGGGGTAGTGGTTTCGGGTGGTGGTTTGGTGGTGTTATTAACCGAGGGTTTGGGAAGGGTGGTTTGGGTGTTTTAGTTTAGTGTTAATCTTAGGTTTTGAGAGTTTGATTCAATTGTGTTTGTTTTGGTTTTGATCTACTTAATATGTATATACATATATATATATATATGTATTTATAGATATACTACATGCACAAGTAAGTAAACATATATCCATGACTTTGCATGAATAGAATATACATATATGTGCATGTTAAACATATATGTATGCAATCATACAAAAAAATCCATATATATATACATGCATGCAAGTATACGTATCCTTCATGCATACTAAATTTCTAATATATACATGCATGCACCCTTAAATTTTCCATATACATTTATGCACATGTAAACTTTTCTAATACATATGCATGCATGCAAACATGCATACGTACATTCTATATATATATACTTGTACACGACATGCATACGTAAATTTTTCATTTATATTTGCATGTTAACATGCGTACGTACAGCTGACATAATAATATACTTTATTTAATCATAACATAATTATATTATAATAAAATTTTTAGGGTTGTCACAATATACAAACAATCAACATTGTATGAAACTCGTACGTAAATGTAACAAAAAGATTTAAGAGATCAAGTTGTTTAGGATAGGGAAACAAATTAGGTTTCCTATTTACTTACATATACGTACTCAGGTCACATATGTGCTTACATATACGTACATATGGCTATGACTATTCATTATTGGTTTTTTTAAAAAAGCAATGAACATGAAGTCAGTTGTTTGAGGAAGATTAAAAAGATGAAGATAAATTTAATTGTTTGTTTCATTTTCCTTTTTTAAAGAAACATAATTTATAAGGGATGAGAGAGAAGAATGAATGTAAGAATTTTAATATGGTTTCTAGATGTGGCAAAATAGGCGGGTTGGATTGAGTTGGTTATTAGGCTAGGATGGATTTAGGTCAGGATGAGTTTGGGCTAGGATGGGACATTTAGAAGAAAAGGTCAGGATGGTTTGGGTCAGTATGGGTTTGGATCAAGATGAGTTCTGATCAAGATGGATCATTTTTAAACAAGTCAATAATATTTTACTAGTTTTCTACAATCCAACACATATAGATAGATGCATATACGAGCTCAAAGAGATACATATACGACTTCATCTATAAAGGGTCGATACCTTCAATAAATCAACGTTGATGGTGTAGTGGTGAAGCGGAGGCCCGACTATAGGTGTGGTGGTGGTGAGCGATGAAACTCAACAGAGGTGGAGACTGATGCGAAGCTCAACTGTAGATGCGGTGGTGGTGCACGATGAAACTAGACGGAGGTGGTGAGGCGGAGGGCCGGTGGTGGGGGCGGACCAGTGGTGAGGGGGCGGACCGGTGGTGAGGGGGCAGACCGGTGGTAACGCAGCGGACAGGTGGTGAGGCGGCGGACCGGTGGTGAGGCGGCGGACCGGTGGTGAGGCGGCGGACCATTGGTGAGGCGGCGGACCGGTGGTGAGGCGGCGGACCGGTGGTGAGGCGGCGGACCGGTGGTGAGGCGGCGGACCGGTGGTGAGGCGGCGGACCGGTGGTGAGGCGGCGGACCGGTGGTGACGCGGCGGACCGGTGGTGACGGGCGGACCGGTGGTGACGGACGGACCGGTGGTGACGCGACGGACCGGTGGTGACGCGACGGACCGGTGGTGACACGACGGACCGGTGGTAATGCGTGATGAAACTCGATAGAGGTGGGAGGCTGTAGGTGTGTTGGTGGTGTTGTGGACCGGTGGTGATGCGGTGGTGGTGGTGCGATGGTGCCTTGTGCGACGAAGGCGATCAATTTAACTGAAAGAAACATTGACTTATTGTGACTTGTAGATCTAATTTGAAAACTCTTCTTGACCTATGTTTCTTTTTTTCAAAAAGGTTTTAACTCATCTTGATCCACTTGTATTTTTATTTAATCCATTCTAATCCATCTTTATTTTTAAAACACCATTTTGACCCAAAATCACATCCTTGGACTTCTTTTGCCACCTCTAATGGTTTTCTAAACTGATATTTTTATGTTTCAGATTTGCTCTTATATCATTAATATAATCTCATTTAATTTTAGATTATTTATTAAAATGCCATTATTTATATTAACCATTGACCTACTAGATCAATGACTTAGATGTGGTTTTTATGGTTTTGAGTTATAATATGGTTTTAATTAGAACTCACACACACATATACACACACACACATACACACACACAAAAAAAAAGAAAGAAAAGGTCGCAATAGCGGTGACTGATTTAGCGGCGACGTCGCCTATTAGCGGCGACACCAATAGCGGCGACACCAATAGCGGCGACATGTTGCCGCTAATGAGTGTCGATCCACCGTTCATTAATGAGTGACACGACGGACCGGTGGTGACGCGATGGACCGGTGGTAATGCGTGATGAAACTCGATAGAGGTGGGAGGCTGTAGGTGTGTTGGTGGTGTTGTGGACCGGTGGTGATGCGGTGGTGGTGGTGCGATGGTGCCTTGTGCGACGAAGGCGATCAATTTAACTGAAAGAAACATTGACTTATTGTGACTTGTAGATCTAATTTGAAAACTCTTCTTGACCTATGTTTCTTTTTTTCAAAAAGGTTTTAACTCATCTTGATCCACTTGTATTTTTATTTAATCCATTCTAATCCATCTTTATTTTTAAAACACCATTTTGACCCAAAATCACATCCTTGGACTTCTTTTGCCACCTCTAATGGTTTTCTAAACTAATATTTTATGTTTCAGATTTGCTCTTATATCATTAATATAATCTCATTTAATTTTAGATTATTTATTAAAATGCCATTATTTATATTAACCATTGACCTAATAGATCAATGACTTAGATGTGGTTTTTATGGTTTTGAGTTATAATATGGTTTTAATTAGAACTCACACACACATACACACACACACACACACATACACACACACAAAAAAAAGAAAGAAAAGGTCGCAATAGCGGTGACTGATTTAGCGGCGACGTCGCCTATTAGCGGCGACACCAATAGCGGCGACATGTTGCCGCTAATGAGTGTCGATCCACCGTTCATTAAATGAACCGGATCTAGCCGTTCATTAACACTTTGATCTGACGGCTGACAATTAATCGTATGATTAGGGTATTAGCGGCGACTCCTTTAGCGGCGACGAGTCGCTGCTAATGCCTTCTCAACCTATACGCGGGTAATCATCCCCTTTCCCTTCACTTTCCCTCCACATTACACTTTACCCTCCTCCGGCGACATGCTACCCCTTCACCGGCCACCTCCACGCGATCCTCCGGCGACCACCTTCTCCGGCCACCTCCTCCTTCGGCCACCACCTCCTCCCTACATCCAACCGCAGCCACCACCCCCCACCACCACTGCTCATCCGCACCACCGCGCGCCTCCACCACCATCCGACCAGCCACCACCACCCGCGGCCACCTCCCACCGCCCGCACACCATAGCCACCCACAATCCGCTTCGATCTCTTCTCCCCCGCGCCCGCAACCGAGCAGCCACACCCACCACCCGCGGCCACAACCATCCGACCAGCCACCAGCCACCGCTCGCAGCACGTCACCCATCACCGTCGCCGCTGTTGCATTTTCCGTCGCCACTACTACAAATATTTCTGAATTTGGTATTTTTTTATTTTTTTTTAATTTTTTTGTTTTATAGATGTAAATGTGTATATGGCTGATTTGTGTATATGGTTGATTTGTGTATATGGTTGAACTAATTAGAACTAATTAAATTGTTAGGATATTTTTTGAATATTTTTTGTATATGGTTGATTTGTGTATATGGTTGATTTGTGTATATGGTTGATTTGTGTATATGGTTGATTTGTGTATATGGTTGAACTAATTTGTGTATATGGTTGATATGTGTTTGCCAAACCACCATGAAAAGGTGTTAACTTGTTAGGATATTTTTTGAATATTTTTTGTATATGGTTGATTTGTGTATATGGTTGATTTGTATATATGGTTGATTTGTGTATATGGTTGATTTGTGTATATGGTTGAACTAATTTGTGTATATGGTTGATATGTGTTTGCCAAACCACCATGAAAAGGTGTTAACTTGTTGGGATATTTTTTGAATATTCAATTTGGTTTTCATTTTCAAACTTATGCTTTCAAGTTTCTACAAGGTGTTGAAGGGTGGTATATTATGTCCATATTCTAGTTTCTACAAGGTGTTGAATATTCAATTTGATATGTGTTTGCCAAATGTTTTATGGTTAACTAAAGCATGCTTAACGATGTTTAGTTGAGAAGCCTTTTGAACTAATTAGATGTAAATACTTGATTTGTGTATATGGTTAACTAAATGGATTTTAGAGTAAATGTTTAGTTGAGAAGCCTTTTGTACTAATTAGATGTAAATGTTGAGAAGCCTTTTGAACTAATTAGATGTAAATAAGGAATTTCATTGCAAATGTTTTATGGTGAACTCATTAGATTAGGTATTTTATTAAAGATGGATTTTAGTTAACTTTTGAACTAATTAGATTAGGTATTTTACTAAAGATGTAAATGGTTAACCATTTATTAGTATTTGTAATTAGATGTACATCTTTAATAAAAGTTGTAAATAACAATTATTTCGTGATCTTATTTTAATCCCCATGATTACATTCCTCCATTTAAATCGTAAATTATATTGCAGTGCTGTAATCATATCTGTCGATAAAAGTTGGATTCTTAATCCGAACCGTAGATCACCCGAGTATCAGCAAGGACTCAGCTCTTTTATCGATATAAGTGAGAAACATATCGACAAATATGGCCTGATTAGATGCCCATGTAGGAAATGTCAGAATACTCAATTATTAGGATGGGTTAACATGAAATATCATTTAGAAATATGGGGCATGTGTCGGACGTACAAGGATTGGATCTATCATGGTGAAAGTTTAATTCCTGAAGTTATAGTTGTAAATGATGTTGAGCCAACAAACGAAATGGCTGACGTTATCGAAGACGTTATGGAAGAGAGTAGTGGTGTCCGTGATGATTTTGAGGACTTGTTAGAGGAAGTTCAATCAGAATTATATCCTGGTTGTACTAAGTTTTCTTCTTTTGACTTTTTAGCAAAGCTTATGAATATTAAGGTGAAAAATAAATGGACCAATAGCTCATTTGATGAGCTCCTTTAGTTGTTGCAGTCTTCATATCCTGAAGGTAACAAAATTCCTTCTTCTCACTATGTAGCCAAGAAGACATTAAAGAAGATTGGTTTAGGGTATGAGTCGATACACGTGTGTAAATATGATTGTGCTCTTTTCTGGACAGAAAACCTATTGTTACAAAATTGTCCAGTTTGTAACGAGAGTCGGTGGGTCGATACAAATACAAAGGGTAAAAAGTTACCTCACAAGGTGTTACGATGGTTTCCTTTAACCCCCAGGTTACGCCGCTTGTATTCTTCAAGGCACACTGCAAAAGATATGATTTGGCATAATACCGGACGATCAGAAGATGGTACGATGCGTCATCCTGTTGATGGTTCTTCATAGAAAGATTTTGATATAAAGTACCCTACCTTCTCGAGAGAACCCCGAAACATCCGCCTAGGACTTGCAGCTGACGGTTTCAATCCTATAACTACACTGCTTGCATAGTCAACGGTGTTAGGTTTATGGTACTTGCACGTGACGCGCAACGCACAACACAAAACTCAGGTGTTTTAGTGGAGGGTGAGAATGGTGAGAAATATTATGGCCAAGTTGAAGAGATTATTGAGTTGTGCTATGCAAATGGGTATTCGACAGTCCTATTTCGTTGCAAATGGTTCGATACTCGAAGGGGTGTTTCATACGACAATAATATCACCAGTATCAACACCGAACGCGAATTGGACAAAGAAGATCAACTCATATTTGCTTCCCAAGCTAAACAAGTATTCTACATCCGAGAACCTTCTCGGAGAAACCAAAACAATAATCACCGGTGGGTCGTCGAGAATGTTAATCATCGTAAAATTTGGGATCGACCGCCATCCAATGATGGACTCGTGGAAAACATTCAAAATGTTGAAATGAATTAACAGAAGATCTTGACGTCGTTCATAATCATTCTTCATCTAATAATGTACTTTTCATTGACTTCACCCAATACTTTCAAAATGTGGATAACGTCACCGATGGCGAAATTGCAAGTGAAGTTAATCCACCAAATGTTACTGCTAATGTGATGTCTGAGGACGAGGGTGATTATGATGAAGAGGATTTTGATTATGACACTGAGGGGTCTAACAGCGAGACTGAAGTATATGAGGGAGACTCCGATTAAGTATATATTTAATCTAAAACTTTGTAGACATGATATCTTGTTGTAGTTGAAAACTTTATTCTTATTTTAATTTTTATGTTTTATATCTTATAATTTTTATAGACATGATATCTTTTTGGATTGTTTTGGTGCATCACATGGCTGATGTGATGAGCCATGTAGGTGATGGCGCGGGGGATCCACCGATTCCTCCTTTTGGTGGGCGCGGAAGCCATCAGTTGGATGGTAAGTATTATATTTTCATGTTTATTTATTTATTATTAATATATATTGTAAGTATTGCTTTTTTATTATAAATGCAGGCTCGCCTTCCCGGAAAAGAAGAGGGAAGGCCAAAAATAAAAAGTTACAGCATGAGTTAGAAAAGAAAGGAGGACCTTTATCTCTTCCTTTTGATAGAGCTGCTATATATAGCCCAGTTGGTGAACTTAACGATATGTTTGTTCGTGAGGTTGGGATATATATGGAGGCCAATTATCCCTTTAATGTTCGTTCATGGACTGATCTTTCTGATGCTCAGAAGAATGCGTTGGATGAGCATATGGCGGTAACTTTTATATGTTTTATGTTTATTGTTCGGTATTTATTTAACTAACTTCATTATGTTTTAACTTAAATGTAGCGACGCTTTGATTTTGATGAGATTTTGCGAGATCGTGAACGCGCTCAGATTGAGGGTGGCATTCGTTCTGTATATCTCAAACGATTCAGAGATCAAAAAAACGTTGCAAAAAGACACTTTGAGCGTGTTGGAGGATATGAAGATGTGGAACAAGCAAGGCTCAACCCTCCAAAGGGAATGAATCATGAAAACTGGAGGAAAACAATTGATTTTTTCTTAAGTGATGGACACAAAAAAGCCTCATCATCAAACAAAGCAAACCGGCAACAACAACAATACACTAATCGTGGTGGGACTGCCTCGTATAGTAGTTATTGTTACAAGGAGGTAATGCTTTAATTATTTGTATGTGTATTGTAGATAAGTATTTATTTAATATATGATATACTTTTAAATGTTAATCAGAATAAGAGCAGACTTGAGGCATTTCAGAATGCTCATACCAGTAAAGATGGGACCTTTGATACGGAGCTAGCTGAGCAACAATATGTAAGTTTTATATAAAGTAGAGTTTTAAATATTAAAGATGAAGCCTTTGTATATATATATATATATATATATATATATATATATATATATATTAAATGACTTCTTGTTAACTAATATAGAATCAGCTCAAAGGACGGTTTGATGAGCTAAGTCAATCTCAAAACGATGAAAATTGTTCATCACTGAACGAGGTTGAAGTTTTTGAGTCGGTGTTGGGAGAACGTCGCGGACACATTAGAGGGATCGGGCGTAAACCGTCTTCATCTGCAGGGTCGACTTCTTTTGTCCATCAGCAGGAACAAACACCCCAGACATTTTCAGAGGTATTAAAGTTATATACGTTTTATCTTGAAGTTGTTAAGTGTATCATTGATGTTTTATCTTAAACGGGTCAAAATGGCTAAATTTAAGTTGAATTATGTACATTTTGGTTGAAATGAGTCAAAATGATACAAACACACTTGATATAGTTAAAAACACGGTAATTTGAGTTAAAACGGGTTAAAATGGGTAAAAATAAGCTTTAACTGCTTAAACTTGAAAATGTTAAGTTTATCATTGTTGGTTTATCTTAAATGGGTCAAAATAAGTAAATTTAAGTTGAATTATGTACATTTTGGTTGAAATGAGTCAAAATGATACAAACACAATTGATATAGTAAAAACCACGCTAATTTGAGTTAAAATGGGTTAAAATGGGTAAAAATAAACTTTAAGTGCTTAAACTTGAAGGTGTTAACTATATCATTGTTTGTTTATCTTAAACGGGTCTTAAACGGGTCAAAATAGGTAAATTTAAGTTGAATTATGTATGTTGAAATGGATCAAAACGATATAACAACTTATGATGTATGTTTTCTTTTGTAGGCACAAATCGCAAGTTTGTTTCAAAATGCAAACTTTATGTTACAAATGACGCAACTTATTGCCTCCCAAAAAGGTACACAACAAGCTGATGAAGATGATGATTCGGACGAGGACAATGAATAGGATAGCGGTTAAATAGTTTAAGTTTATTTTAACGACATTTGAAGTTGAAGTTAAACAATTTGTATGTTTATGTTATTTGTGTTGTTAAACCTCGTATTGTACATCTTAATGTTATTCTTATGTTTATGTTATTTGTCTTGTTAGGAAATATGAAAATCTGGGTTTATTTTTACACAGGTTTAAAATGAAAATTTAAAAAAATAAAAAAAAAATTTAATGAAAAATTGATTATTAGCGGCGACAGATGTCGCCGCAAAAGGTGGAATTAGCGGTGACACTTTTAGCGGCGACTCTTTAGCGGCGATGTAGGTCACATTTGCGACGAATCATTAGCGGCGACTATTTAGCGGCGACAAGTCGCCGCTATTAGTATTAGCGGCAACAAAGGCTATCAATAGCGGCGACAGATGTCGCCGCTAATGTACTCATTCCTTGTAGTGTATAAAGACAATAGTCAATGTAAAATAAAATTTAAAACTAACATTTTCTAATCATATTGTCCCGGAATATGGTTAGGGTAATGTCAAAAGCGGTATATGTTTTCGGGTAATTTTGGGTTGAGTATCTCCTAATTTCATATTCTTCCAACCCGCAAAAAGTTTTAAAACTAATCCCAAACCCTGGATTTAATATATTGTTTATTTTATAGTTGTAGATGCATATTGTACTAGTGAGCCTCTCACATTGTACTTTTATATATTTTAATTTATAACTTAATATTTCCTACCTGTTTAAAAGTCTACATGGTTACTTTTAATCATCTTATTTGGGTTCTAACTAAAACTTAATCCACAATCTAAAGCAGCTGGTTGAATGGGACTTGTTAGCCTTCTATATATGAAGATGGATTTGGTGCATTTATGAAACAAACATGTGGCAGGTTATCGAAATGATTTTCAGGTGAGTAAAAGTGCCTTTAATATCACATCTAACGTATTATTTGAAAGCGAGTTGATAGAGACCGTGATGTCAATTTCTCATATCTCAGTGCATATATATATTCTATTCATTTATCTAATAATATGATGTGTTCTTTACTTTATCCCCCTCTTCATTAATTAGTCTCTTGAGTTTAATATCACATTTAAAAAGCTAATAACTTAACACATATACACAAGTCAGAAGGTAACAACATTTCTCTTATAAAATATAATATTCTCTATATCTTTTTCCATTAAAACGATCTTAAAATACAATTTATATAATAAACTTTAAACTTAACGTAATTAAGCTTCTAAAAATCACACTCAAATGCTCTACAAGATAACAGAAAGTAATTATTAATATGTTTTTTCCACTAAAAGGATCTTAGAGTATAAAATATGAATAATAAAATTAAACAATAAGCTTTAAACTTAACATAAGTTTCTTAAATCACATTCTAAATGCGCTACAAAGGTAATAGAAAGCTATCTACGTATATATTAAAGATAAGTGAACAAATAATTCAGGTTGTTTTATAACTATTCTTTAGTATGTTTGTAGTGCAATAAGCTCTCATGCATGTTTTTATGCAATACCATGATTGACAATCATTCCTAAAGCCTTTCTACAACCACTACAAGAAATTTATGTTTTTGCGGCAATAAATATCGTTGCAATAGGCTACATTTTCGTCGCAATATATTTTTTGCGACGAAAATATCGTCGCTATATAGTCGCCATAAATAAGTGGTCGCAAAAGTTTTATTGCGACGAAATTTGCGACGAAACAACTGTAGGTCCCATCTTTTTAAAAAAAATTTAAAAAATTGAAAAAATAGTTTTTTGCGACGACTTTATCTCCGCAATTAAGTTATTTAAATAAAAAAATATATTAAAATGGAAAAGGTTTTTTGCGACGAACGTATCGCCGCAAAATCAAATGCGTCGCCCTTTATTGCGACGAAATATCGCCGCAATATTTTTGACCAAATTTCTTTTTTGCGACGAATTATTGCCGCAAAAACATGTTTTTTTTAAATATTTTGTTGCATTTGCTGCAATCCACCCAGGTATCCCTGGGTATCAAACCTGCTGTTTAAAGTGGCTAATACGATCAGAAAAATCAACCTAATCGTAATTATAAAAGATAATATAAAAACTAACTATTGTCTATAGTTAATAAATCACACAAAGTTTGTTCCAAAATGTTTCAAAATATTCATAACAAACATCAAAACTAACTGTTTTTATGACGACCCATCTTCATCATCTTCATCATCACTTTATTGAGAATGACCATTTTTCTTCAATACGCTCTGGACTTGGGTTTGGATTTGACTCTGCATTTGTGCCATCATATTAGCCATCACCTGAGACTGTCATTGTTCTTGCTCACTTGCTAGTCTCGCTGCTATCATCTCCTCAACCTCAGCCAGTGAGAACATGCACTGATCCGTTCTATGAAGTGGAGGTGGTGGTTTTGAAGGCACGCTCGGTATTGGTCCGATGCCACGTTCCCACCCGGGCCGCTCCCCCAAGACCTGTCGCATGATCTGCTTATCTGACAATTCAGGGTGTTGCATGATCTGCTTATCTGACAATTCAGGGTGTTATTGTTGAAGCGCGACCATTTGCTTATATTTAGTTTACAAAAATAATAACCAATGTTATATATATGAGCATGTTATATATTAATTTATTTTTATAAGATTTAAGATGTGTCATTACTTACATAGTATGCAGCAGGCTCAGGTTAATAGAAATTACCGCTTGAGTCGGTATAAAAGTGGCGATACGCTAATATGACACTACCATGTTCATTAGAAACCTCTTCTCGCTGTAAATATAATAGATAGATATATAATCATATAATAGTAACTTATAATAATATAAGAGGAACTTACAAACACATAAAACAATTTATAAACACATTATATTAAAACAACTCACAAACATATAACGACATTGCGCTAGAGATGTCTGGCCGCCATGTCCCTTGATCATCTGCTTCCCTTTGTTGGATTTGTTGGTTTCAGACTGAGCCTTGACTTGAGAAGAAGTGTAATAATCCATATAGCCTTTCCACTCATGTGACACCCTAAAAAATCAAAATGAGTTGTGACCTTTCGTAATTTTGTTAAACGTCGTTGTTTCGATTATTATTAATGCAATTACGAGGTTTCATTTTTGTAAATTGTTGGTGTAAATGAAGATTGACTAAGTGATAATAATAATAATAATAATAATAATAATAATAATAATAATAATAATAATAATAATAATAATAATAATAATAATAATGACAATAAAAATATTAATAATGAAAATAATTAATAAAGACAATATAACGATAATAATAATAAGCTTGATAAGTGATTAAACTTGAAAATAAATGAAAACTAATAAGTTTAATAAGTTTAAAACTTGTAATTAAATGTTTGTGTATAAACTAATAAAACTTTAAAATCTCAGGGGCTAAATGTGTAATTTTCTGAAATGTTAAAGATGAACTTTTGATTTAAAAGAACAACATTAAAACCACAGGGACTAAAGTGGAATGTTTTTAAGACCCAAACCATCCCCCCCGTCGGCCCTGTTTCCCGGCCAAAATCCGGCCGATCTCCGGCCAACCACCAACCGTAAATGTCATCAATTAAACTTCAATGGATCAACCATTAAACTTGTACACCAATTTCGAATCCGCAACCCCATAAACTCTATATTAATCACCGATTTTTTATCATTATCGGACTCGAAACCGAACACTTCATAACCCAAAACAATCATGCGATTAAAGCACATAAGTTGTAAAATTAATCATGCCTCAACGTTCAATCAATCAATACGGATTCAATGAGGTGTTAATCACACAAAATGGAGCTTTAATCTCATTCGAATTGTAACAGAACTGTACGAACAAAAAACTAAACTCGATGACTTTGAACTGGTTCTAATTGGGACTATTTAACAGAGGGGAAATATGGCCTTCGTCCCTTTCCAACTCTCTGTAAGTTCAATTTCTCAAATAACACACACACACATCGAATTCTTCAAGCGAGACCGAAGACCTGTTCTTCGTGCGATCTTGACAACATTTAAAATCAAACCAGGTAATTAAACGTGGCAATGAACTCGATTTTAGTCAGGGATCAAAAGCCCCAAGTTTGATTTCATTAACAATCACGAAATGGAGTTTAATTGGAATCATATCGAAGTTAGGGTTCTTGAGATTTTGGGGATTTCTTGAAAACTTGTTTTTAAGATTTAAAATCCAACTTATACCACGGTTGTAAGCCTTAGTTCATCGGTTCAGTCACTACATGTCAACCTTGAGGTCCTGGGTTCGAACCCGGGCACCCTCACTAAATTTTTTTAGGCATTTTTGGCCTTAAAATTAAATATTAAAAATTTCAAAAAATTATAAAAAGTCATTTTATAAACTTTGACCATTTTATAAATCATTTGAATATTTTCTGTAAGTTATTTTAAAAAAGAATACTCTTATATTTAATTAAATATTCTAAGAAAAGATATAAATAGTATATTTTTATAAATATTTAATTAAATATTCTAAGAAAAGATATAAATAGTATATTTTTATAAGAAAATATTAATACATTGTTACCATAAATATTATTTCAACCGTTGCTTTCAAATTATTGTTTTAAATTGTGGCTACTAAACTTTATTTAATCTTTATAAACAAATTGTTATACATATTATATATATATATATATATATATATATATATTATATTATGCTCTTACATAAAATGTTGCAAATTTCTTTGAGTTTAATAAATATAATTGATTTTATTTTGTTAAACCTAGTTATTTGACGAGCTCCAAATACCAAATTGAAACCCTAGTTCTCGTTAAATCGTTAAACTTATCATTTAAACTTAAACCTTGTAATTATACATATGCATATATGTTTAGGTACCTTGTGAAGGATTGTGTTGGAACGTTTATTATTTCTTAAATAATCAGAAATTATATACTTATCTGCCATGTGAGTATTTCTATACTCCTTTTTCATATTTTCATACTTTGGGGTGAAACATGTTATATTATATTCATTGCACTTGTAAACGTTTGATTCTTGTAAACTTATGAAAATTTACTTGTGTGTTGTGGTTAGTTGAACCTTGTAGCTACCATGTAATATCGAATATATGTACAATCATTAACAATTGCTAGCCTGGTGACGTCATAGATATATGGGCCTGACAAGTCTGCTTGGTTGACCCAAGTACACTTAGCTAATCGTATATACTTTGTAAACGTTTGAGACTTGTAAAACTTTGTCAAGGTTTGATTGTGCATTCTGTCTTACATCCCTAGTTACTTTGTTCTCTAATTTACAACATGAATTGCTATCTTTTATATACTTATGTATTGAAAACTATGGAAATCTCACCAACATTATTGTTGACCTTTTATTTTTAACATGTTTCAGGAAATACTCAAGTTTGATCGCCACTTTTGAAGCTTGTACACACATAGTAATGGACGTAGTTAAATAAATGAATGAGCTTGTTATATTTCTTATTATGCATGTAAATTTCTTTATTTGAGACTCATGCTTGTAATGTTACCTTTAAAACTTTTGAATAATATATATTTGGATTTAATAATAGCGTTATGTGGCTGTGAACGATCTTAACTCTCACATCTCGACGTTTCCGCCATCAAGGTTGGGGTGTGACATGAGTCATCACAGATAATGGGCTTGATTAATGGGTATTTAATAAAGGAAAGAAATGTCCATAGGCTAAATTAGCCTTATTGGGTAGTAGCCTAAGGGATTAAAGGCCCATAATCAGTCCTTAAGCCACTTAACCAGCCATCATCTTCCTCATTTGAACCCTAGCCACCCAAATTCGTAGAGAGAAAAAGTGAAGAAAACTCAAGATTTGGAGCTTCAAAGGTTAAGAGATTGAAGATTTGGGTGTTGGACATCAAACCATAAGAAAGGAGCAACAAATCCAGGTAAGAATCGGCCTCTAAATCCTTCTATAGATCAAACCCGGTATCTAGGGTTTTGGGTTTTGAAAAGTTGCAAAGAATCACATAAAGGTCACATTTTTATGTATGAAAACATGTAAAAAGCTTAGATATAGCCTCATGGTTGATAAACTAAGAGATTGGACGTAAAAAAGTTGCGATTTTGGGTTAAAAACATGCTGGTTTGTATTTTTTATGCGTTCTACGAAACTGTCTGTGCATCCAGCGAAACTGGGTGTTCAAGCTGCGAAACAGCGAGTATTCTGCAAAACTATAGTTTCGCAAGTAATTTCATAGCCATGGAATTCCAACGAAAGTTGGGCGAAACTGTCATGCAAAATTGGCAGTGAAACTGTCAGCGAAACTGGCAGCGAAACTGTCAGCGAAACTCCTTATCTGGCAGCGAAATTAGTAGCGAAATTAGGGCAGAAATTAACCCCTTTAAGTGTTAACTTATCTGCAGGTTGTGTAGTGTGATCCTAGCCTAGAAAGCTTAGTTTAGAAGTTACTCACGATATCCATGTGAGTTCTAGATCCCCTTATTTATAAGTTTTTCCATGTTTTGGGGTTATTACTCATGATAGCCCGGCCCCAGCCAGGGGCGTTGCCCCTTGGACCCCACTAGGGGCTGCTGCCCCTAGGACCCCGCTGTTAGGGGCTGCCGCCCCCGAACCCCGCTGTCCCACAAAGGGTCGGTTATGTGTTATGATGACTAGTACTTGGTATGTTGTGTACTTAATAAGTTATGTATTATATATTAAGTAGAAAATAATATTAATGAGAAGTGGAACTTAACGAATGTTACCCCGAGCCCGTTTGATAATGAAAAGTCTTGCAAGCACTATGATAGACTTCATTTATGTGAGTCTGACGTATAATGATGGATCCGTATTCATGAGCGGGCTATGTGCCTTGCAGTGTGGATCAACTGTCGGGGGTTAGCTACCATGATGATGTGTACCGACGGGGATCGACATTCGTCGTCGATCAACATGGAGCTCTTGTTTTGTGCAATCTCTCTTATGATGAAGTGAAAAATAATGAAACATGGAGCTCTTGTTTTGTGCAATCTCCCTGAAGTATAGTCTTCCCACGGTTGCCTTGTCCTGCAAATTTAAAGGAACAGAAAAAAACACAAGTAACTTACATTCAACAAATATAACAAGTCTAAAATGCAGCATAAATTACTAACTTACATTCTTAATTCTAGGTTCATTTTAAAATATAATCGTATAAAAAGAGGATTACCTCTCCCGTTACCACTGCCACTGCCAGAGTCATCACTGACCTCAAACTATCATGGCAGCTGCCACGTCTGCCATCTGTAAAAAAGATTATACAAGTATACAAATATACCACAAATAGCATTAATATTTACTTACAATATTTTGACATAATTAGCTAAACACACACAATTGGAAAAACATATTCAATAATCATAATTATTCAAACATAAAACCTTATTCAGTTAAAATTAAAAATTAAAATCAATCAGGTTCGATCCGTGGAAACGGCCTCCCCACAAAATATGGGGGAAAGACCGCGTACATCTTCCCTAAAATGGGACGGACCCTCCCTGGACCCTGCAAACACGGGAGCTCTTTGCAGCACCAGGTACGCCCTTTTTTAATCGGATTCATCGGTGTGATAAGAATCTACTCCACAATCATTATTAGATTCGTCTAAATCATCATCTGAATCATCAGAAACATCAATTGCGTTATCTGCATCGTTGTTTTCACCAACATCTGTATGCCTCGTCCTCTACATCAACATGTTCAAGGGAAACATCGACTTCTGTTGTTTCATCTCTACTCAAACAATCATAAGTCAGATTATCCAAGTCAGTCAATAATAAAAGGTCAGATGAAGTGTTGCCATGTATTAAATCTACATCGATATTTTCTATGATAATATCTCGGTCCCAAATCTTCCGATGATTCACCTCTTGGACGACCTTCCAATGTTTGTTTGATTGAATTGTTTGACCGGCTTTAGACGGTTCGTCAAGATAAAAGACTTGATCAGCTTGGGTTGCAAGAATGTATTAGTCATTTTTAAACCATTCAGTTTGAGTAGAAATACTGGTTATATTATTCTTAACGACACAAAGTTTGTTGTTATTAGTTTTAAACCATTTATATCAAAACAACACAACCTTGCAACGATCTAGATAACCTACTCAAGAATCTTTTTCAACAAACCATAATACTTTGTTCCGTCCTGACCAGTTGTTAAGACGCCACTGTTTTGAGTTGTACGGCGTAAGTCTCGGCTATGAACCACAAACCTCACACCGTTAACTATACAAGCGGTGTAAGAGTTTGCATGTCGTGGTCCATTTGCCAAAGAAAATAACTGAGGACTAACACTAGATTCATTATTTACTCGTCGACGGTTGATCTATATGAAATAAGAGAAAATTAGAATGATTATGATATTATTAGTTTGCATAATCGGTTTTACATACAAATAACTTTACCTTATGTTTAAACCAGTTAGAAAAATTTGCTTCCAAGTCGGTCCCATGCGATATTTGAGTAATAAATTCACTATAAATAATGTTACTTGGGTTAATAATAATCATCTAAAAGATGACTTACGAAAAAACAACGTTAAATAAAAAATACTTACTTCTTGTATTCTTTGATCTCTGTGCTGTTGTTAATAATAAGTTCATCATTTGTATCACTCGATGTTTCTGTTGTGTTCATTGAATCGTCGTCGTCGTTGTCCTCTTGTCGTTGATTCTCATGACGAACATCATTGATGAAATCATGTATTGGGTCTGTCGTTTGAGGTATGACCTGAACTACCAGTTACGAAACATATGATTCACCGTGATGCGTTTATATTTTGTAAAATCGGCAAAAACCATTATTATGTATGTGGCTCTCTATTATTGGAAGAGGAAACCAATAACAGTTATTGCAATTATTACACGAACATCGAGCTTTATTTTTGATATTCATATAATTCTTACACCTTTTCATGAATGCTATAAGACCAATCATATATTCTTTAGAAAATTTATTTTCTAAAGTAGTCCAACTCTTATCAATTGTCATAACTGTGTCTACAAACAAATATAAATTATCTTAACACATTTACACAAATATACATCCATACACAAATACATACATTCTCATGTTTTATACATCCATTTTCATCTTAATTTTACATACATACACACATACACATATACATCCATACACAAATACATACATTCTCATGTTTTATACATCCATTTCCATCTCAATTTTACATACATACACACATACACATATACATCCATACACAAATATATACATTCTCATGTTTTATACATCCATTTTCATCTCAATTTTACATGCATACACACATACACATATGCATATATACATAAATACATACATTCTCATGTTTTACACATCCATTTTCATCTCAATTTTACATACGTGCACACATACACCTATACACATATACATCCATATATAAATACATACATTCTCATGTTTTATACATCCATTTTCATCTTAATTTAACATACATACACACATGCACATATACATCCATACACAAATACATACATTCTCATGTTTTATACATCCATTTTCATCTCAATTTAACATACATACACACATACACATATACATCCATACACAAATACATACATTCTCATGTTTTATTCATCCATACACAAATACACATATACATCCACACACATACGCATATACATTCATTTTCATCAATTTAACATACATACACACATACACATATACATCCATACACAAATACATATATTCTCATATTTTATACATCCATACACAAATACATATATATATCCATACACATACGCACATACATTCATTTTCAACTCAATTTAACATACATACACACATACACATGCACATACATATATACATATACATCCTTTAACCCTAATTTTAAATTTGCTAGCAAAAGCATCTTCTTGTAGTTAGTGGTGTTCAACAAATACATCATCTAACTCTAATTTTAGATGATAAATATAATTTAACACAAAATTTTAAAAAAAAGTTCTTACGGTGGTGGTTGCGGTGGTGGAGTGGCGGTGGTGATGAGGCAGATGAAGGTGGAGGTGGTGGTGCTGGTGAGGCAGATTGCGGTGGTGGAGCAAGTAGCGGTGGTGGTGGTGGAGCAGTTGGCGGTGGGTGATGTAGGTGGTGGCCGGTGGAGCAGGCGGTGAGCAGCGGTCGATGGAGCGGTGCCCGGTGGAGCGGAGGTCGGCGGTAGGGTGGAGGTGGAAGTGGAGTTAAGTGTGTTTGAAATTAGGGGAAATGGGGACTGAGATATGCGATCCCCTTTTTCTGAAATCCGGCACTCTTTTATGGCGATATTGTCGTCGCAAAAAAGAAAAATATCGCCGCAAAAATAAAAATAAAATAATTAAATAAAGCTACAAATAATTAAATCAGATGTGGGTTTTTGCGACGAATGGGTCGCCGCAAATAAGAAGGCGGGAAATCCCCCCCCCCCCCAAATGAGGTTTCTGAAAATAAAAAAAAACTAAAAATTAAATTAATTTTATACTTTTGTGACGAAAATATCGCCACAAATAAGAAAATAAAAAACAAATAATTTAATTAATTTAAAAAATATAAAATAAATTAAAATAGTCCTTTTGCGACGAAAATATCACCGCAAATAAGAAAATTGACTTAAAAAAGTCAAAAAGTAATTTTTTTTGTCGTTTAGCGTCTTTTTTACGACGATATGTTCATCGCTGCAAAAAACTTAGACGTAAAAAACATTATTTCTTGTAGTGAACATTATGTAGGGGTAATATATATAGTCCTTTACGATCAAGTGATTCCAAAAAAGGTGCGATAACACATGTTGGATTGGTTATATTTGTTGTTTGAATTAGTTGCATTGATTAATTGCCGTTGGGGTATTCACACAATAAAAATAGATGTTTAAAAATACCCAAGAACATTTAAGAACATAACAATTCCAAAATCATACAGGTATATTGATCAATAAGAATCCATACAACTTTGCAATCTCCTATTTTGTATATGTCACACTTGGTGGTTTTTCAATGCGCAACATAGGTTGAATTGACTCGATCAAATCTTGAAACGAAACTAACAAATCACAATAGAAGACTATTACAATACATACAAAGAAAAGTAAACTATGACATTGATTCCAAGTGTACTCTCTTAAGAAAAAACAAAGTTTAAACGAATACCCCAAAATCTCTACTATAAAATATCGAACACATGTCGTCCCTTTCCTCTTTCCTCATTTAGCTATGGTTTCTCTAGTTCTACAATCAATCCATTTATTAGGAAAGTATAAATATGCCACTATGAATGAAAAGATGTATTATCAAATTAGGAGAAATCATACCATTGTGATTGAAACTAATTACTTTAACAAACTTGATGATTCAAATATCTTATAGCGATAGAGATTCTCGAGTCTCATACGGGTATTATCTATCAAAGTATTGTTAGAGTTACCTTCTAAATTTGACGTTCTTGGTTGTAATACTCTTAGTTATTAAAATTTTATTTTAATTACATAAAAACTAAATGCTAGTAGTAGTGATTTTGTGTTTACACTTAGCAAATAGCATTGATTATCAGAAATTAGTGGTTGATTTATGTAACTCCTAGTTGACACTTGTTTAGTAAAGTTAATAAGTACGCAATAAAACGTTTTGTGTATTTTAATTGAGAAAAATGTGTGGCAATAAGAATGTCTACTTGTTATTATATTTTGTAGGGATTCTTATTTAAATTTCTGAAAAATTAAAAAGCATTCAACGTACTATTTCTAACTTCTACACCTTAGGCACTGGTATGAGTATAACGTATTTATTGATTATAAAGATTTGAGGGTGTAACGTGTTCTAGTTTCAACTACTTTGTATTGATTGAAGTTTTGAATTTATACTTCTTCTTAAAGTGAGGTTTTTACACTATTATTGCAAGATATTTCATCACTGTCTTTTTCATTGTTTCCAAACTGAGTTAATATCCACTGTCATTTTCATTATGGACCATTTCCATGACAAATTATCTATAAAAAAAACACACATGTAAAATCCAAAGAACCATTTCTATAAAAAAAGTAAATCATTGTGGGTCTATCTATACCTGGTACCTTGACAACAACATGAAAAATATATAAATTATTGTTTTAAAGGATCTGGGGCAATTAGGGCATGCATGAAGAATTCTGCACGTAAATAGTTTTATTTTGGATAAAAAGGTAGAACTTTAATTGTCTAAAATGAATATTAAATTCTTATTCTCCAAACGTACATTTTACAAAAGATAGACAAAAATGAGTTAATCTTAAATGGTTAAATAAACTATGAGATTACTCAAAGAGATTATGTATTCATCGATCAACATAACGTTCATATTTAGAGCACATGTTATATATAGATGAAAAGAATATTATAAAAATAAGTTGATTCAAAATGTCTTTACTAATTTATACATATTATATTAATGATAAAATGTAAAAAAAAAGTTTATAACATAACATATTATAGGTATTTTGATTGATATTATTTACTAAACTAGATTTTTCCTTTACGCGCGTTGCGCAAGAAATCCACCATGATCTCATATATATAAAAAAAAGAATACAAAAGATACATGGTAATGACGATTATTCCAACGTAAAACCTTAACATCAAGAAAGACACAGAAACATGTCACAACGGTAGTCACGCTGTCATAAAACTGTGACATCTACTCCTAAAAGTGACCGTCATCGTGCTATAAAATCTAAAAAATGCACTTTGGCATAAAAGTCATACTCTGTCTTAAATACGATGCAGAAAACGCTCCTTGATTTTGAATACAACTACGTTTTCAACAAACTTTTATGGAAACATTGACAAAAAACTAAAGACAAACGTGAATTCCGTTTTTAAAAAAATAATATAATGAAAGAAAGCTATTATGAAAAACAAAAATTATTTGAAAACTAAAATATTAAATACGCTATAATGGTCATAATAAAAACTAAAAAAAACAAAGTATAAATGATGGATGCTATTGTTTAGGTTGGTTTTTAAAGTATATAAAAGGAAAAAGCTTGGTGGCTAATATTAAAGACCATAAAACTTTATTGTAATACCTAAGAATGTGCTAGTTACAAAATTCTTACAAAAAATTCAACTTATGAGAGTTGAATTTTTTATAGTGATCTTTTTATAACAACTCACAGCAAGAGAATTTCACCTATGGTGTGACAAGGTCTATCACGACAACGTGATTTTGTCGTTACAGATAGGTCTGTGACGACGACAGGGTTCTCATCGAATTATTCATTTCAGATCTATTGTGACAGACGGTTTTCGTCACTATAGATTAATTTGTACTGATAAAATTTCGTCATCGCTACATAGATGAAAAGTTGTGGCCTTAGCGCATCTAATGGTTGGTTTCTTTGTATTTGAGGAGTATTATTCAAAGCCTCCTATATTATTTCTAGGAAAAAAAGCAAGAAATTAAGGTCATCACAGAAAGCTAGGGTGTGTCTTGAACGTACCCGGCCATGCGTGTGTATGAGGGTAAGGATATAAATGAGAATAGTAAAACAATCATAGTGTTCCTTCTCATTAACCGACAATGTTACATAAGGATCGAACTTTTCCATCATCACACATTGCTACCTTGTAAACCAATTTAAATATTACTAATTACCAACAAATTTAAACATTACTAATTATTAACTTATTCATGCGTTAATAATTGTACAATGAGCATTAAGGGGCTATCTCGTAACCTTTTAATGGTCATTAAGATATTAACTCTTAATGGTTATTAAGAGACTGCTTCTTAATGATTTATAACCACTTAATAGTTAATATATAATCCTAATATTAAATCGTTAACAGGTATCATTAAGATTTAACTTCTTAATCATTTAGCATTAGGCTTAACTCTTAACTAATAAGAGGTTATGAACAATTAAGAGGTAGTCTTTTAATGATTATTAATAGACTATCAAACAACCCCTAAGGTTGGATATTTTTTTTGTTTTTTTCTTTCTTTTAAAATTTTATTTTATTTTCAAACTCAGTATTTTTACATTTTTTTACAATTTAACCCATATAATTTTTCACTCTCAAATTTAGTTCCTTATACTTTTTATCTTTTACAAAGATTTTATTTTACATTTCAGTCTAAATTTTGAGAGTTAAGAATTCGTAACGTGCGCGTGTGCTTTAACTTCGTTACGCATATTTTTTCCCGTATAACGGCAGCGTTGCCACGTGCGAGTCCAAGATCCACTTTGCTATTGCTTTTAATGTTTTATGTTTTACGTGTGTGGTTCAACATATAATGTCTATTTTTCATTCGGTTTTATTTTTCATTTCTTTTGTTTTTAAATACGCGTTTTTCGATGTTGGTAGTAGCTAATGATGATGGTATAGCCAACGCTAATGTGACATTGATTATACTTGGCTCGATTTTACCCCGCTATAATGTGGGGGCTTAATACTAGTTGCAACTAAAAATCAATTTTCTTTGAAAAATCAACCGCAAAGGGAAATAAATAAATAAACAATAAATAGTAAAGATCAAGAGATGCTTATAGCAATGGCATGCATCCCTTTACATTAAAATGTCTACAATCGTATTGTATCCCACAAATCAATAGAAGATCTTGTATGTGCTAGTGATGTTAGTTGGAGAAATTCTCCTATCCGACTTACAAGCTTCGAGGTGTTAAACTCTTAAGTCAAGAACCTACCTCGTTCATGCGTAGAATAAGGAAGATCCTAATATCTAGATTCAATAAGAGAACTTACTAGTATAAACTAAGAAAAATTATTATAAACTTAGTTCCAATATTTGTGCAACTTATATGAGCAATGATTTCGAAACCGGACCGGACCGGCCGGTCCGACCGGTTCGACCGGGAACCGGTGCCGGAGCCGGTTCGGTTCGGTGCTTTTGGACCGTTTTCCGGTTAACCGGCCGGTTCGCGCGGTCGACCGGTCCGACCGGAACCGGCGAACCGGGTTGAACCGGTTTTATGTATTTTTTTTTAATTTTAATAGAAAAATATTATTGGATATGGATTAAGAAACACCGGTTCGTTAATTTGGACTATATTTACTTGAATAGTATATATTTTGGATGTTGTTTTGGATTAAGGAACACCGTTTAAACATGATATATTGTTTAAAATTGTTAATTTTGGTATGTATATGATATATTATGTTAATTTGGACTATGTTTACTTGAATGATATGTGTTTGTAGTTTTATAAATATTTAGAATTTTTTTATATTTTTTTAAATATTTATGACGTCATCCGGTTCGTAATCCGGTCCGACCGGTCCGACCTGTCCGACCAGTGAACCTCTAGGCCGTCCGGTTCGCTTTTCGGTCCGGTTTTGAAAACATTGTATATGAGACAAAACATATGACTTTCAGTGAGTTATGAAAAATCACCTACGTGATAGATAATTGTTTAGAACTGAGACGCGATTTCTAAGAGCCCTTGTGAAAACATGGTAGTATCCATGACCATGACCATTAAAACATGACAATGAGGAGTTAAACAAATCAGATATAGTCACATGTAAAGTGAAATTTTGTGTATGCAAACAATACTAAAATTTAATATATTCTTTATCACTATAATTTTCTCCATATCACAATCATCATCAAACTTATATACATTAGATTGCATATCACACCAAAGCCAAAGCGAAAACACCGAGATGTGATGAAATAAAATCATAACACATGGATATCGAGTACTAAAAGAAATTACTTATTAAAACCGAATAGTTGATTACATCCAATTGTAAAGGCAAATAAACCAACCAAGTAAATGAGTTTTATTTTATTCAAAGTCTAACTAGGTCAAACTAAATCTTATCCTTGAAAGCTAGCGTGAGCAAAGCAACGAACTTAGTTTGCATTACCTAAAAACATGATAAAATATGTCAACTAAAAAGTTGATGAGAACATAGGTTTAGAAGTATATATAGTAGATAACAATGTATAACCAATAAACAAATTTTCAAATACAAATAAATAAACTATTGTACATGATTTCACAACCAACCCTAATAATCGAATGTACTCCCGTCTACCCCCTGACACAAGAGGTTATACAAATAGTATGTTTATCTATTATGCAGTTTCTGAACACCTAGCTCCTTCCAAGTATTAAAGAATATGTTAACTCAAAGGATGATCGGTATTGAATGACATGCATCAATCCGAGTACCGAATGGGCTTGTTAGGCCAATATATCTATCTACATACTCCCGTGGTTTCTCCGAAGTTAATGATTGTGTAGATTTTAGAAAATAGAGGGACTTTGTAGTAAAAAGTATCATAGAATGTAGCAACATATATAATCAATTTAGTTTTACCAGTATTAGAAAGTTTGTCATTTATTTTGCATAATACTAGTTTTGACTTTAGAATTTGAATTTCCAGTTTGATATATAGAGCATTTTTCGCACCCAAAGCACAAAAGAAAAGGGGGCTATGAACTCACCTTATAAAGTAGGTGGGTTGATCTTGTAACTTGTAGTAACTTAGAGTGAGGATTGCCCTAAATAAATTATTTAGTTAATTTATTGTATTTTTCGTTAGTTGAGGGGTTGCTATTGTAAAAGTTCAAGAATGATTGTCGTATACTAGATATGTGTCACCCAGAATATCACATTTAACAAAAAGATTTCCAGGAAAGAGTTGATGGATTTTATCACTTAAATACTCCGTCTTTCCTTAGCTAGAACCTTTTGCTTGACAACTACATACCGGGTGAAACGATTCTAGATGTATACTAGACCAAGTCAAAGGTGTGTTTAGTATGTTTATAAAGTATAGGGAACAAGTGTAAATATTAGTCTAGTAAGGATGAGAATAAACAAGTTGTATAGTATAAGGCTACAATTAAAATTATGAAGAATTTTACAAGAAAACACTATTCAAAGTTGATAGATAATCATAAGAATCATTAAAGATTGAGTTTTTATTGTTCAAAATATGTTTATATTGATTATTTAATAATAAATAATTTCTTTACATTATATTTATAGAAATATTAAAAAGTTGCAAAATTTAGGATTTTGACAGCTTTGCACAGATTCACGCATTAAAATTTCACGAGCCGTTTGAGGGGTCAAATCAATGAGTTAGAAGACGTTCTTTATATCGTTATAAAGATAAGACTCTGAATTTATTTTTCACAAAAAAAAATAATTTGTTATGAGGGAGATATGTTTGTTCGAAATTGGCCTCTTGAATCTGTCAAAATCCAAAATTTTAAGTTTGATATGTTTAAGTAGAGCTTTGATGATTTCATATTTATTTGATACTTTGATCAATATTAGATTTATGATTACTATAAAAACATATTATTTAATCATAGATCCAAATTATTTATAATTAAATTTTGATTGAATAAAATTGAAAAGGTATGAACACAAAGAACACTAAAACTTACTTGATACGGAAAACTTTTTATATATTTAAGAGAAGTGTTATGAGTTGATATTTGATTCAATAATAGCTCTATATTTAGATTTTTTGTGTGAAAAATAATGAGGATAAGATCCCCTATTTATTGTTGAAAAATTTGAGTATTATGTTTCAGTTAGAATAGGTTTTCTTAATATTTTATTCATAAAATTCATAATTTTTTAGGGATAAAGAAGAGGGGGGGAAGGGGTGAATGAAATTTTATAGATAATTATGAGTTGAGATTAGTTTAATTTGTTAGATATAAGATTTAGGATAATTACTAGTTAATTATTTAACAATTTTTTTTAGATACATATCACATAAATGATTTAAATACTACAATAATAGATATACATGATTTTGTAATTATCCATATATATATATATATATATATATATATGGATATATATAATATGTTTAGATAATTAAAAGATTTAATTTAACTAATTAAATGTTTATCTTTTTAATAAAAGTTACATATGTAACCCTAAGTTACATATGTAACCTTAAGTTACACACATCTAAATTTTCACCTTTATAGTTATATGTATTTTATTTATGTAGTAGTTTAGTATTATCTTAGACTTTGCTTAATCGTAAGGCAATTCCAAGCTGCTATTTCTTACAAGATCAAATATTTACATATATGTTATTATAGAATCACGTTAGCATACAATAGTATGGCATTAAATCACAACGTATAAGTTAGCTTCCATAAACAGGTTATTGAATTTAATCAATGTTTACATATAGGAATACCATAATCATTAAAATTGTTAAGCAAGTAAGTTAAGCATGAAAAATTAAGAATGCTATATCGCAAGTGGTTAAAAGCCTAGATTTAGTGTTTCTCTTGAAGCATACAAGGTTAAAAATGATGTAATCTCTTGAGAATCTGTAGAAGCTCATGCTTATCATGACTAGGATATGTCTTACAATAGTAGTTTTAATGATAATTGGTTGCTCTATTAAGGTATTTTATGGTAATCTGTAGTTTTCTAATTACTTGAATGTTTCTTTGAGTGTTTATTCATATGCAGAAGATTGATTGGTATCCAACCCGATTGATATACATCATTTGCGCATTTGTGTTATGTTACTATCCACTTACGCGGTAACCGGGGAACCCACTTACAAGGTAAACACCTAGGTCCTATTAATACCCTACCAACCGATGAGCACAAGTAAATCACTACAAAAGTTGGGTAGGTGGCCTAAGAGGGGGCAATCTGAAATAAGCAGACTTCGAACTCATAATCTTAAGCTAGAAACATGGGTACTTACCACAGGGGCATCCCTCCTAGATATATTCTAGGTTGTTATTTATTTTCTTAGAGGTCATTTAACACACAACATATATATATATATATATAGGGTTAGGTTCAATTGATAACCCACTAAAATTGCGATAACCCGTTAACTTTTTTTGGGCCTTTGATTGAATCTTTACTTTTTGATCCGATGGTCCTAATTTCAAATGGCCTTTTTATTTTTTTAAAGCATTTTTACTAAACTGTAAGGTTATATTGGTAATTTACATCGCCACTAACCACCTGCAAACCATCCCCTCCATTTCGTTTCATACGGCATCTACAGCCATTGCAGCTTTAATTTGAACCTGCAACCTCCAAAATCATTCGACGTTTTCCCTCTCCATTTCACCTGATTTATACATCGAAGCCCATTCCAAGTAAAGAACTCGAATTGTACTGCGATCTCGAACGTAGTTTCCGCACGGGGTAGTGAGGTAGGATCTCAGTGTGTAATCACTGAAAATGCACCCGAAAAGGTAATGCGAACCACTTATTTATTGATTTAGATGTAGTAGATAGCCTGTTTATGATGTAATCTGTAAGTTATGCTACTTTCCCCAATTTCTATTCTAGTTACTCAAATTTTGGGAAAGTTGAAATTAAGTGAACCCTAGTTTGTAATTTGTTCTTGTGTGGTAGTGAGTTGACACGAGTGTTGAAAATTTCTTTTACTTCAGTACCGAATTAATGAAATGGATGATTTGTAGTTTACAAGGGTAACATGGTGTTATTGAGTTTGGGAATTTTGTTGACAGTTCATCCTATTCCCATTTTTATTTATTTTTTGTTCTTCGTTTTTTATGTCATACATTTGTAGTTGTTGCAATTTAACTTCCCTGTTTGTGTTGCAGGAGAAGTAGTATGGAAGTATGTAACCCTTCAAGAAGGGGTATGTGTTTTTTAAAAATAGATGTAGCATGATACTACACCCCTGAAAACATGTAAACATTTTTAAGAATTTCTTCTGCATTTTTGTATATTTGCAGTTAGATCAAGCGAACGACTAGCAAAGAAATCATTGAATCGATTCAAGAACACAATTGATACTGCCATTGATGTTTCTCAGGATGATGATACCGCTTCAGGTTGTTATAGTTATTATTTGATTATCTGATTATTGAGTTTATTCTGTGATTATTGAGTTGATGTAGTTCACGTTAATCATAATTAGTGAATGCTAATTCCAATTTCTTAAATACACAGATTACGAATCAGAAATGGACATTCCTATTATTGAGCTTAGCTCCTCAAAAAGCCGTAGTGCGAACGTTAAACGAAAAGGTATTCATACTGTTTTTTCTGCATATATGGTTTTTAATAAAGCGTTACATTTTAGGAGATACATAATATGCTTAAATGTTAACTTAAACATGTGAAATTAGGTCCTGTGATATCTTTAAGCTCATCCACTTTTGAAGGGTGAAAATGTAAACGAAATGTGAGTTGAAGAGGTAAGTTGGAATAGATAATTTCAGTGTTTTAACAGCCTGCTTGATTACATTAAGTACTTGTAAAAAGTTGATTACATTATATTTTATTTGTTTGAAAACAAAATATATTTTGTCACTTGTAAAACAGGATATCCGGTGAACACGGTTATTTCACCAATAGAGGATTCGGAGGAAAAAAGGAAAATCATAAGTACAAAAGAGAAGGGAAAAAAGAGAGAGTTAGGTAAGTTATTTACATTTATAATGTAAGGTAGAATTTTACAATGCTAATGTAAGACCTTTATTGTTGGTATTTCATTTTATATTTTTAATATAAGGCACATTTTTTTAAAAAAAACAGGAAGAATGGCCATTACTTTTGAATCTAACCCAAGGAAGAGTATAGATAAGACCGTGCAGTTGAAAAAAAGGCGTCTTGTGAAACTGAACAACGAACGTATTGGAGTTTCAGAAAGAGAAACAACTGAATGGCTACCGATATTTAACAGATGCTCTCCAAATCAACTGTTTAAAGCAATTGTTAAACTAACCCCAAAGCAAAAAATTGTTGTAACAGAGATGGGGTTTGAGAAGTTATTGAAATTGCGTGTAGAAGGGATACCACAAAAGCTTGGTCATTATGTGGTGGACATGTTCAATCCTGAGCGGATGGAGATAGTATGTCGTAGTGGTAACATTAAAGTAAACGATGAGGCAATTCATACTTTGTTAGGCATTCCATGCAAAGGTGTGCTTATTGATTCTTTAACTTCTACCAAAAAACTAGATCCAGTGATTGCTAATTGGCGCAACCTGTATGAAGAAGCCTATATTGCACCTGCGGATATAGTGAACAGAATAATCGCATCCAGCGACGTTGTCGATTTCAATTTTAAGATGGACTTCTTGGTGTTATTCCTTGGTACAATGGTTGAATGTCATGCACATGGGAAGTGCAAACTTGACATACTACACTTTTTGAAGAAGAACATTGACATCAAGGATATAAATTGGTGTGCTCACGTGATGACATGTTTAAGGAGATGCAAAAACAACTGGTGTAGGGATACACGCAATCCTTTTAAGGGTCCTCTTACAATACTAGCGGTATGATGTTGTATTTGGGTTTTTAAGTACTTTTATATTTCTATGTTTTATATTTTAATTCTGTTATACTTTAATGTTATTACACAGATGTTGTATGTAAGGAACATAGAATGCAGTGAATTATATGATGATATCATAGTACCGGCGATACAGTACTGGACGTTGGAACGCCTACAATTCAGAGAGAAGGTGGAGATTAGAAATGGCGAATTTGGGGTTGGAAAATTTGTAAACATTGTTGCCGAAAGTCAAAAAAATGGATTTCTTGAACCCCTAGAAAGAAGCCATGATGAAAAAACAAATAAGGTACGTAGCGAAGAAATTATATGTGCGCTAATATTAAATGACTTTTAGCGAAAGATTAATTAAATCTTCTAGATGTTAATGTGAACAGGAAATTATAACAGAACTAGAAAAGCTGATGTGTAAGGCCCCGTTCCCGGGACGCTCACAGTTGGTCATTCACAGCATAAAACATACATATTATAAATTTAAGCAGCGGAATTAATTTTCATCAAAAACCATTCATTCATTTAAAACACTGTTGCTAGGCAATACATTCTAGTTCTTAGGTCACAAAATGATTAGTCGAATGAATTACAAAACAACAGTATTGTCAAAACGTGAATGGATGTCAGTCTTGCCCGCCGAGTAGCCATCCCCGTATGCCATCTTCAGCAACCTGTTACCTGCCAACTGGAAAATACATAAAAGTCAGCGTTGCTGAGTGAGTTCTAGTTTTATAATTAAAATACTTTATTTTTCATTCAAAACCATTCCTCATTCTTGTAGGTGATCATACATCGTACGTACACTTAGGTAATATTTTTGTTATCTTCATCATCGTTCAATTCGTACTTTTATTATTCTTCTTCCGGTCTTTTGCAACACATAGTTGCTCACCCATTAGCAATCTCAAGGATTGCAAGACTTTTGGTCTGTTGCGACACTGAGTCACTCACCCATTACCAACCTCATGGGTTGTAAGTCTTCTGCGGTCTTTTGCAACACAAAGTTGCTCACCCATTAGCAATCCCAAGGATTGCAAGACTTTTGGTCTGTTGCGACACTGAGTCACTCACCCATTACCAACCTCACGGGTTGTAAGTCTTCTGTGGTCTTTTGCAACACAAAGTTGCTCACCCATTGTCAATCTCAAAGATTGACCCTGTGTGCATCCTTCGGGGTAGCGAACCTGCATCACAGTTGAGCTAACACCTGCCAGGGATGTGCACCTCCATACATTTGCTTGCGAGACTTTCGTTTATTCATTTACATTCCACTTTCCTTTATCATTAATCTTCCACTTTATTAATGATAATAATTCCTGTCTTGATCATGATCATTCCACGTAGAGTCATACAATATTATTAATAATAAGCATATTAATAATAATAATACTAATAATATTAATAATAATATCAATAATAATTTTACTAATAGCCCTAATCATAATATTAATTAAAATATTAAGAAAAAGGGGTATTATGACATTCAATCATAATCATACGCATTTAATAAAGTCCCAGTCAATAATCATGCGAAATCCTACTGCACAGACTCCAAGAAAAATTCTGTTAAAAATTCTAAGTGTTTGGGCGTAAGAGCCCTGTTCAGGCGTTTCACCACTGTCGGACTTACCAGCTTACACTTAGAAAAATTTCAACTTTGGGCGTATAAGCACTGTTGGGCGTATGAGCACTGTTGGGACTCATAACCCCATACTTAGTAAATTTTCTAGACATATGACCACTGTCCAGACTTTTCACCTTATACTTAGTTTATTTTTAGAGTCATGAGCACTGTTGGGACTCATGAGCACTGTTGGGACTTATGACCCCCATACTTAGTAAATTTTCCAGACTCATGAGTCTGGGGCGTATTAGGACTGTTCGGACATATAAGTACTGCTTGGACTTATGACCCTACTTAGAATATTTCTAAGGTAAATTCCTGGGCGTATGAACACTATTCAGACTTATTATCTTGTACTTAGTTTTCTAAGTCCAAATTTCAGGCTCATGACCACTATTTGGACTCATAAGGCGTATTAGCAGCCTGTTCATGTTTCTAATTCATATTTCAGTCCCCAAGCATCATAATACCTAGTTCTAAACATGTACATACGATTCCAGGCATAAACTTAACATAAACATAACCATACGTTCACCCCAAACATACTCTATAAACATACACATGTACATAACATACGGGTAACATACACAAATCCATAAAAGCATACACACATGTATTTTCCAGCCCCAAAGTCGTTTAAAAACAGGTAAAAAGGGGTCTAGAAACTCACCTTTGTCGTCTTCGGGTTTTGATACCCCTTCTTGAACTTTCCAGTCGTTCCTAACACCTAAAACACACACACACAATGCAACCCGAACACACAAGTCACATTTATAAGCACATAAATGGTTCTAGAATCGTCCTAAGCATCATAATTCGAGATTTCTTACCAAAAACTTCGAGTTTTCTGGTTCTTCTTCAAAAATCCGAAGTTCTGCTCTTTCTCTCTCTAGAACCGGTAGAAAAGGTGAAAAGTAGCAGGACATGGGTGGCTATACCACCTTTTGTATCAAAATAAATATGAAGTTTGCACTTTCAACAATTTTGGTCCCTCCACTTATGTTGACCTTTATTTCTTTCATTTTCTTTCTCTTTTTCTTTTATTCTTTTATTTCTTTCTAAAAAAATACGAGTGTTACAAGTCCACCCTCCCTTATATGGGTTTTGTCCCCGAAACCTGTTATTCCTCAAACAAATGTGGGTAATGTTGTCTCATCTCCTCTTCAGTCTCCCACGTAGACTCGGATCCCTTCCTGTGCTTCCACTGTACACGCACAACAGGAACCACTTTATTCCCTAACCTCTTCTCCTTACGATCAATGATTGCCATTGGTTGCTCCACGTAATTGAGCCGTTCGTCTACTTCAATATCCTCCAGTGGAACAATCATATCCTAATCAGCTAAGCACTTTCTCAGATGAGATACATGGAATGTGGGATGAATTCCACTTAACTCATCTGGCAGTTCAAGTCGATAGGCCACCTCTCCTACTCGTGCGACGATTCGGAAAGGTCCTATATATCTTGGGCTTAACTTACCTCGTTTCCTGAATCGGATAATGCCTTTCCAGGGCGAGACCTTCAACATGACTCGGTCACCAACCTTGAATTCTATCGGTCTTCGTCTCTTGTCAGCATACGACTTTTGCCTATCTTTTGCCGCCTTCATGAAGGCTTTGATCTTTTCTAATTTCTCAGTCGTTGCTTCAATCACCTCAACACCTCCCAGTTCTTTCTGCCCAATGTCTCCCCAACATACGGGCGTCCTACATCTCCTACCGTATAGCATCTCGTAGGGTGGCATGCCAATACTGGCATGATAACTGTTGTTATATGAGAATTCTGCTAACGGCAGGTGGTCGTCCCAACTTCCTCCAAAATCGATCACGCACGCCCGAAGCATGTCCTCAAGTGTTTGGATCGTCCTCTCAGACTGACCGTCCGTCTGAGGGTGATATGCTGTACTAATGTGTAGCCTCGTCCCCATTGCATCATGAAATCTTTTCCAAAACTTGGAGGTAAACCGGGTGTCGCGGTCAGACACAATAGACACCGGCACGCCATGACGAGCTACGATTTCCTTGATGAACAGATTCGCCAATCTTTCAGATGAGTACGTTTCGCGGATCGGTAGGAAGTGGGCACTCTTTGTCAAGCGGTCAACTATCACCCATATAGCATCATACCCTTTCGGGGTACGTGGTAGCTTCGTAATGAAATCCATGGTGATGTTCTCCCACTTCCACTCAGGTATATCCAACGGCTGGATCTTCCCGTACGGTTTCTGGTGTTCTGCCTTTACTTGTAAGCAAGTCAGGCACTTACTCACATACTCCACTACGTCACGTTTCATACCCGGCCACCAGTAATCCTTCTTCATATCATGGTAAATTTTGGTAGCACCGGGGTGAATGGAATATCGAGTCTTATGGGCCTCGTCCATGATCTTTCCACGTAGATCCCCGTATCGAGGAATCCACATTCGTCCGAATCGGGTCTTAACACCAAGAGTGTTCTCACCCAATTCCGTAACTAGACCTCTCATCCTTTCGGAGTTAAGACGATCTTCTTTCAAAGCCTCGTCTTGAAACTCCTTAACCTGTGTCATCACGTCGGAGGTCATGATTAACTGATAAGCCTTTACCCGGATCGGCTCGGGCCTTTCTTTTCGGCTAAGGGCATCTGCCACCACGTTGGCCTTGCCCGGATGGTAATGGATTTCGCAGTCATAATACTTTATGAGCTCCAACCATCGCCTTTGCCTCATGTTTAGATCTTTCTGCTCGAAGAAGTACTTCAAGCTTTTGTGGTCTGTGAAGATAGTGCACTTCGTCCCATATAGATAGTGCCGCCAAATCTTCAACGCAAAAACCACCGCAGCTAATTCTAGATCATGTGTGGGATAGTTGACTTCGTGGGTTTTCAGTTGTCGAGATGCATAGGCTATTACCCTTCCACGTTGCATCAACACGCAACCTAGCCCAGAATAAGATGCATCTGAATAGACCACTAAGTCTTCATTCCCCTCGGGCAATGTCAAAACAGGAGCTTGTGTTAGTCTTGTCTTCAACTCCTCAAAGGCAGTCTCCTGCTCTCGACCCCACACGAATTTCACGTCCTTGCGGGTCAATTTTGTCAAAGGTGAGGCTATCTTGGAGAAGTCTTGAATGAATCTCCTGTAATAGCCCGCCAATCCCAAGAAGCTACGAATCTCGGATGGCGTCTTTGGTGATTTCCATTGCATCACAGCCTCAACCTTTGCTGGGTCCACCATGATTCCCTCTGCATTTACCACGTGACCCAGAAATTGCACCTCGCGTAGCCAGAAAGCACATTTGGAGAACTTAGCATACAGTTTCTCCCTTCTCAAAGTCTCCAATACTTCCCGAATATGACCGGCATGCTCTTCTTCGCTTCTCGAATAAATCAGGATATCATCGATGAACACAATCACTGATTTATCTAACATTGGCCGACACACTCGGTTCATCAAATCCATAAAAGCAGCTGGCGCGTTAGTTAGACCAAATGACATTACGAGAAACTCATAGTGTCCATAACGCGTACGAAAAGCTGTTTTAGGAATGTCCTGCTCCTTCACCTTCAACTAGTGGTAGCCAAATCGAAGATCTATCCTTGAGAACCAACTGGCACCCTGGAGCTGGTCGAACAAGTCGTCAATCCTCGGTAACGGATACCAATTCTTTACCGTTAGCTTGTTCAACTCACGGTAGTCGATACACATCCTCATGCTACCGTCCTTCTTTTTCACAAATAAGACCGGAGCACCCCAAGGAGAGATACTCGGTCTAATAAAGCCCTTGTCAAGCAACTCTTGCAGTTGCTCCATCAACTCCTTCATCTCAGTCGGAGCCAATCGATACGGTGCTTTAGCAACAGGTTGGGAACCGGGTATCAGGTCAATTTGAAATTCGATTTCGCGATCAGGTGGCAATCCCGATAAGTCTTCCGGGAATACGTCTAGAAATTCACACACAACCGGAACATCGGATAGTTGTGGTGTTGGCGTTTCCACATCCTTTACGTAACATAAGTAGGCGCTGCACCCACGCCTCATACACTTGCCTGCCACCGCCATCGAAATCACCTTCGGAATCATCGTTACCCGATCACCGTATATCGTTACCAGACTTCCGTCAGATGCCGTCAGTCTAATCATCTTCTTTCGACATATGATATTCTCTTCGTAGGTTGCCAACCAATCCATTCCTAACACCACATCAAATCCACCTAGTGGCATCACATGTAATCTAGCAGCAAACCTATGACCTTCTAACTCTATGGTACAGTCCTCTATCACATCAGTAACTCTAGTGGACTTACCAGTAGCAGTTTCTACATCAAAGGGCTCATCAATGCATTTACTACTAGCAGGCAATTTAACACAGAAAGTAGCAGAAATGAAACTCCTACTGGCACCAGAATCAAATAACACAGAAGCAAGAGTTTGATTTACTAGAAACTTACCTGACACAACATCGGGGTCCGTCCTAGCCTCCTCTCTGGTCATGGTGAAAGTTCTGGCACTTGTCTTCTGCCCTTTAGTCCCGGCCGTCTTCTTTGCCCCGGAACTCTCCACCCTCGACTTTCTACAGTCCTTGCTCATATGGCCCGCCTCACCGCAGGTGAAACACCTCAACTCCTTACAGTCCTTCGAGATGTGGCCCAGCTTCCCGCACCTGTAGCACACCTTGGGCCCCATTCTGCACTCACCCGTATGCTACTTCCCGCACTTGCCACACCTTTTGGGCCCGGAGCTTGATGGCCCCACCCTTCGGTCATCCACTCTCATCCTTTTGTTGTTCGGGGTAAAGCCACCACGCCCGAACCGCTTCCCATTCCAGTTTTGGTCACCCCCACCATCCCGGCGGAAGCGCGAAACGATGTTCGGGTGTGATTAGCTTTTATCAGAGTGCATTAATTATAGCAGAGCAATATATAGAAATGTTTTTAAATAAAACAACAACACATGACATGTTTTATTCATAATATTCGAGGAATTACATCTATTACATAAGTTTTCAAAATCTGATGTAATTCTAACTACTTTTAACTACAGCATGTCTTCTTAATAAGGATGGTAGTGTGCGTTCACAAACACACTCCCGTCAATGATGTTGACGGTTATGGTGCCACAGACTCTTTCCACAACTTCATCTCATCCGTTATGGACTTCGAACTACAATCAAAACTATTACTCATTTTGTCCTGAAAAAGCATACTCAATAAAGTCAACAAAGATGTTGGTGAGAACATAGGTTTATATATAACAAAAGTTATTTTGTTGATGTATTAGTTACAACCAAACCTGCACAAACATAATCATACTATCACGAAATAATTCACAAATCGAGTAATATTGCATCCTAACCCTCATTCGGTTAGATACAGGAAAATAGAAACAACCCTCATTCGGTTGATACTAATTCTCCTAAGTAGCGCTACTAATATTACCAGACGGTTCCTCATTCGAACTAATGGTTATATCACAAATGACAGTAAGTTAACTCAAGTAAAAATAATACATCAACCAAAAATGTATGCTTTTTCCCCAAAACTTTACTGAATATCAAAACGGTTGGAAAATGGGGCTATGAACTCACCGTATCTTCCCACTTGAACCTAATAAAATAGTTCACAGTGTTAGATAACACTTCAATATTTTTCTGGTTTTCATTGACTGTAAAAGGTAAATGGATTTTGTAGAGAAACACTTTCGGGCCTCCAAAATTCCTCTTTTAATTGTTTCTAGATAATAATTGTAACTTACTTTATTAGTTACAAAAATATTTCAAAAAAATTAGCTTCCGTCTTCTAAAAATTATCAAAATTTTATGGGAACTTGTTTAATTCATTTAGAGTCTCCTTTAGTTTTTATGATATTTATCTCCCAACAGATTATTTATTATAAAGTCCACAAGATCTCAAGAATTCATAAAAAATAGCTACTGGAGCTAATAAATTCCTATATTTTTACAGTCAACTTTTAATATTAGATATAACAGCATATAATTAAATCATAGTCCAAGTCCAAACAAAACAGTTTCTATAATTTCTCACAATAATCCCAATATTCATCAAAATATTCACTGTTGTCCAATAAGTCCTCATAAATTCATAGAATTTCGTCCAATAGTCCAATAGCATCACATGATTTTTGTAGAGTCTAATTATTAACAGATTATTTTCTGTGAATTTCATAAGGTTCCTATAAATAGTTAAAAATAGTTTTTGTTTATGAAAAATTCCAAAGATTTTTAAAGAAGACTTCCTATACAGAACCAAACAACATATATTTATTCCATAGTCCCAATCTTAATATAACAGTTTCTCTAATTTTCTCAATAATCATAATATTTAGAAAAAATAGTTAACTATTCCTTAAATCATTAAAATTATATATTCTATACTAAGTGTTGTAGTATTTCTTCTATGATTTTGTCCAGATTTATTATGTCCTTTAAGTATTTATTACGATTTATTTATTGCAGAACATACAAAAATTCGTATTTAAATCATAATAAGGTCTAAAATTCTGAAATAATGCCAGAGGCTTTTATACCTCAAAATAATCATTCTGAGATTTTATCAGAATTTTTCCGAATTATTTTATATTTTTGACATTTTCTTCTATTTTCCATTATAAAATAACTTATATAAATTATTTTATTTATCAAAATTATATCAACATCTCCAGTTTATTATTTCAGTATAAAAACAAGAATTTTTCATGTTTATTCCCACAATTGCTTTCATTAAATATTTGTTTGATTTTTCTTATTATTTATGTTATAAATTTTATAAAAGTTCAAATATATTTTTGTAAAATACATGTTCCTGGATTTTGGAACTTTTAGTACTCAAAACTAATGGTTTTTAGTCTCCTAAAATTGGTTTTAGGTGACTAAACCCATTTATATACATATGTATCAATATATATGTATATATGTATGTTTTGTAACATATATGTAAATTTGAACATTTTATCACCTTAGATGATGTGTTTGCTGATGTCTTCACTTCTGGAAATCCAAAGACAAGGTAACAAGTGTCGTGAATGGTGGTGGTAGCTGCTGTGGTGTGTAGTTCGTGGTTGTTGGTGTTGTGTTTGTCGGGTGGTGGTTGTTGTTGTATCAAAGCCGAGAGAGACAAGGTAGGGGGTATGGTTTGTTGAGTAAAAGCCGTGGGTGAGAGAGAGGCAAAGAGAGAGTAGATGATGATCAGCTTCGGTGGTTCAATGGTGGTGAAAAATCCGTGAGATAGAGAGAGACAAGAGCTTGGTTTATGTTTTGCAAAATTTGTAAATGTATGGATGTTTATGGAACTAAGATCGGGGAACACCGAATGTTTATTTATTAACTCTAGAACTAGCTTAGGTGTGTTTTCTTCAATAGGATGTCTTGGTGGTAGTTTTAAAGAGAGATCGAGAGGAAGAGGTGGCGGTTTCTAAGGGATTTCCGAGAGGGGTTGCAAGGTGGCAGCCTTAGAAGAAGTTCAAGTGTGAACACTAGCTTCCTTAGTCACCTTAATCATCTAGGTGTAGGATAGAAGGATGTGGTGGCAGGTTGTAGTGTGTGAAAGCAAGAAAAACAAGGCTTAGTGGCGGTTTGGAAGAAAGAGTGGCCGAGAGATTGCTTCAAGTTTATCACCTCCTTTTTGTCATCTTGCTTCATTAATGTGTTGACTTTAGCAAGCTATCAAAATGTTGTCGGGTTCAATGAACAGAGGCTTAGATGTGGTTTAGGAAGTGTTGGCGGTTTGGTGTACAAACAAGACAAAAGGATCGGGGTTTGGTGGTTTTCGGGCGGTATTGCACAAGGTGGCTGATGGTTGGTGCTTATGGTGATAGTTTGGTATTTTTAGTTTTAGGTTTTAGTTAAGTTTTTGGTTGTTCTTGATTTGATTTAGTTGGGTTAAGTCTTGATATATATATGTACCCGTAAGCATATATAGAAGTAAGTTATGTATATATATATATATATATATGTAGCTACATCACATATCTGATTTTTATAACATATATCACATCCGTAAACATACATGTATATATACCAAACATCCATAGCATTAACAAATTTTTCATGTATACGAACATGCATACGTAAAAATTTGTGTATTTATATATGTATGTGTGGATTTTGGGTATATTTACATACATGCATATGTAAATCACCACTATATAAACATGCATGCAAACATGCATATGTATATCCATAGTGTATTCATACTAAATCATACACTAATCGCGATCGTAACTTAATATATAAAAATTTTTCGACGTAATATACTAAAATAATTTTTAGGGTTGTCACATTCTCCTCCCGTTAAAAGAATTTCGTCCCGAAATTCAGTGGAGTGTACTTCACTCAATTCCTGTGGTAATTCCAACTTATTTGATATTTTCAGGTAGGTTCTGTCTCCAAAGTTTTCAATGCAGTTATTACAGTTCTTAATTCTAGATCATGGGTGGTATAATTCTTTTTACTACCTCTAAGCTGTCTGAATGCCTATGCCATCGCCTTATTCTTAAAATAGATCAGAATGTCATTAATGAAGACTATAACAAATTTATTTAAGTAGGGTTTACACACTATCTGTTCTCGCTCACCACTGACAGTTTCTTCAATATATGCACATTCTAGAGTTTGTGGTACTAAGTTCAGATAAGGTACTAAGGCAGTTGAAATGAAACTTCTATTTACACCAGTGTCCAATAAACTCTAGCATATATGTTGTTAATGAGAAATATACCAGCTATGGTTTCATTTCCAGCTTGTCTATTGCTACATGAGGGAGCAGGGATTTAGTATTCACATGAGGGATTATGATCCAGAACATAATAGTATTAATAGACAAGAAATAACAGTGGCCAGGTGTTATTACTTATTTATTGCAATTATAATGTTCTAGCCATTATCCTCCATGATTCACCAAACCCATTACCCAATACCTATGCAATTAATCAAATTATCTGAATATTAGTTAACCAAATGGTATTACAAGAAGCTTGTAATGTCCGTACCTAGTTCTGAATGCAGTCTTAGAAATGTTATCTTCCTGTACTCTTAATTGATGATATCCAGATCTTAAGTCTATTTTTGAAAAATAACTAGATCCCTGTAGTTGATCAAACAGATCATCAATTCTAGGGAGTGGATATCTACTCTTTATGGTAATCTTATTAAGTTCCCTATAATCAATACACATTCTAAAGGTTCCATCCTTCTTTTTAGCAAACAATACTGGTGCTCCTCAAGGGGATACACTAGGACGTATGAATCCTTTATCTAACAATTCCTGTAACTGAGTCATGAGTTCTTTCATCTCAGTTGGTGCTAAACGATGAGGTGCCTTGGCAATAGGGGCTGTTTCCGGTATTAATTCTATTTTAAATTCTACCTGACGAGGGGGTGGTAGTCCAGGTAGTTCATCAAGAAACACATCAGCATATTCACTTATAACAGGAATACTTTCCAAATTTTCCTTATCAAGTTGTATATCAACAATATGAATCAAAAATGCTAAACAATTCTTGTTAAGATACTTTCGTGCTTTTTCACAAGTAATCAGTTTCACAATATTACATGGCCTATCACCATAAATACAGAGAATTTTATTTTCCATAGTCAAAGGAATCTTAATCATTTTCTTATCACAATGATTTCAACATGATTTGCACTTAACCAATCCATTCCTACTACGATATCAAATCCTTCTAACTTAATAGGTATCAGATTTATATCAAAACAGCACTCATCTAAATTTAAGATGCAATTAGGAATGATTTCGTCAACTTCAATTATCTTATCATCAGCTAATTCTATCACATAATTGTCGCGTAATTTTTCAGATGTTAGACTAATTGATGGTCTAAGAGTATGTGAGATAAAACTGCGGGTTGCTCCTGTATCAAATAATACTTTAGCGTACTGGTTATTGATAAGGAACGTACCCGTAACTACTTCTGGTTCTTGGAGAGCTTCATCAGCTTGTATCACAAAAGCTCTTCCCCGAGGGTTGTTCTGGTTAACTGGAGCCTTACTCTTTCGTTGTGGACATTCGTTTCGGAAATGACTTTTACTTCCACATTGAAAGCAGACGGTTTTGTTGCTAGTAGGGTTTCTACAGTCTCGGGAAACGTGTCCCTTCCTTTTACAGTTATAACACACCACTGTCATACAGTTTCCTGTATGATATCTCTGACAGGTATTGCACTGTGGTGGTTTTTCTACTTCCTTTTCTTGAGTTGTTCCCAAAAAGTTTCTTGGTGGAGATCGGGTTATTCTTTTCTGAGAACTTTCACCAAATCTCTTTCCAGAATGGTTTTCAGTCCATTTTCTCTTTTCTCCTACCTGTTGGTGACTTAATGATCCATTCCTGATCATTTCGTCTGTCAGACTTCCTGACAGGATTATTGCTTCCTGAAAAGTTTTGGTTCTAGCTGATTTCACTAATCCCCTTATTTGTGGCATTAATCCCCAAATATACCTTCCTATTCTTTTGGATTCTGGGGTTATCAGGTGTGGCACTAACCTGGATAGTTCATTATACCTATCAGTGTACTCCCGGTGTACAGATCCGTTCATCTCTAATGCTAGGAATTCAGCTTCCAGTTTTTCTATCTCATTGTACGGGCAGTATTTTTCTATTACTAGGTTTCTGAATTCTTCCCAGCTTAACTTATTCATAATATTTCTACCTCTAGTATGTATTTCCATTTTCCACCAGGATTGTGCTTCTCCTTTTAAGGAATGTGAAGCAAACAGTGTTTTGAGATTTTCAACACAGTTGCTGATTTCCAGAACTCCTTCCATGTCATCTAGCCATCTCAAAGCTTGTACTGCTCCACCTTTCCCATCAAATTCCCTAGGTCTACAGGACATAAAGGTTTTGTAGGAGCATCCTTTTGACATTCTATTTAGGATCTCTTCTTCCTGTTGTTCTTCCATGTTTAGGTTTTCAGGCCCGGTTGGTGGGTTTGAGGTAGTTCCAAAATTTAGGTTTTGCTGAAGTTGGTTAATTAGGGTAGGCAAAGTAGCTTCTAGTTGTTGGGCTACTATCTGAGATATCCTATCATTCTCAGTGGTATCAGGGTTCACAGGGTTCACAGGTGTTTCTTCCCCAAGTCTGGTCCTGGGTCGTCCTACTCGAGCTGTTCTCCTGACAGGCTGAGTGTTTCTTTTTAGCGGCATGATTTACTATAGTGAATTTTAATGTTAGTATTATAAGTAAATATCTTAACACAAAATTATTTAACATAATTCAAACAAACATGTTAACACAAAATACATATATCAGTTAAGTTCTTATTTCTCTTTATTCTAACAAGTTAAACTATAACTATTAGTTTCTACCGAACCATTTCCACATCCTGGTAAAAAGACTTTGATTGGGTGTCTTAAGCTTCTTAATATCCTTTTGGATTTTCCAGATTCCCAGCTGTATTTTCTTAAGTTTCTTACGAGTCTGTCGGGCTGTTTTCACCTGATCCAACTCTGGTTTAGTAATTCTATCTTTATCTTTGGGAAAGAAACAGGAGGTTGAGTTTCTATCTCCTCAGTTGGTATAGCTCTAAACCTGTTTCCACGTTTCACCCTTTTCCTAGGAGTTATAATTGTATATCCTCCTCTCTGTACTGATGCACGTCTAACATAAAACTTTGAGATATTCTCCATTCCAGTTGAGGAAACATTTATATCCTGCTGTGGTTCTGATTCAGGTACTATTTCTTTAGGGTTGCTATGGTATGGTTCTTCTGAAGGGTCGGTTTCATAATGAATACTATCTGGACTCGTACTGCAAAATTTCTTAACAAGGTTTCACAAAAAGAGTTAGTCAAATAGGTCATGTTAAAATCTTAAACATAAAATCATGAAATTTCACATAATCCACATAAATTCACATAAAATCATAAAGTACCTTTTGAGATTATGGTTATAGTCTAGTTATTTACTTAAACTAACTAATTCTCTATAACCAATGGCTCTGATACCAACCTGTCACATCCCGGCGGAAGCGCGAAACGATGTTCGGGTGTGACTAGCTTTTATCAGAGTGCATTAATTATAGCAGAGCAATATATAGAAATGTTTTTAAATAAAACAACAACACATGACATGTTTTATTCATAATATTCGAGGAATTACATCTATTACATAAGTTTTCAAAATCTGATGTAATTCTAACTACTTTTAACTACAGCATGTCTTCTTAATAAGGATGGTAGTGTGCGTTCACAAACACACTCCCGTCAATGATGTTGACGGTTATGGTGACACAGACTCTTTCCACAACTTCATCTCATCCGTTATGGACTTCGAAGCTACAATCGAAACTATTACTCATTTTGTCCTGAAAAAGCATACTCAATAAAGTCAACAAAGATGTTGGTGAGAACATAGGTTTATATATAACAAAAGTTATTTTGTTGATGTATTAGTTACAACCAAACCTGCACAAACATAATCATACTGTCACGAAATAATTCACAAATCGAGTAATATTGCATCCTAACCCTCATTCGGTTAGATACAGGAAAATAGTAACAACCCTCATTCGGTTGATACTAATTCTCCTAAGTAGCGCTACTAATATTACCAGACGGTTCCTCATTCGAACTAATGGTTATATCACAAATGACAGTAAGTTAACTCAAGTAAAAATAATACATCAACCAAAAATGTATGCTTTTTCCCCAAAACTTTACTGAATATCAAAACGGTTGGAAAATGGGGCTATGAACTCACCGTATCTTCCCACTTGAACCTAATAAAATAGTTCACAGTGTTAGATAATACTTCAATATTTTTCTGGTTTTCATTGACTGTAAAAGGTAAATGGATTTTGTAGAGAAACACTTTCGGGCCTCCAAAATTCCTCTTTTAATTGTTTCTAGATAATAATTGTAACTTACTTTATTAGTTACAAAAATATTTCAAAAAAATTAGCTTTTATCTTCTAAAAATTATCAAAATTTTACAAAAACTTGTTTAATTCATTTAGAGTCTCCTTTAATTTTTATGATATTTATCTCCCAACAGATTATTTATTATAAAGTCCACAAGATCTCAAGAATTCATAAAAATAGCTACTGAGCTAATAAATTCCTATATTTTTACAGTCAACTTTTAATATTAGATATAACAACATATAATTAAATCATAGTCCAAGTCCAAACAAAACAGTTTCTATAATTTCTCACAATAATCCCAATATTCATCAAAATATTCACTGTTGTCCAATAAGTCCTCATAAATTCATAGAATTTCGTCCAATAGTCCAATAGCATCACATGATTTTTGTAGAGTCTAATTATTAACAGATTATTTTCTGTGAATTTCATAAGGTTCCCATAAATAGTTAAAAATAGTTTCTGTTTATGAAAAATTCCAAAAATTTTTAAAGAAGACTTCCTATACAGAACCAAACAACATATATTTATTCCATAGTCCCAATCTTAATATAACAGTTTCTCTAATTTTCTCAATAATCATAATATTTAGCAAAAATAGTTATACTATTCCTTAAATCATTAAAATTATATATTATGTACTAAGTGTTGTAATATTTCTTCTATGATTTTATCCAGATTTATTATGTCCTTTAATTATTTATTACGATTTATTTATTTCAGGATATACAAAAATTCGTATTTAAATCATAATAAGGTATAAAATTCTGAAATAATTCCACAGGCTTTTATTCCTCGAAATAATCATTCTGAGATTTTATCAGAATTTTTCTGAATTTATTTATATTTTTGACATTTTCTTCTTTTTTCCATTATAAAATAACTTATATAAATTATTTTATTTATCAAAATTATATCAACATCTCCAGTTTATTATTTAAGTATAAAAAAAAGAATTTTTCATGTTTATTCCCACAATTGCTTTCATTAAATATTTGTTTGATTTTTCTTATTATTTATGTTATAAATTTTATGAAAGTTCAAATATATTTTTGTAAAATACATGTTCCTGGATTTTGGAACTTTTAGTACTCAAAACTAATGGTTTTTAGTCTCCTAAAATTGGTTTTAGGTGACTAAACCCATTTATATACATATGTATCAATATATATGTATATATGTATGTTTTGTAACATATATGTAAATTTGAACCTTTTATCACCTTAGATGATGTGTTTGCTGATGTTCTTCACTTCCGGAAATCCAAAGACAAGGTAACGATTGTCGTGAATGGTGGTGGTAGCTGCTGTGGTGTGTAGTTCGTGGTTGTTGGTGTTGTGTTTGTCGGGTGGTGGTTGTTGTTGTATCAAAGCCGAGAGAGACAAGGTAGGGGGTATGGTTTGTTGAGTAAAAGCCGTGGGTGAGGGAGAGGCAAAGAGAGAGTAGATGATGATCAGCTTCGGTGGTTCAATGGTGGTGAAAAATCCGCGAGATAGAGAGAGACAAGAGCTTGGTTTATGTTTTGCAAAATTTGTAAATGTATGGATGTTTATGGAACTAAGATCGGGGAACACCGGATGTTTATTTATTAACTATAGAACTAGCTTAGGTGTGTTGTCTTCAATAGGATGTCTTGGTGGTTGTTTTAAAGAGATATCGAGAGGAAGGGGTGGCGGTTTCTAAGGGATTTCCGAGAGGGGTTGCAAGGTGGCAGCCTTAGAAGAAGTTCAAGTGTGAACACTAGCTTCCTTAGTCACCTTAATCATCTAGGTGTAGGATAGAAGGATGTGGTGGCAGGTTGTAGTGTGTGAAGGCAAGAAAAACAAGGCTTAGTGGCGGTTTGGAAGAAAGAGTGGCCGAGAGATTGCTTCAAGTTTATCACCTCCTTTTGTCATCTTGCTTCATTAATGTGTTGACTTTAGCAAGCTATCAAAATGTTGTTGGGTTCAATGAACCGAGGCTTAGATGTGGTTTAGGAAGTGTTGGCGGTTTGGTGTACAAACAAGACAAAAGGATCGGGGTTTGGTGGTTTTCGGGCGGTATTGCACAAGGTGGCCGATGGTTGGTGCTTATGGTGATAGTTTGGTATTTTTAGTTTTAGGTTTTAGTTAAGTTTTTGGTTGTTCTTGATTTGATTTAGTTGGGTTAAGTCTTGATATATATATGTACCCGTAAGCATATATAGAAGTAAGTTATGTATATATTTATATATATATGTATATATATATATATATGTAGATACATCACATATCTGATTTTTATAACATATATCACATCCGTAAACATACATGTATATATACCAAACAGCCATAGCATTAACAAATTTTTCATGTATACGAACATGCATACGTAAAAATTTGTGTATTTATATACGTATGTGTGGATTTTGGGTATATTTACATACATGCATATGTAAATCACCACTATATAAACATGCATGCAAACATGCATATGTATATCCATAGTGTATTCATACTAAATCATACACTAATCGCGATCGTAACTTAATATATAAAAATTTTTCGACGTAATATACTAAAATAATTTTTAGGGTTGTCACAGGGTAAAGCCACCACGCCCGAACCGCTTCCCATTCCAGTTTCGGTCACCGCCACCAGCCTTCTTCACCTCTGCATCTGCTACCTCCCTCTCATCATAGAGCCTCCCAGCCAAATTCACTGCGACCTAAAAGTGCTTGGTCGTGCAGCAATCAAATGCCTACGAATGTCGGCTGGCAGCCCCTGAACGTACCGGTTAATATTTCGTGACACCTGCGTTACTTGATCTGGCACCAGCCTAGCCATCTCATTAAATTTGGTAGTGTATTGCTGGTGGGTCATGGTTCCCGCTTCAAATTGTAGGAACTCCCTCTCGATCTTATCGAGTTCCCTGTGAGGAGAGAACTCCTCAATTACCAGCTTCCTCAACTCGGACCACTTCATCTTTCCTATAGCCCTGCTGCCCTCAGCTTGGATGATATTGTCCCACCAACATAGTGCTGAGTCAGTAAAGGAGTGGGTGGCAAACTTCACCTTCTGATCTTCCTGGCACTCACTGATCTCGAGTACCGCTTCCATCTCCCTTACCCATCGATGTGCGGCAGCAGCGTTGCCATTTCCATCAAAAGTCGGGGGCTTGCACCTCTGGAATGCCCCATAACTGCATCCCTTGGTCGTCACCCCTACTACATCATCCTCCTCCTCATCAGATACTACTATCTCAGGATCCGATCATTCCTCTCCTCCCTTGCTTTCCTTTCCAGTCGACCCTCTTCGGTCCTCCTTCTCTTTTCTTTCCTTGTTCCTCACAGCTCTAATAACATCGGTCACTACGGACGGCATAACTGCCTGCAGGACTTGGTGTACCTCATCAGCAATCGCCTCCCTGGCTGAGGCATTCAGGCTTGCATTCTCAGTTTCTTCATTCCGGTCAGGAACCTCGGGGTTCACAGGAGTCGTCTTAGGAGCTTTAGCACCGCTCCTAGTCGTACGCGGACGATCTCTACCTCTAGCAGCCTTAGAAGGTTTCTTCCCAGCCATTTTCCTATGCACTATAAGATTCAAACACTAAAACAGTCATTCAAGGAAACAGCTCAGTTTGTGTCAAGTATAGTAAGTCCCTAATTACAGTGGCCAGTTGTGATTAGCCACTTACTTTACTCTTCACACCCCAAGCACTTCCTATCCTGACTACATCAGCATCTAAATCTACTAAGAACACATAAATCACATAGCACACGCACATCATACTGATTAACTTTTAAGAAAAACAATACCTGATGGCACATGGCTACTCGGGCTGACATCCCTCTTCCCGTCCCATTTTCAGTTTAAGTTAAGGTTTATTTTGAAAAATTTTACCCAATTCACTTAAACTTTTGCTCTGATACCAACTTGTAAGGCCCCCTTCCCGGGACGCTCACAGTTGGTCATTCACAGCATAAAACATACATATTATAAATTTAAGCAGCGGAATTAATTTTCATCAAAAACCATTCATTCATTTAAAACACTATTGCTAGGCAATACATTCTAGTTCTTAGGTCACAAAATGATTAGTCGAATGAATTACAAAACAACAGTATTGTCAAAACGTGAATGGATGTCAGTCTCGCCCGCCGAGTAGCCATCCCCGTATGCCATCTTCAGCAACCTGTTACCTGCCAACTGGAAAATACATAAAAGTCAGCGTTGCTGAGTGAGTTCTAGTTTTATAATTAAAATACTTTATTTTTCATTCTAAACCGTTCCTCATTCTTGTAGGTGATCATACATCGTACGTACACTTAGGTAATATTTTTGTTATCTTCATCATCGTTCAATTCGTACTTTTATTATTCTTCTTCCGGACTTTTGCAACACATAGTTGCTCACCCATTAGCAATCTCAAGGATTGCAAGACTTTTGGTCTGTTGCGACACTGAGTCACTCACCCATTACCAACCTCACGGGTTGTAAGTCTTCTGCGGTCTTTTGCAACACAAAGTTGGTCACCCATTAGCAATCTCAAGGATTGCAAGACTTTTGGTCTGTTGCGACACTGAGTCACTCACCCATTACCAACCTCACGGGTTGTAAGTCTTTTGCGGTCTTTTGCAACACAAAGTTGCTCACCCATTGTCAATCTCAAAGATTGACCCTGTGTGTATCCTTCGGGGTAGCGAACCCGCATCACAGTTGAGCTAACACCTGCCAGGGGTGTGCACCTCCATACATTTGCTTGCGAGACTTTCGTTTATTCATTTACATTCCATTTTCCTTTATCATTAATCTTCCACTTTATTAATGATAATAATTCCTGTCTTGATCATGATCATTCCACGTAGAGTCATACAATATTATTAATAATAAGCATATTAATAATAATAATACTAATAATATTAATAATAATATCAATAATAATTTTACTAATAGCCCTAATAATAATATTAATTAAAATATTAAGAAAAAGGGGTATTATGACATTCAATCATAATCATACGCATTTAATAAAGTCCCAGTCAATAATCATGCGAAACCCTACTGCATAGACTCCAAGAAAAATTCTGTTAAAAATTCTAAGTGTTTGGGCGTAAGAGCCCTGTTCAGGCGTTTTACCACTGTCGGACTTACCAGCTTACACTTAGAAAAATTTCAACTTTGGGCGTATAAGCACTGTTGGGCGTATGAGCACTGTTGGGACTCATAACCCCATACTTAGTAAATTTTCTAGACATATGACCACTGTCCAGACTTTTCACCTTATACTTAGTTTATTTTCAGAGTCATGAGCACTGTTGGGACTCATGAGCACTGTTGGGACTCATGAGCACTGTTGGGACTTATGACCCCCATACTTAGTAAATTTTCCAGACTCATGAGTCTGGGGCATATTAGGACTGTTCGGACATATAAGTACTGCTTGGACTTATGACCCTACTTAGAATATTTCTAAGGAAAATTTCTGGGTGTATGAGCACTATTCAGACTTATTATCTTGTACTTAGTTTTCTAAGTTCAAATTTCAGGCTCATGACCACTATTTGGACTCATTAGGCGTATTAGCAGCCTGTTCATGTTTCTAATTCATATTCCAGTCCCCAAGCATCATAATACCTAGTTCTAAACATGTACATACGATTCCAGGCATAAACTTAACATAAACATAACCATACGTTCACCCCAAACATACTCTATAAACATACACATGTACATAACATACGGGTAACATACACAAATCCATAAAAGCATACATACATGTATTTTCCAGCCCCAAAGTCGTTTAAAAACAGGTAAAAAGGGGTCTAGAAACTCACCTTTGTCGTCTTCGGGTTTTGATACCCCTTCTTGAACTTTCCAGTCGTTCCTAACACCTAAAACACACACACACACAATGCAACCCGAACACACAAGTCACATTTATAAGCACATAAATGGTTCTAGAATCGTCCTAAGCATCATAATTCGAGATTTCTTACCAAAAACTTCGAGTTTTCTGGTTCTTCTTCAAAAATCCGAAGTTCTGCTCTTTCTCTCTCTAGAACCGGTAGAAAAGGTGAAAAGTAGCAGGGCATGGGTGGCTATACCACTTTTTGTATCAAAATAAATATGAAGTTTGCACTTTCAACAATTTTGGTCCTTCCACTTATGTTGACCTTTATTTCTTTCCTTTTCTTTCTCTTTTTCTTTTATTCTTTTATTTCTTTCTAAAAAAAGTACGAGTGTTACATGATGGTTATTGCAGTGCAAAACAAAACCGAATTAGAGCGTGGGATTATCGAACTGTTGCAAAAAAACTCAGAAGACGTTGAGCTGGATAATCTACAATCAAAGTTCGAGAGTGTCTTTAATCATAAACCACTGCAACGTACCACGCCTGCTGCAGCGATAGTGCAGTCTGACAAAGACAAGGAAAAAACAATGATGGGATATTTAATTGGCCATTGGATGGTTTTGTGAATGAACAGATAATGGATATATGTCTTGACATTAACGCTAGACGTCAACATTTAATTGAAAGTGAAGAAGACGAAGATGAAACAGAGAAGGATTTAGAATTTTGAGGAGGTAAAAAATATGCTAATGGTTTAGTTGTTTTAAAATCCAAAAACTTCAATCTGACCCTTCTGTTAAACCACTTAGCTGATGATGTTGATGTTGGAGAAGAAAGAGAAATAGCCGAAGGTATTTGCCCCAGCCTTAACAGTTGGTTGGGTGGAGAAGTTGATACTGGTGAGTACGCGTCTGAAAGAGAAATCTGTTATGATGTTTATTGTTTATATAGGTTAAAGTATAATAACTTATTTAAAAAAATGCATATTACGGTTACTTTGTATTAATAAGGTAAATGAAACCGAAAATGTAGTTTTATGTTAAACGGGATGGTGTGTAAATATATTGCATATTAGTTTATATAGAAAGTATATGATTCACCTTTCTCTGTTATTAAAATAGGTGATCGACCTCATGAGGTTGATATAACATTCAGAACTGACAGGCAGAAAGATAAGGGGAAGGGTATCGCAGAAGAAGGTGTACCCAGAAACTTGGAAACAATAAAGAAAGAGAAACAGACAGGAAGTATATTGAATTATAAAAATGCTAAAAATACAGGTAAGCATTACTTATTAACTATATATACTGAAAATTACACTTACTCTGTGAATGTAACAATAAATTACATTGTATGATAAAGTAGTAGATGTATTCGATGTAGTAATTGTTTACAGTTAATACTTGCTGATTGTAATATTATTATTATTTAATTTAATAGGAGATGTGGATGTTTCTTTGGGAGCTTTGAAGGAGAGGGATAATGAAGACTTTATAGTTGACATGGGGGATGACAGTTTTTATGAAGATGTATCAATAGAAAAACTGTCAAAAAGAAAGGAAGCAAAAGCAGTAGAACAACCTACTAAAGGTACGAAATGTATTTTTTGTCATAACGTATGTAAGTGTTATAATATTTAATAAGGAAAATATTTTTTGTTTTTTGAATTTGGAACATTAACTAGTTTGCATTGACTGGTAATATGTATTTTTGGTTGGGTGAAGGGATTATTAGTATTCAGTGGTGGTGTAATATATATTTTAAAATTAATCAAATCTAGAGATTAACACTTTGTTTAAAATAATTGTACGTTGAAATTATAGTTTCCATTGACTGGTAAAGTAAATTTGGTGGTAATATTAATATTAATTTAATATCTTTTTTGTGAATTTGGATTAATAATTGATGTTAACAGAGTGTATTTTATCATTTTGTGGTTTATAATAGAAAATGTTACTGGAAAGATTGAAGTATGTTTCAAAGACGGTGAGAAGACAGTTACGAGTGAAGTTGTAGGGGACATAGGAGGACCAATTTTTACAAGAACAATAAGTATTGAGCAGGATACACGCGCAAAGGTACAAAAGGTGGAAAATGAACAAAGTGAAGGTATGAGTTATATAGTTTTTTTATATAATTGTTTTAAATAGTAATAATTGTTTCTAATAATTGTACGTTGAAATTATAGTTTCCATTGACTGGTAAATAAATAATTGGTCTTCATTGTTGTTTAACAAATTACATTTAAGATGTAGGGGTTGATGTAGTTAGTAGTTGACGTACTGTAGGTTGTTGCTACACCTACAAGTAAGATGTAAGCATATCAATAAATGTAAATGACATCTTTAATTAACTATTATTTTTAATTGCAGATAACAAAAAATCAGAACAGTTTAACATGTTAAAAGAAGTACATGATGAAGAAAAGAATGAAAATTGTATGAAGGAGATGGAAGTGAAACCAAAGGAAAAATTGACTCTAACACCCTTTCAACAAAGTCTAGGTATATTGTAAATATGTATATTCTTTCATTGGGAGTCCATAGTTTTGGTCATATTAAATTATATTAATGTAAAAAACATGACGTTATGTAAAAAATTTTACATGCAGCTGTAAAAGTGCCACACCTTTTTTTCGCTGAATACTTACCAGAACCCAAAATTGTTGAAGAAGGTGCAGGTTTGTTTATTGTTTTTTAAATTTGATAACGAAAAATAGATGATAAAGTGTATATGGTTGTAAACTTCCAGTGAAAGTAAAGGAAAAGAAGGTCTCGTTTAAGGAATTCAGCTGCGAAGATTATGCTAAGCCGAGTTTTAGTTTGGGATTATCACAAGATGAAATAGAGGCAAAAGGTATGGAAGTTTTGTTTCCATATTGTAGTTGTTATAGGAATTACATTTATATGATAAAAGAATATACGGTTGCAGGGTTGAAATTAAAATTTATTTTGAAATTATAATATAATCAGGAAAAGAAAAAGACAAAGAGAAAGAAATATCAGTGTCTTTAGATAAAAGCAATTCAAAGGGTTATTCGAAGCCAAGTTTTAGTTTAGGGTTATCGCAAGATGAAGCAGAGGCTACTGAGATGGAATGTATTTTAAAATAAATATATTCACATATATTATTACATCAATTCCTACATTACATATAGTCTCTGTTGAAGTAAATGTATAGTACGTCACGTCCGTAGATTATAGCAGGTTAATAAGCTGATATCACATATCTTTATCTAAAGACAGTTTTATTATTGGCACAGGGTCATGTGAATTGAAAAAGGATAAAACAGAAAATAAGGATAAACCATGTGTGACTTTCATTACTAAAGTAGACTTAAAAGGACCTTGTGACACGTTTGATTTATCACATGATGAGACACAGACGGTTGATGAGAATGAAAAAGGCAAGTCATTTAATTCCAGTATGTAAGCTGTTATATTTAATATGTTATTGAGTTACAAAAGATAACAACTGTTTTTAAACAAAAATATGTTACATTACGTATTTCTCTGGTGATGTGTTTTGATACTACGTCACAACCGTACATTACAAGAGGTTAATAAAGTTATACCACGTTTGTTTACTAAAATATAGTTTGATTTTTGGTGCAGGGGCATGTGAAATTGTAAAAGAGAAATCAGAAAATAAGAATAGACCTTGCAGGAGTTTGGTTAGTACACAAGAGTTAAAAGGACCAAGCTACAGCTTGTGTTTATCACGAGAGGGGACAGAAAGTGTTGAAGATATTTTAAAAGGCAAGTAATAATTTGTTATATATAAGAAGTTATATGTTATATTGTATAGAATAAAAAAAAATTCTTGAAACAGATACTGAGGAGGTAGGTGATATGGATGAAGAAACGGATGCCAGTAACGATACAAATTGTGAAACTGAAAGCGTTGACTTATCGAAAATGGATATTGAATCTGAAAAATGTGAAGGTATTAACTGTTATGTTCATGTAATAGGGTTATAATTGGATAAAAAAAGTACATTTTTGGTATAATGTAATTATTATTAACGATGCAGGTGATTATGGAAATACGAGAAGATGTTCTAGAAAAAAGACAATTTCTTCAAAGTGTAAATCGCCGTTCAAGAGCAGGGTAACAATCATATCAAATAATTTTACCAAAGAAGAAGAGTCGATATGGAAATTTCTATTTGAAGGAGTCGAATCGTAAGTAATGTTAGATAATAACCTCTTAATTTATTAAGATTTAAAACATAATGTAATAAAAAAATGTATCAAATACAAATGTTATTACCTCCTTACAGTGGAGATGCAGGAATACTAAACAGGAAGGAGACGATAAGGAGTGCAAGGTTAAAAACCAAGTGGAACAATGAACAGGTCTTTGATACGAAGTCTGGAACAAGATCTGAGATGTTTATTCTACGATCATTACGACCGGACAGCCAAGTTTATGGGAAAGTCATTGATTGTTGGGCTTCTGTACTTAACAATGATGAAAAACTTAGGAGCACAGATTCACCACATAGACTGTTTTGTGGACACCAAACATTTGTAAGTCTGAAAAATCTTAATGATGAGTTATATGAAAGGTTAATATACATGAAACAGGAAAGTTTTCATACCGTGTTGTTGAAATTAAAAATATACGTTGTGTAATTGACTTGTACATGACTATATAATTAGGATAAGGTTTGAATGTACTTTACGTGTTGTAAGTGTCGTTTAGATCAATATATATTTTGGTTAGGTTATTGACGTATTTGTATTCTTTTCAAACAGATGGAATGGATGTTCAACAACAAGGAGAAGACAGAGGAGCAACGTTTAAAGTCGTTATCAAAAACTATTTTTGAAACAATCGGAAGGGTAGAAAAGGGGAGGGATCTAAAAGAATATGACCTTGTTTTTTTCCCAATTCTGGATAACAAATATTTTTATTTAATTGTTTTTAAGCTTAAGAATCCAGCAATCTACATGATAGATAACATGGATCCAATTGAGACAGTGGTTAGCATGGAAGACGATAAAGATTACTTCAAAAAACACACTCCGTATAAAGTGGTAAGTCCATAAAAAGGTAGAAGATTATATGTATTTATTGTACAATGGATTGTTAGTATACTAAAAAAAGTTACTTCGTTGTAAATTGTCAATTTGTACAGAAACATATGTTTGTTCAGTACTTGAAGAGGTGGGTGAATGCAAAAGGAGACAAACTTCAGAGTGAAGAGGTTGAGAGACTGGAGTTGGACTGGGCAACAATTGGAAACGTTAAAGACTGTGCTGTTTTTACGATGCGGCATATGGAGGTATTCATGGGAAGCTACAGTGCAGCATTTAATTGTGGTTTTAAAAAGAGTGAAAGCCAAAAGAAAAAACAAATTAACATCCTAAGAAAAAATATGCAGCAAAAATAATACTATCTGACATCAACATCGTAAAGGAGGAGGTTCTTAATGCAGCGTTAGGAAAGCCCAAAAAATGATAAATTAGATGAAAGGGAAATATGTTTTGAAGCACAATTTTTTTTGGTTTGATCTGTGCAACCATTTTGTAGTGTGCAAATATGTTGATGTTACTGATTGCATGGTAGATTTTAATAGTAGTAACGTGTGCAATTATGTTTTATTGTCTATTGTATAATATTATAGTAAACAAATAGTAAGTAGGTTGAAATGTATATTATACACGTTTATGCTTATTATAGTAAACAAATAGGATATGTAGAGTACACATGTATAATATAAACGATACAACGTAAATGTAGCAAAATAGAAAAAAGTAAATGAGAGGTAGTTACATTTAGAATAGTAGTAATTTTGTATTCTTTAATTATTATATTTATAACAAATTTTTTATGGACCTTCGTGTATCATGCATCGCTACATTGGACTTTGATTTTATTATTACATCATATAAATGTATAGTATAGATGGTGGACTGTAGTGTACTGTTTCGCTAGTATGTCACAATTTCTAATCTTAAAATCAAAAAACAAAACCTAAATTATGTTGGATGTAAGTGTGTTTGTTTAAATTAATCAACTACAAAATATTAAAAAACAAAAAAACGAACATGGCCCAAAAAAACAATTTTACATTATAAGTGTAATTGTATGTTGAATGCTAAATCAACAAGTTAAGTAACAACATATCTACAACTGTAAGATTGTATATTATTTGCGATCCACTACACTGAGGTGTGTCACTGGTATGTAACACGTGTGGTTTTAACGCGAAAAAAAAATGACAGGCGATGTACCTGAGTTTAAGACAACAAAGATGTTACACCATGAATGTAAAAAATGAACATAAGATATACTACATACGGTGAAGTAAAAAAGTGGTGTTATGCTAGTATGATAACCATTTTGGCCAAAAATATGAAAAGAAAGTGTAGCCCTATGTGGAATGTTACAGCAACAACATAGGTAAGAAAATATCTACAGCTGCGAAATGTATATTATAGGCAATCCACTACACCAGGGTGTTACGATGGTATGTAAAACATGTGGTTTTAAGGCAAATTTAAAAAAAATGAGATGCGATAAGATTGCCTTTACGATGCATTGACATAGAAAAATTTTATAAAAATCAGAGTCACAACTAAAAATACTTAAATACTTAATACTAAGATGTTACATCATCAATGTAAAAAAAATACCATAGTTCATTATCGAAATTATACTAAATATGGTGAACGGCAATTTGGTGTTATACTACTATGTAAACCATTTTGGACAATAAAATGTAAACAAATAGTAAGTCGGTTGAAATAAATTTTATACACGTTTATGCTTATTATAGTAAACAAATAGGATATGTAGAGTACACATGTATAATATAAACGATACAACGTCAATGTAGCAAAATAGAAAAAAGTAAATGAGAGGTAGTTACGTTTAGAATAGTAATAATTTTGCATTCTTTAATTATTATATTTATAATAATTTTTTTATGGACCTTCGTGTATCATGCATCGCTACAATGGACTTAGATTTTATTATTACACCATATAAATGTATAGTATAGATGGTGGACTGTAGTGTACTGTTTCGCTAGTATGTCACAATTTCTAATCTTAAAATCAAAAAAACAAAACCTAAATTATGTTGGATGTAAGTGTGTTTGTTTAAATTAATCAACTACAAAATATTAAAAAACAAAAAACGAAAGTAGCCCAAAAAAACAATTTTACATTATAAGTGTAATCGTATGTTGAATATTAAATCAACAAGTTAAGTAACAACATATCTACAACTGTAAGATTGTATATTATTTGCGATCCACTACACTGAGGTGTCACTGGTATGTAACACGTGTGGTTTTAACGCGAAAAAAAATGACAGGCGATGTACCTGATTTTAAGACAACAAAGATGTTACACCATGAATGTAAAAAATGAACATAAGATATACTACATACGGTGAAGTAAAATGTGGTGTTATGCTAGTATGATAACCATTTTGGCAAATAATATGAAAAGAAAGTGTAGCCCTATGTGGAATGTTACAGCAACAACATAGGTAAGAAAATATCTACAGCTGCGAAATGTATATTATAGGCAATCCACTACACCGGGGTGTTACGATGGTATGTAAAACATGTGGTTTTAAGGCAAATTTAAAAAAAATGAGATGCGATAAGATTGTCTTTATGGTGCATTGACATAGAAAAATTTTATAAAAATCAGAGTCCCAACTAAAAATACTTAAATACTTAATACTAAGATGTTACATCATCAATGTAAAAAATACCATAGTTCATTATCGAAATTATACTAAATATGGTGAACGGCAATTTGGTGTTATACTACTATGTAAACCAATTTGGACAATAAAATGAAAATAAAATTGGAAAGACATGTGATGAACGGCATGTACAGGTGATACAGGTGCGACGAAACTAAAATTGGAAAGACATGTGATGAACAATAACATATTTAGATTTAAGTAATGTTCATCCATAAACGTTACTCTACATAAAAATAGAGTAACCAAAAGGGATGAACAACATTTTACATAGCCGAATGTCCATAAAACACTGAAATAGATACAGGTTTTGCCATAACAAAATATCACATATCGTAAAGAAAAGTAGGCACTCAAAAAGTTGTTATCCAGGGAAACAATTGAAGTCACCTACAAAAATATGGCAAACCTGAACACCAAAGCATCTAGTACCCATCGCTGGAGGTGTCACATGGTGAGGTAACATCAGTCTCCTTCATCTTACAATTACGAGAGTCATGATCTGTATACATATTACAGGTACGACACTTCCTGAGTTTCTTCAAACTACGCTCAATTGCACGCTCACCAGGACCAACCAGTCTACGATTAGTACCACAACCCTTGTTTCTTATACCTTGAGGGGGGGCCAATTCCTCCACTTCATCGTCTGCACTGCCAAGCAAATGCCTCATTACATTGTACCTTTTCAGAGAGGACGATTCTGCAGGATACTTTTGAATGATGAGTTGATTAAATTCCTTGATCTGACTACAAAAGGCTCCAAGACCATCAATGTCGTCTCTTAAGCGCTCAACACATGCACTAACACAATCCAACAGCTCGTTCTTTAAAACAGAATGGTCACTATTGTCAGCCTGAAGTCGATTACTAATGCTATAAACAGGTGACGGAAGAGCCAACCTTCTCCAACGTTTATAAACATAACGATCGGGTATTTGATTAACTTTGTTTACCCTAAAAACACAAAAGATATGTCGACAAAGGTAGCCAATCCTTGTAAATCCCACACAAGAACAGTCGTAGGATCTTTCGTGTAGGTGGTAATGAACCTATTGCAGGTTAAAAGAAATTTATCAATATAATTAGTATATGGTTAGACAAAATAAACTTATACCACTTAGTATATGGTTAGACAAAATAAACTTATACCTTGAATTCATTGACAAAATCAGTACGCTTGTCCATGTGCGAGATGGTATATACCTTGAACTGCTCCTCAGCATCAACATTGATTATAAAGCAATTCATAATTCCTTTAGCAATTTCCTTCTGAACCTCCATAAACAGTGTATGTGTGTATAATGATACAACATGGGCTTCAATTTCCAAACCAGTCCTGAGATCTGGACGCGTCTGATTAGTTTGGAATTCTAACGTCCTCTGGTTATAACGCTGATTGTCAATGGCGGTATCATAACACATGAAAAACTGAACAAGCGTGTTTGCAGAACTGGAGTTAACTTTAAACAATGCATTGGAACTCTCGCAGCGAGAAGTTGTTTTCATAAGGCAACAAAGTGGAATTTCTCGAAAATAAGCAGGTACCCATGAATGACGAATGGAATACACATCACGCAACCACACATGGTCATTAAGTTTAAACTTTGAAATGAGATCCATCCATCTTTCCTCAAAAACTGCAGCAGTAATGTAGACATTCCATACAAGCTTGTGGATTGAGGATCGCAAATTGGAGTTGAGGAAGAGGTCAGACGAAATCTGACAAAAAAAACAATGTAGTTACTAAAAATTGACATATACATGTTTATCCGGTTACTTTGTACTAAAAAGACATCAAACTTATCATTTATATTTTAAAATTATTTCCACCTATGTATTATGTGTTCAGTAGTGACTATGTTATAGTTCTGTAATAATATGCAAAAGTAGGGCAACCTGTGTATTATATGTAAGTTATGCTATGTTACAGTGGTGTAGTAATATGATGCAACAATGTGTTAATTTTAAGTTTTGTGTGTGTTGTTAGGCATTGTTAGTACGGGTAAAAGATAACAATTCATTATATGTTACAGATAGCTTGAAAATGTGTGTGACTGGATTTACACAGTGAGTACGATGTGTGGAAAACATGAGATGTATATGGTGGGGGTGTTGTAACTATATTATTCATGTGGTAATCTTATTTCCAAACAAATATATTGTAAGGTTGGAAATTAATTTAGGATAAACATAGTGGGTAAGATATTTGAAAAACATGCCATGTATAGTATTAACATACCAAATATAAAAATATCATGGGATGTTGCAACTTCAAGCTTGAGTTACAGTGCAAATTTGTAGGAAAAAAAATAGTTATGGGAAAGTATAAATTATTAAATGTTGAAAGAAATACCTTAGAAGGTAGTTTCTTCATTATATGCCACATACATAAGCGGTGGACGGCTTTGGTAAATACTTCTGCAACTGCAACCCGCATCGCAGGGTCCTGGTCAGTTAATACTAAGTTGGGTTGTCTTCCATGAATTTTCAGAAAGGAGGAGAGCAACCATTTGTAAGATTCAGCAGTCTCGTTATAGATCAAACCAGAACCAAATGTAACACAACGTTTGTGGTGGTCCACACCAGTAAAAGGTACAAAAATCATATTGTACCTAAAAAATTATATAAATTAATCAGTAATATTAGTGAAGTAGTATCGCAAAAAAAACATACGGAATTAAAAGGATTATTTGTTCGTAGAATATGTGGCATCGAATGCTAAGACATCTCCAAACAAATCATAATTGGTTTTTGAAACACCATCAACCCAAAATATAGCCTTTACTTCACCACGATTGTGGTACATTTCATAAGAAAAATTGGATTGATATGTAGCCCTCTCTTTCAATTTCGTTACAACCATGTTTATATCGCGATCACCAATAAACATCCTGATGTCACGACCAACATTCTTGTAGACATTCCTCGTCCCGCGTATGTTGTGTAACACCCAAAATTTTATTTAAAGAAAAGGTAAAGAAAACTAAATGAAAGAATAGATAATGGTCACAAGTAGAGGGGGGTAAAGTGTACAAAGTACAAAAGTCTAATATTTTATATTAGAATTGGGTATGGCCGCCCATATCAAAAGCAGAAAGCTGCTTTTGCTTTCAGAGGAAAAAGAAGAAGAAGAAAACTCTCGGTTTTTAGAGAGAGAAAGGAAGAAAAAGCTGTAAAGGGTAAGTTTTTGTAATCTATGCTCGGTTTTAATCAAATTCACAGCTTTTTGACCGAAGTTCTTGGTGTTTAGTGCTTATTTTCGGGATTTGAGAGCAGAATTTGAAAATGGGTCTCGGATTTGAAGTGAGTTGTTCGAAAGGCTGCTCAAGGTGAGTTACTAGAACCCCTCTTTTACTGATTTTAAAGTGTTTGGGGCTATTATGCATACCAAGTAAACGTTTTTAAGTAAAACCATGGATTTATAGCTGTATATTCGAAAATAATATGTGTATGTATGTTTTTGTAAGGTTGGGTATTATACCCGTATGATCATATGCATGTATATGTGGGTCGGGTATGTTTTGGGAAGATCTATGGTTATGAATACGTTAGGTTCATGCTTAGAACCGTATGTGAATGTTTAGAATTAAGAGATATGATGTTTGGAACTGGAAACGACTTAGAATTAAGAACAGACTGCTATTACGCCTGTATTCTATGCCTTAGAAAAATTTCGAGGTGAGAAGTCCCAATAGTGCTCATGAGTCCCAACAGTACTCATGAGTCTGAAAAATAAACTAAGTATGGGGTCATAAGTCCCAACAGTACTCATGAGTCCCAACAGTACTCATGAGTCTGAGAATTTACCAAGTATGGGAGTCATGAGTCCCAATAGTGCTCATGAGTCCGAGGAAATAAACTAAGTAAAAGGTGAAAAGTCTGAACAGTGGTCGTATGACCAGAAAATTTTTCTAAGTATAAGGTGAGAAGTCCAACAGGGCTCATACGCCCAATAGGGCTCATACGTCCAACAGGGCTCGTACGCCCAACAGGGCTCATACGCCCAACAGGGCTCATGCGCCCAACACTTAGAATTTTTTTTTAGAATTTTCTGGGAATCTGGATTTCGAGGATTTGACCGAGGTTGACCAAGGGCCATTTAATGATGATGTTTTGTGCACGAAATGATGATTAATGATTGACCCTTGTTATTATTACTGATATTATTATCAGTAATTTATTATTATTGACAATATTATTATTATTATTAATTTAATATTGTTGAATATGAAATGTGCATGTGATGAAGATTATGATTTGTATGTAGGTGAGTGATATGTTATCTTTCTTCGTTAAATTGTTTTAAAACTTACGTATTATGTTTTATAATACATATTGTATGACTTTACGTGGGGTAATGTATGAATGCATGAATTAATGAACGTAAAGTATTACGTAACGAAGAGAAAGATAATGATGAAGTACAATTGAACGAATATGATAAAGTACGAAACAAACGAACACATGAAATGAATAATGGATGAAAGGCTTGCAAGCAAGTGCATGAGGTGAGCGACTCTGTGTCGCAACAGACTCGAAAGAGGTTCTTGTCGCATACTACGGTATCGCAGGAGACAGGATCCAGATGATTAAGAGTAAGGTTGGCTTGCAAGCAGAAGGAAAGGAGGTTCACAACTCATTGAGAGTTGTTAGCTCAACTGTGTGTGTGTTATAGCGTGCGATTTTGGCCTACCTCATGTGGATTGTGTAGCGTGCGATTATTGGTTAACCCATGAGATGGCGTGTGATATTGGCTAAACCCCGAGAGAGCTCTCACACACACAGGAGGGAGTCGGTCTTGGTGACCTCTCCGTTGGTGCGATTTGTGCGATATGCACGGTGGAACTGATAAGGGGACATAGACACAGTGGGAGTTCAGTTTTGGTAACTGCTCTGATACGTGCGATGTGGTATTACTGTGTGCTATGTAGCGTGCGATGATGGCCTACCTCATGTGGATTATGTAGCGTGCGATTTTGGCTAACCCATGAGATGGCGTGCGATTTTGGCTAAGCCCCAAGAGTTCTCACATACAGAGAGAGTTGGTCTTAGTGACAACTCTACTGGTGCGAATTGCACGAGATGAGATAGTGAGGTGAGCAACTTCGTGTTGCAACAGACTCGGATGATTAACGAAAAGTAAAAGGGCAAAGAAATGAATGAATGAACGAACGATGACGAAGATAATAATAATAATTACTATTATCTGTATGTATGTATGATGTATGCTCACGAACGAAATACCATAATAAGAATGAATCGGGATCCTTGTCATTCGACCTCAGTAATCATGGCTGTGTGCCATGAAGAGGGTAAATTGTGACCGGATCTAGATGGAAGTGAAAGATAGAGAATGAATGAAAGTTAAAGATAAAGAACGAATAGACGAAAGAAAAGATCATACTTATGTAATGAACGCACGAAAGTAAGATACGTACGAACGTATGTAATGAATGTATGAATGAAAGAAAGAGTGCAAAGGTTAACGATGAACGGTACACGAACGAAAGCTAACGAATGAAATGAAAGATAATAATAATATTATCTGTGTGTACATACGTCGTGTGACCGCATTTATGTAAAGAACGGTTTAATGAAAGAAAAGTATATTTTATTATATAAACTAGAACTCACTCAGCGTCGCTGACTTTTGTATGCATGATAGTTGGAAGGTATTTTGGTTGATGCTGAGGAGTTGCAGGCATGGATGCATAAGCTACTGGAAGTGTTTTGAGGCTGGCATCCATATTTGACATGTCATTGTATTTTGGAATGAAAAGAATGTTGTATTGTAATAAAATGACATGATTTTAGTTATTAAAGAATATTTTTAAATTCCGCTGCAAAGTAAATGTATGTTTTGAAATGTTTTATGTGCGATGATAGACCAGCTGTGAGGTGCCCGGGAACAGGGCCTTACATGTTGTGATGTCCACCCTTTAATGCAGTATGTAAACGATGCGCAACAGTGGGGCCGACTCGATTTAAGCTCATAGTATGAATGAAATTGATGTCATCGAAATTCAAGTGCTTACCCCTACATAGTAAATCCATGTCATCTGACGATACCAAGTCATGATTGTGCTTCTCTAAAAATTCATAGATGACATAATTCTCTGAGCCTTTAACAAGCTTTAAACGGATAAGGGCTTTACAATCAGTAACTTTGAATGCGCTGCCATGTGTGGGAGAATGTGTCATAGGATCTAATGAGTCTACTTTCTTCCCCTTCGGTTTACCAGCCTTGTTACAGACTAACATCCTGTGAGTAATGGATCCCTTCCCTTTCTTATAAGGACCAACACGAACACCAAAACCAGACTTCTCAGCATATGTTTCATACATCTTAAGAACATCATCCCAGCTGTTAAAAACAGACCCGACAACAGGTTTGAACTCAACATCGACATCAGGCACCCAATACTTCGTACCATTGGGGGTCTGGTATAGTAGACTGGAATGAGAACCTAAGAACTCCAAATTAATAATAACATCAGTGACAGGAAAAATGTCGGCTTATGGTGGGAAAAATAAAATTATTAAATAAGAGCACACAAAATGTTTTTAACTAAAAATTCATAAAATCCACCAACACATTAGATAATCGTGCACAAAATAAAAAAAAAGAACTGAATGTGTGGTGAGATAATCGTGCACAAATTGAGCCTAACCCTACATCAGTATTGTAAGCAGAAACTACATCATTGTAAGATATTAAACTTATGTGACATGAATGTGTGATGAGAAAGTAAGGGTGTAGCCATCAAAACATTAGGTCAATATGGTACAAATTTTTAAATAACATTATGTTTCATAAATCTTAAGAAAGTTATGCAAGCTGTTAAAAAAAGACCATACGACAGGTTTGAACTTCAAAAAAACCAAATGTGTAAATGTACTATGTTTCACTGATGAATTTGGGGAACGTACTATAAAAAATTAGATAATCAAGCAGATATTAAGTACACAAAAAACTACAGCAGTTATGTAAGCATAATTTACATCAGTGTAGTAAATGGTTATTAAAAAATCATCTGCATAAGTACAAAATGGAGGATGGACCAATCAAAGAATTAAAATAACACTGAACCAGTTAAAACATAAATACATAGTACAACAGTTTTACTACTTCTGTGTACTAAATATATACATACTACAACAGTTCTGTAAGGGACGACTTACGGACATATAAGAACACTACATCAGTACTGTAAGCAAAAACTACATCATTGTAAGATATTAAACTTATGTGACATGAATGTGTGGTGAGAAAGTAAGTTTTGCAGGATGGAGCAATCAGTACTAAGCAAAATTTATGGTTGTTAAAAAATTTACATCAGTAGTAAATGGTTGTTAAAAAATCATCTATATAACTACAAAATGGAGGATGGAGCAATCAAATAATTAAAATAACACTGAACCAATTAAAACATATATACATACTAGAACAGTTTTGCAGGGGAGTACTTGTGGACATAAAACAACGCTATAATAATACTGTAAGAAAAACTACACCACTGCACGATAGTATGAATGTGGTGACAAAACAAAGGTGTAGCCATCAAAAAATTGGGTAAATGCAAAAAGTTAGTATGAATGTGTACTGCGAAACTGAGAGTGGAGTCATCAAAACATTGGGTTTTTCCTAAAAAAATTTAAACAAAAGTGCACAAATCGAAAAACAATTATGTACTACAACAATTCAAAACATGGAACTTAGTTCATCCAAAAACAAGAGTAAATCTGGACATAAAAAACATAAACAGAAAACAACATATACGAAATAAACTGACGTGTACCTCTACGATCAAAACCAACGTAACGGATCGGAGAGTTCCCGGTAAGTATATCAAATGTATCATCATACTGGACACCATGGTTGTCGTTTTCAGACATGGGATCGAGAATGTCTTCTTCAGCACAGGTAACTGAATATCACCACCACCCATTGTCTGTGAATAAAATCAAAATAAGGTTCGTATACAGAGTTTTAAAAGATCATCAACACAGGTAAAAAGGGAAGCGAGATAATAAACAGATAGACATATTATAGAAAAAACAAGGGAGGAAATACCAAGGTTTATGTCATACGGCTTCGATGGTCTGCAAAAGAACAAAAGTGGTGAGTTGAAGGAATGAAGGTAGTATGGTGGACGGTGGGGATGATGGTCTAAATAAAAGAACAAAAGGGATGGTCTGCGAAAAGGGATGGTCTACGAAAAAGTTGTTGTACTATGTTAAAAAGTGTTTGTCAATTCAACATGGGGAAAAGAAGAGGTTGGTGTACAATCAAAATGTGAATTACCGATTTTACCCCCAAAAAGGATTCTGAGCATATGAAACGTGGCAACATTATAGCCACATATTTGGGTTAACAGGTTATCGTAATTTTTAAGGGTTATCATATGATCCGTTCCCTATATATATATATATATATATATATATATATATATATATATATATATATATATATATATATATATATATAGACACTAGTGGGAATGCCCGCGCGTTGCGGCGGGTGCGGTTGTGAAATTAGTTGATGCGATTGCCAAAAGCTTGTACGGTCCTAGGTGTAATGACAGCCTTCAAAAACTAATATTGCTAGATTGATCTAATATGAACATGATACGTCACACCCACTAATGTGAACTTAGGACATTTATGTACGTGGTCTTTACACAATTTCTTTTATGACACCTCAATATATATATATATATATATATCCACTATGGGGAAATTCTGATGAGGCTAGGGTGAAAGGGCACACGTTACAGGGGGATAAATTTAACCAATTATCGATTGAACTATTATTAACATATTAATGTTAACCCAACTTTGGCACATTGTTAAAAACATAACATGAAAGAAAAAGTTTGACCAAAAAATAAAATCCTTTGCAATCTTTGTACTTATCCTAACTTTCAACACACAATCATTCTGGCAAAAATACCTAAGTTCTAACGTGGGGTTGAATGCCTGAACAATAAATTCCCAAACGCTACTAACACCAGATCATCTTTAATATCAAACAGTCTAAAACTTAAAAAACTATGTGTTGTCTTTAAGTATTTTCAATTCTAGTGATTTTAGACCAAAGCATGATATGGGTATTAAATCTATTTTCTGAACGTTTTAAATCTGTTGATTATTTTACATGAAGAGAACTCATAATCTTAGTTATGTTGTAAAAAAAATAAAATTTACCAATAGCATTAGTGTTTTTAATGATTCTAGACCAAAGCATGATACGGGTATTAAATCTTTTTTCTTAATGTTTTAAATCTGGAAGTTGTCATCCTATGCAGGAAGCGAGAAGGCAGCGTAAAAAGAAGTATTGACGGATCTACAGTGTTCTAAAGCCCTCTATCCGAAAAACACATAGAATACGATTCTGACTGGCTGAGTAATTTGGTGACTACTCGTGAAAACCAATTTGGCGATCTTATTAATAGGAGGTGCACATGCGCCCTAACGATAGAAGCTAAATTAAAGAGTTCATTGTAAATATATTAAAATGAACATGGACCGTAAGAATGATCAATCCTTGTACAAGGTAATAAATGATACATAGATGGTAACATAGGTTGTATGATTCGATTGATTTCTAAGTGTTCTATATATTTTGTCTATCCTCAAGTCAAGAAACAGTATTATACAATTACTTGACTTAGAGGCTCAACCTCCTAGTCTAGTGGTATTGGTGATTGCCCCTCATAAGGCAGTGGAATGTGACAGTGGCAGTGGTGGTGGTTGTTGTTGTTGCGACGACAACAGTGAAAGTGGTGGGGGAGAGGCAACAATGACACAGGAGGAGGAAGTGGTGACAGGTACGTAGTGGCTGATAAAAATGTGGTCGAGTGGTGTTGACCCATTTGGATCTATTCTGAGTTACCAATTATCAAGTTTCAGAGAGGTTGCCCACTTGAACCGTTCTAAGTTATCATGTGTCATAGGAGTGACCCTTTTATACATATTGTATAACAATAGTGACCCAAATCAACCCATTTAACAAACAAAAATTACATAACAAAAACCATTTTTTAAGAATGCATCATGATTGTAGAGTGTAGATCTGAGCAAACAAGTAGTGTTGTCTTAAAAGGTGCCTAAGATAAGTATTATGTCACTTTTGAGTTGTTGATTGGACTGCGAGTGACACTGTAGTTACAATATAAAATAACTTAAAAGGCTCCATGTGCACTAACGATTTGAATGAGCAAGTGCTTAAGAATGTAGAAAATTGGACAAAGACACACATATTTAAAATTACACAAACAAAACCGAAAGTTCTAAGCTTGCAAATATAAGCATTATACACATACACAAGTAACACAACAAAAATTTGGAAGAGCTCAAGTGTGACTTTTGAAGTCAAACCAACCAATTTTCATTGAGATAATATATTGATAAGGATCTTGCCACTAACTTAATTTATAGCATGTCCATTGTACTGTTACAAAGTTAATGTATCATTAAACATCTTGGTAAAAATAAAATGGGTATGAATGGTTCAATTTGAAAAAAAAATTCTGACTTTTTAAAAAGTCAAACTGCAGTGAGAATTTCAAAAGATCAAGAACCTTGCACAACTCTTTCTCGCATTACTCAAAAGTTCATAATAATTTTATAAATTACTCAAATAAGAGATACTAATTCTATCAACCTATGTTTTGTATGCAAGTTTCTTGCAATATCCAATGCCAAATGGCACTTAAGACAAAAGGCATTAAAATATCATGAAATGCACATGGATCTGTTCTTATGTATCAAATACTTCCATTCATAAACTTCCCTCAAATATTTCCTAAAGATGGCAAAACCAATCAGGTCAGCATGCTTACTTTTTCTCCAAATCAATGGTAAAATCAATGTATAACAAAGGAATAATAGTTAAGCACGAACAATAACAAAACAACATAAATCATTAACAAAATAATAAAAAATTAGTTACACTTAAAGTATGAACACTCTAAATTAGTTACAACTCACAACTCTAAAATTAAATTATGTTCCAGGAATCCAAACAACTTAAATTAATGTCAAAGCAAGACACCAAAAATGATGCCTCAACAGAAGAACATTTGAATTATTGATGCCTAAAGGTGTTGTGTGTTAAAGACTTGAAGCCTTGAACTGTCAATTCATTGAAGACGATATCACAGAAGGTAAATTCAGAAGTCCAAAACCCTAAATCAATGGTGAAGACAACACTCGGATGAGATTGAGAAAGACCTATGAGTTGATGAGATACAAGAAAAGCATACGCCGTCGGAAACACGGTTAACATTTCAAGTCCTTCATTAGAAAATTTTTGTTTTATACAGGAAAATGAAAGCAACTAATTTAACTCAAGTCTCCACATTGATAAGACTTAAGAGAGACATGCCTGGTCTCTGGAACGTTTTAATAGCATATTTAAACCCTAAGTTCACATGCTAAAAGAGTACAACGAAACAAACTAAGAATTGTTAAATTGAATTAGATGGTTAAGGTTTTCTAGAAAGATAAAGAAAATAATGCTAAGATAGAAAGGAGTTCAGTCAACCATAGTGGTAACAAATGGCCCCATCATCAGCTTCTACCAAAGAAACAAAGTAAGTGATGAACTTGGAACATTTGAAATTGCCAACCAATGAAGATAAACATCTAAAATCTAGCTCAATGATATCTCTTAGGACTAATTAAAGTTGATTTTAATCCTATATGATGGCAACAAGGAGTACCTATTAATAATATATAACCCCATTGGCCAGAATCTTAATCATTTCTTGAGTCATAAAGTTTTCAAACAAACAAACCGAGCTAAACTAAGTGGATTTTATTCATCAAAAAGTCAAATCACCTTCAAACTAAGAGCAACCAATAAGTAACAAAATGTATGAATCGGGCAATAAGTACAAAAGAATGTTAAGAAATCCAAGTAACCAGGGCCATTTGATAGCAACAAATAACAAACAAATCTGAAAATCTGACAATCAGAAAAACCCAAATGATATGGAAACAATATAACTGGTACACAGGAGCAATTAAGAAGAACAAAAAACCCAAAAATGCATGGACAGGATGTAGACAACGAACCACAACAAAAATCACATCAATCCGAAGGCAGCACAGTGATTTACAAAGTCAAGATACAACCAATCACCCAATGAAGCATTACAAAGAACTAAAAATGGAGAAAACCATATATGGCGTACCTGTAAATGACACAGCAGAAGCGACTTGGATGATAATGCTCTGCTTCCTTAGTTGCAAAAAAATCAGATATATAAGGGGAAAACATCATAGATTCATACACAAACGAAATCAAATACTTACCGGAGCTTGGACATCCGACTGCACTCGCATCCAACCGGTATTCGAATTGGAGAAGCCGACTATATGTAGATGCAGGCCTGGGATGGGAAACGCGCAGGGGGTTTGAATGGGGTTGCGGAAGCATCATGGAAACGCCTGGTGAAAGGAGGAGGGAGGTCACAAGGAGGCCCGACCGAAAGGGTGGGGACGATCGGAGTGTAACACCTCGAAAAGTCAAAACGAGTCATCATGAATAATGGGCTTAAATTGTGGGTATTTAATAAAGAAATAAAAATGGATTATGGGCTAATTAGACTAATGGACAAGAGCCTACGTTGATTGAGGCCTATAATCAGCCCCTAACCCACCCAAAGCAGCCACCATCTTCTTCATTTCAACCCTAACTCCAAAAAAATCCGTAGAGAGAGAAAGTAGAGAGAGAAAGTGAAAGAAACATAAGATTTGAAACTTGTAAGGTCAAGGGATTGAAGATCTGGGTGTTGGTGCAACGAATCTCAAGAAAGGAGCAACAAATCCAGGTAAGAATCGACCTATAATGCCTTCTGTAGATCAAACCCGGATTCTAGGGTTTTGGGGTTTTAAAAGTCTCAAAGAAACACATAAAGGTCAAATTTTTACGTATGAAAACGTGTAAAAATGTTAGAAATGGTTTCATGGAAGGTAAACCAAGGATTTGGACATAAAAAGTTAAGATTTTGGGTTAAAAACGGGCTGGTTCGTCATTGATATGCATCCAGCGAAACTGTGCCCCGATCCAGCGAAACTATGCACTCATCCAGCGAAACTATGGGCGAAACTAAGAGAAGTTCCAGCGAAACTATAGTTTCGCTGGGGTGAAACTACAGTTTCGCTGATAGGTTCGCCAGTGCCAAGGCTGACCCTTAGGCATTGCGAAACTAGGAAATTCCAACAAAAGTTGGGCGCTCAAGGCAGCGAATCTGTCCAGCGAAACTGGCAGAAGTGCTTCCCAGCGAAACTGGCAGCGAAACTACCAGCGAAACTGGCAGCGAAACTGCCAGCGAAACTGTGGGCGAAATTATGAAGAAAATGACGTTTTTTTGTATTAACTTTCGTGCAGCTAGAGTAATTGGACTATAGCTTAAGTAACTTAGAATTGAAGCTATTTTGCTAAGACCAGGTGAGTTCTAGATCCCCTTATTTAAACGTTTTTCCATGTTTTTGGGGCTATTATGCATAGTAAACATAAGGTTTTTAAGATAAGGATTCCAAGGTGTTTTAACAAGAAGATGCAATCTTTTCTAAAGAAAATATGACAATTAAATAGATACGGTTATGTGTTATGAGGACTAGTACTTGGTATATTGTGTACTTAATAAACTAAGTATTATATATATATCAAGTGAAAGATAATACTAATGAAAAGTGGAACTTAACGAATGTTACCCCGGGCCCGTTTGATAATGAAAAGTCTTGCAAGCACTATGATAGACTTCACTTGTGTGAGTCTCACGTATGAAGATGGATCCGTATTCATGAGCGGGCTATGTGCCTGGCAGTGTGGATCAACTGTCGGGGGTAGCTACCATGAAGATGTGTACTGACAGGGATCGATCAACTGTCGGGGGTAGCTACCATGAAAAATGTGTACCGACGGGGATCGACATTCATTGTCGATCAACATGGAGCTCTTGCTTTGTGCAATCTCGCTTATGATGAAGTGAAACATAATGAAAGAATGAAAGATAATGAACGTGCTTAATATGATGCAAGTAATGTTCTGTGGTATGATGTATGCGTGTCCATTATATGAAGGATAAAGCTTAAATTTTCTTATTTATATAAAACTAGAACTCACTCAGCGTAGCTGACTTTTTATGCATAATAGTGGATAGGTAAGCGCTGATGCTGAGGATGGCACCGTGGAGCTACTTGGAAATCTACGGATGGCATTCCTGTTAATAAAGTCTTTATTGTAATTAATGAACAAGTGATATGTTTTGTTTACACTTAAAGGACAAATGTATGAGTGCGATATGGTTTTTAAGTATCAAATGAATGTTTAATTATTTCCGCTGCAATGTTTTGTCATTAAACCGATTTTATGCTATGAATTGCCAACTGTCCGGGAACGGGGCCTTACAAGTTGGTATCAGAGCCAAAAGTTTAAGAGAAAAGGGTAAAACATTTTTTCAAACCTAAACTTAAACTGAGAATGGGACAAAATGAAGGATGCCAACCTAAGTAGCTACGTGCCATCAGGTAAAATATTTCATGTAAACTGGCAATACGTGCGTGTGCTATTTGTTTATTATACGTGTAGATTTGAACACTAACATGTATTAGGATAGTGATTGCTTAGGACAGGAGGGTAAGGTAAGTAGTTAATCACACTTGGCCACTGTAATTAAGGACTTACCATACTTGTAATGATCTAAGCAATTAACTTGAAGGACCATTTCGGTGTTTAAATCTTATAGGAATTACATATGGCGGGTAGGAAAACTGGGAAGGCTACACGTGGACGTCCTCGAGGTGGTCGTACTACTACATCACGTGTCACCCGAAGCAAAGCTAAGGCTCCCAAGACTGTTCACGAGGAGTCAGACCTCCACAGTCAACCGGAGGGTGAGGGATCAGCCACCCTCAAATCCACTGTGAAGGAGGCTATTGCCGATGAAGTCTACAATGTCATGCAAGATGTCTTACCCTTGGTGGTGAATGAGGTGCTCAGAGCAGTCAAGGATGGAGAAAAAGCTGATAAGAAGGAGAAGGAAAATGAGAAGAATTCTGGAAGGTCCACTGGGAGGACAGAGGAATCTGAAGAGGAGCCATCAAACCCTAAGGTGGTAATCCGCGATGACGACAGTGATGAGGAGGCTGAGAGGGAGACGACTAGGGGGTGCAACTATGGGGCGTTTCAAAGGTGCAAAACCCCGACCTTCGATGGTAACGGCAATGCTACTGCCGCTCATCGTTGGATCAGAGAAATAGAAGCGGTACTGGAAATTAGTGAATGCCGCGAAGATCAGAAAGTTAAGTTTGCCACTCATTCCTTCATCGACTCAACGTTGTGATGGTGGGACAATATTGTCCAGGCTGAAGGAAAGCGGTCGATAGCCAAACTGAGGTGGTCCGAGTTGAAGGAGTTGGTGCTGGAGAAGTATTGTAAGGCCCTGATCCCGGGCACCTCACAGTTGGTCATTCATTGCATCATAGTTATCTATTAATATTCATTTCATAATATACACAGCGGAATTTCATATAATAAAACCATTCATTTACTTTTAACTACTGTTGTTAAGCAATACAATGTTGTTCATGAGTTACAAAAAGGTTGTTCAATTGCATTACAAAACAACAATAGAATCAAATCACGAATGGATGTCAGCCTTGTCTTGCCGAGTAGCCTCCCCCTCGTGCCATCCTCCACAATATTTACCTGCCAACTGAAAATGCATAAAAGTCAGCGTTGCTGAGTGAGCTCTAGTTTTTATACGTTATAAAATACTTTCTATACGTTGTATATGAAAATACTCTTCTCTGTAAAATACAACTCTATACTGTGTATGCGATCACGCATTAACTGTATGGACAAATATTGTCCCTTTTCTGTACTGTATGCCTTGTCTGTAAACTTTTAACTTTATGTTCCACTTTCTGTATGGACCAGTGAGCAATACCCCAACTATATGCGCGATGGGAAAATAGGTGATAGGCCATCTATATCCCTCGAAAGGGTCAACTGTATCCCTCGAAAGGGCTATGTGTATCCCCCGAAGGGTCAACTGTATCCCTCGAAAGGGCTATGTGTATCCCCCGAAGGGTCAACTGATCCCTCGAAAGGGCTATGTGTATCCCCCGAAGGGTCAACTGTATCCCTCAAAAGGGCTATGTGTACTGTGTACAAGGCCGACCAATCACCCAGGGCACGCTGCAAAGGTCCTGCCAATCTCAATTGAGTAACCCTGTGTGCATATAAGGGTAGCTAACCCGCATCATAGTTGAGCTAACGACAACACGGTCGTGTACCTCCTATGTGCTTGCAAGACTTGTTAACATTTTATTAATGTTCCTCTTCTTTTTCTTTATTGTTCTTTCACTTTATTATTACGATATACTTTACGTTACGATAATAACATACCACGTAAAGTCACATACTATAAGTAATAATAATAATAGTAGCAATAACTATAATTAGGAACAATCAATAATAATCATATTATGCATGGGACATCATCATTAATAAGCCTTTAGTCAACATCGGTCAAAACCCTAAGGTACAGACTCCTAGAAAATTTCTGTAAAATTTCTAAGTGTTGGGCGCTTTGGAACTATTTGGGCGCATGAGCCCTGTTTGGGCGTTTCACCCCTGTGTAGGCGCACCAGCTTTACACTTAGAACATTTTCACTTTAGGCGCATGAACTATTCAGGCGCAAGAGAACTATTGGGGCGCATGAGGTTCTAGGCGCATGGGAACACTTAGTCATTCAGCCTAATTGTAGGCGCATGGCTACTATGTGGGCGTATGAACACTTAGGCGCATGAGCCACTTGGGCGCATGGGCACTATTAGGGCGTATGGCCCTACACTTAGTCACCCGACTAACTTTTCTAGGCGTATGGATCACTGTTCAGGCGCATAGGCTATACAAATATTTCTAAGGCAAAGTCTTAGGCGCATGAGGTTACTGTTTGGGCGCATGAACAACCTGTTGGCATGTTTCACTATTTTTATTCAACCCAATAATCAAATCTATCTGTTCTAGGCATAACATGGCTATTCTAAACATGAATAACCTATAAGCACTTCAAAATCAACATACAACATGCACAATACATACGGGTAAACACACATAAATTCTTTTAAAACATTATACATGCATTTTCAGCCCCAAACAAGTTTAAAACATGTAAAACCAGGGTCTAGAACTCACCTTAGCAATCTCTTAGGTATTGACTTCTTCAAAAACCCGTTTGCTACTAGTTCACACCTATAAAAACCCAGTAAACACACCTGAACACACACATACACATAAGAACACATACTTTCGGTTTATTATCAAGAACATAACTTAAAAACACTAAATAATACCTTAAATCCGATTTTCTTCTTGTTCTTCTTCAAATGCTCGACTTCTGCTCTTTCTCTTTCTAAAAAAAATCGAATGAAAGTGTTGTGCAGAACAATAGGCGGCCATACTCCTTTTTATCAACTTTTACCAACTTTGTCCCCCTTTTACACTTTTGACCCCTCAACTTTGGGTTGACCTTCATTTCTCACTTCTCCCTTTTCTTTTCATCTTTTTCCTTTTTAATAAAAATTACGGGTGTTACAAGTCCACCCCCCCTATATAGGTTTCGTCCCCGAAACCTGTTATTCCTCAAATAGATGTGGGTATTGTTATCTCATCTCCCCTTCAGTCTCTCACGTAGACTCGGATCCCTTCCTGTGCTTCCACTGTACACGTACAAGGGGAACCACTTTATTTCTTAACTTCTTTTCCTTACGATCAATGATTGCCACTGGTTGCTCCACATAATTGAGCCGTTCGTCTACTTCAATGTCTTCCAGTAGAACAATCATATCTTCATCAGCTAAGCACTTTCTCAGATGAGATACATGGAATGTGTGATGAATTCCACTTAACTCATCTGGCAATTCAAGTCGATAGGCCACCTCTCCTACTCGTGCGATAATTCGGAAAGGTCCTATATATCTCGGGCTTAGCTTACCTCGTTTCATGAATCGGATAATGCCTTTCCAGGGCGAGACCTTGAACATAACTCGATCACCAACCTTGAACTCTATCGGTCTTTGCCGTTTGTCAGCATACGACTTTTGTCTATCTTTCGCCGCCTTCATGAAGGCTTTGATCTTCTCCAACTTCTCAGTCGTTGCCTCCACTACCTCGACACCTCCCAGTTCCTTCTGCCCAATGTCTCCCCAACATACGGGCGTCCTACATTTCCTACCGTATAACATCTCGTAGGGTGGCATGCCAATACTGGCATGATAACTGTTATTGTACGAGAATTCTGCTAATGGTAGGTGGTCGTCCCAACTTCCTCCAAAATCGATAATGCACGCTCGAAGCATGTCCTCGAGGGTTTGGATCGTCCTCTCAGACTGACCGTCCGTCTGAGGGTGATAGGCTGTACTAATGTGTAACCTCGTCCCCATTGTATCATGGAATCTCTTCCAAAACTTCGATGTAAACCGGGTGTCACGATCTGACACAATAGACACCGGCACACCATGACGAGCTACTATTTCCTTGATGAACAGATCCTCCAATCGATACGGTGCCTTAGCGATAGGTTGGGCGCCGGGTATCAAGTCAATCTGAAATTCGATTTCACGATCCGGTGGCACACCTGATAGGTCCTCTGGAAATACATCGGGAAAGTCACACACCACCGGTACATCAGACAATTGGGGTGCTGACGTGTCCACATCTTTTACGTAGGCCAAATAAGCGCTACATCCATGCCTCATGCACTTTCCCGCCACCGCCATCGAAATCACCTTCGGAATCGTCGTAACCCGATCACCATATATTGTCATCAGACTTCCGTCAGGCGCCGTCAGTCTAATCATCTTCTTTCGTCACACAATATTTGCTTCATAGGTTGATAACCAATCCATCCCTAGTATTACATCAAATCCACCTAGGGGCATCACATGTAATTTAGCAGCAAACCTATGACCTTCTAATTCTATAGCACAATCTTCTATTACCTCAGTAACTCTGATGGACTTACCGATAGCAGTTTCTACATAAAAAGGCTCGCTAATACCCCTACTACTAACAGACAATTTAGCACAAAAGGTAGTAGAAATAAAACTCCTACTAGCACCAGAATCAAACAATATAGAGGCACAAGTTTGATTAACCAGAAACATACCTGACACGACATCGGGATCCACTCTGGCTTCTTCCCAGGTCATGGTGTAAGCTCTAGCACTTGCCCTCTGCCCTCCTTCTTCCGGCCTCTTACTCCCTGCTCCCGAGCTCTCCGCCCTCGGCTTCTTACAGTCTCTAGCGATATGGCCAGGCTGGCCATACCCAGTCCTATCCTACACTCACCAGGATGCTCCCTTCCACATTTGCCACACTTCTTTGACCCCGAGCTGGAAGACACCCTACGATCATCCATCCTCATCCTCTTGTGGTTTGGGGTGAACCCACCACGCCCAAACCTCTTTCCCTTCCAATCCCGGTCACCACCACCGGCTTTCTTCACTTCCACCACTGCCACTTCCCTTTCATTGTAGAGCCTTCCAGCCAAATCCACTGCCGACCTGAAGGTGCTCGGTCTAGCAGCGATCATGTGCCTGCGAATGTCAGCTGGCAGTCCCTGAATATATCGATTAATTTTTCGAGACACCGGCGTCACCTGTTCCGGTACCAGTCTTGCCATCTCATTAAATTTTGTGGTGTACTGTTGATGGGTCATGGTCCCCGCCTCAAGTTGCAGGAACTCCCTCTCGATCCTGTCGAGTTCCCTATGAGGACAGAACTCCTCCATCACGTGTTACTTCAGCTCCTTCTATCGCATCTTCCCGATGGCTCTAGTGCCCTCAGCTTGGACAATATTGTCCCACCAACACAATACCGAGTCGGCAAAAGAGTGAGTCGCGAACTTCACCTTTTGATCTTCGTGACACCCACTGATCTGTAGCACTGCCTCCATTTCCCTCACCTAGCGGTGAGCGGCAGCAGCATCGCCATTGCCATCCAAAATCGGGGGCTTGCACCTTTGGAATGCCACGTAACTGCATCCCTCGGTCGTCTCCCCTACTATATCATCCTCTTCCCCGTCCGACACTATTGTCTCGGGCTCTGGCCGCTCCTCTCCTCCCTTGCTTTCCTTTCCAGTCGACCCTCTCCTGTCCTCCTTCTCTTTTCTTTCCTCGTTCCTCACAGCTCGAATAACATCGGTCACTACAGACGGCATAACTGCCTGCAGGACCTGATGTACCTCATCAGCAATTGCCTCCCTAGCTGAGGCATTCAGGCTCGCATTCTCAGTTCCTTCATTCCGGTTAGGAACCTCAGGGTTCACAGGGGTCGGCTCAGGAGCTTTAGCACTGCTCCTAGTCGCACACGGTCGACCTCTACCTCTAGAAGCCTTGGAAGATTTCTTCCTAGCCATTTCCTAAGCGCTATAAGATTCAAACACTAACACAGTCATTCAAGGTAATAGCTCAGTTTATGTTAAGTATAGTAAGTTCCTAATTACAGTGGCCAGTTATGATTAGGCACTTACTTTACTTTTCACACCCCAAGCATTTCCTATCCTGACTTCATCAGTATCTAAATCTACTATAATCACATAAGTCAAATAGCACACGCATATAATACCGGTTAACTTTTAAGAAAAGAAATACCTGATGGCACGTAGCTACTCGGGCTGACATCCCTCCTTCTGTCCCATTTTTAGTTTAAGTTAAGGTTTATTTTGAAAATGTTATACCCAATTCACTTAAACTATGGCTCTGATACCAACTTGTAAGGCCCCGATCCCGGGCACCTCACAGTTGGTCATTCATTGCATCATAGTTACCTATTAATATTCATTTCATAATATACACAGCGGATTTTCATATAATAAAACCATTCATTTACTTTTAACTATTGTTGTTAAGCAATACAATGTTGTTCATGAGTTACAAAAAGGTTGTTCAATTGCATTACAAAACAACAATAGAATGTAACGCCCCGAAATTTCCCGAAGCAAGCCATTTAATAATAATGGGCTTTTAAGGCTTAATTTAAGAAATAAAGGGGTAAATTAGTGGGCTATGGATAAAGTTAGCCTTAATGGGCTAGGCTTGATGGGTTTAAGGGCCCTAATCAGCCCTTAAACATGCATAATCAGCTCCATTCCATCACCTTGCAACCATAGCCACCAAATTCGTAGAGAGAGAAAGTAGAGAGAGAAAGTGGAAGAAAACTCTAGTTTTGGAGATTCAAAGGTGGAAGAGTGAAGATCTGCTTGATTGGAGCATCAAAACTTAAGGAAAGAGCAACAAAACAAGGTAAGAATCGACCTCTAAGGCCTTCTGTAGATCAAAACTGGATTCTAGGGTTTTGGGGTTTTGAAAAGTTCAGAGAAACATAAAAAGGTCAAATTTTTACGTATGAAAACGTGTAAAACGCTTAGATTTGGTTTCATGGAAGGTAAACCAAGGATTTGGACGTAAAAAGTTAAGATTTTGGGTTAAAAACGAGCTGGTTCTTAATTTCTGTTCATCCAGCGAAACTAGGCCCCGATAAACTAAGCCTTTATCCAGCGAAACTGTTAAATTCATTCAGCGAAACTAAAGGGATTCCAGCAAAACTACAGTTTCGCTACAGCAAAACTACAGTTTCGCTGATAAGTTAGCTAAGTACTAGGCTGACCTATAGACATTGCGAAACTAGGAAATTCCAACGAAAGTTGGGCGCTCAAGGCAGCGAATCTGTCTAGCGAAACTAGCAGAAGTGCTGCCCAGCGAAACTGGTAGCGAAACTGGCAGCGAAACTACCAGCGAAACTGTGGGCGAAACTATGAAGAAAATGTCGTTTTTGCGTATTAACTTTCGTGCAGCTAGAGTATTCGGGCTATAGCTTAAGTGACTTAGAATTTAAGCTACTTGGACAAGTTCAGGTGAGTTCTAGATCCCCTATTTTATACATGTTTTAAATGTTTTGGGGCGGTGTGCATACTAAATATATACCTTTATTAACAGTTCTTTTAAAGTACAGTTTTATACTCTATCTTATAAGGAATAGGGTTTTTCTAAGGAATTGATGACGTGTTTTCTTTACTGGGATAAAATCTTTGTAGCGATGAATTGTCTTGTAACGTGTGGTGTTATATTATGTATAACTTAATCAAGAAAGTGGAACGCAAATAAAGGTTATGAGGCCCATAACATGTACCTTGATAAAGTGATAAAGTAAAGTCTTGCAAGCAATTGATAAAGGAGGGTTGCATTCGTCGTACCCTCACCAGTGATAAAGTGATAAAGTATGCTCGAACAGGCAGGTCAGTAAGTCCTAAATCGGCACAACAATAATGGCCTGATCGGGTAAGACAGTAAGTCCTTAATTGGTATGTCGGTAAAGTCCTAGGCGAGCCTAGGCACCGATAGTGACAGAGAATTGACGGATAAATAATAGTAATAAATAACAATAAATGATAAAGTATTGATAAAGTGATAGCTGTGTGTATTTATACTTTGATAGACAATGATTATTTTCAAATGATAAAGCTAATATCTCTTACGAAAGTTATTTAGCAAAGTAAACCTAGAATTAACTCAGCGAAGCTGACTTTTGTATGCATATCAGTTGACAGGTAAGAGTTAGAGCTATGGAATAGAGGCATGGGACTGAAGCTTCTTGGTACTAGAAGACTGGCATCCCTGAAAAAGAAAAGCTAAACAAAGGACTCTTAAATAGTTTTGAGGATTAAAGACAATGTTTATATTTTATTTGTAATGAATTGAAATTACAGTATTTTCCGCTGCAATATATCTATATATTTATACCTATATGAGTAAATGATTGTCTTAAACCAATGTTATGCTGTGAATGACCAACTGTGGGGTCCCCCTGAGAAAGGTGGGCCTTATAAGTTGGTATCAGAGCCAATGTTTAAGAGATTTGGGAAAATTATTTTATAAACTTAAACTTAAACAGAGAATGGGACCAAGTGTCAAGGATGCCAGTCCAAGAAGCCCCATGCCAAGAGGTAACAAAATATGCTATAGGTATTATTCTAATGGATAGTGCCTTCTTATTTAAGTTAGAGCTGAGGTAGAGTAGGATAATGTTATCTGTGATGCCTATCTGAATTTATGTGGCTTATACGTGCATAGACTAGGTATAGTAGGTTCTGGTGTTGGTGCGGTTCAGGATAGGAAAGTTTATGGCACGAGAAGTTCTGTAAGTAGTTAATCATAACTGGCCACTGTTATTAAAAATTTACAAAACTTGTCGTGAACTGAACTTGCCTTGAAAGACCATATTAACATTCTGAATCTTATAGGAAGTAGAAAGAATGGCACCAAAGAAAGAAGCTCCAACCATGGTCACCCGGAGAAGCACTAGGGGAAGGCCCCCGACTAAGGCAAAAGAAACTGCAAGTGCAACTGTGAAGCCAACAACAAGGTCAACCAGAAAGCCGGTTGAGGAACCGGTTAAGGAGGAGGAGGTTGAGTTAGAAATGGGGGCCGAGGGGCCCACTACTGACCAACCAAAACTGAAGGAGACAGTGAAGGAAGCTATTGCCCAAGAGGTGCACTAGGTCCTATCTGGAGTGATGCCCGCTCTGCTTGCGGAATTTGTGGAGCAGGTTAAGGGCGACAGTAAGAAGAGTACGGCTTCAGAAAAAGTTGATAAGAAAGGGGCGGTCAAGACTGAGGAGTTGAGCGACAAGGGAGATCGTCTAGGTAACCATGATGGTCCTGAGGTGGAAGAGAGGGCGAAGGGGTGCAGCTACGGGGATTTTCAGAGGTGTAAGCCCCCAACACTTGATGGCACTGGTAACGCTGCCACTGCCCAGCGTTGGATCAGGGAAATGGAGGCCGTACTGAAGATCAGTGAGTGCCGTGAAAACCAAAAGGTGAAGTTTGCTTCCCACTCCCTTTTGGATCCAGCACTGTGTTGGTAGGATAACATTACCGAGTCTTACGGAGAGGAGGCTATTGAGAGGATGAAGTGGCCGGAGATGAAGAGGTTGGTGGTAGAGGATTACTGCCCGGAAAGGGAGCTTGACAAGATTGAACAAGAGTTTGTGAGTCTGGAGGCTAGAAACATGACGCATCAGGAATACACCACGAAATTTAATGAAATTGCACGTCTGGTTCCTGACTTGGTGACTCCCGAATCCAAGAGGATCAAGAGGTACATACAAGGGTTGCCTCTGGACATTCGTAGGGACATGGTTACTGCCCGACCTGGTACTTTCAGATCGGCAGTGGACCTCAGTGGAAGGTTGTACGATCACCGCAAGCCTGTGACAGTGGGTGAGACGAGGAAAGTGTGGAATAATAATGGGAAGAGGTATGGAAGTGGTAACTACCAACCGGGAAACAAGAAAGCAAGAGTGGATGCAAAACATGCGATTGTGAAGGGGGTTGAAGAAGTCAAGGAATGTGGGAAGTGTGGGAGGAGGCATCCCGGAGAATGCCGAATGGGTAGCCCTGGGTGCTACCAGTGTGGGAAAACTGGTCACCTGGCGAGAGAGTGCCCGAAAGTGGACAAGTGCTTCACCTGCCACGAGTCGGGGCAACGCAGCCGTGATTGCAAGAAAACTAAGCCGGGAGGCTCGGGAACAAGCGGGGATAATGACAAGGGGGAGGATGGAAAGTCCAACGTCAGGGCAAGGGCTTTCACCATGAGCAAGAAGGAAGCAAGGAAAGACCCGGACGTAGTGTCAGGTACGTTCCTTGTCAATGATGTCTGTGCCTCCATATTATTTGATAGTGGTGCCAGTAAGAGTTTTGTATCTGTGTCCTTCTGTGCAACACTAGATGCCTAAACTAAGGAAGTAGATGATGCCTTCGAGGTAGAGACAGCCGATGGTAAGTCCATTAGAATAGTCAGAGTGATAGAGGATTGCCACATTAGACTAAGAGGTCATTACTTTCCCGCACAATTGTTTGCCATGCCCTTAGGAGGTTTTGATGTCGTACTAGGGATGGATTGGTTAGCTACCCACGATGCTAACATAGTATTCCAGTGAAAGATGATCCGATTAACGGCTCCAGATGGTAGTCCGGTTACGATCTACGGTGATAACGATTGCAAGGTTCCAAGGATCATTTCCATGATCAAGGCGGAGAAATGTATGAGGCGAGGGTGGAGCTTATCTAGCGTGTGTCAGGGATGTTAAAGATAAAGCGAAAGAGTTGTCCGATGTACCAGTGGTGCGTGACTTTCCTGACGTATTCCCAGAGGATCTGCCCGGAGTTCCACCGGATAGAGAGATAAGAGTTTCGGATTGACTTGCTGTCAGGAGCCCAACCCATTGCCAAAGCACCCTACCGCCTAGCTCCCTCCAAGATGAAGGAGCTCATGTCGCAACTGCAAGAACTCCTTGACAAAGGATTCATTAGGCCTAACATTTCTCCATGGGGCGCTCCAGTACTGTTTGTGAAGAAGAAGGATGGCAGCATGAGGATGTGTATAGATTACAAGGAGTTGAATAAGCTGACCGTGAAAAATCGATACCCTCTACCCCGGATAGACGATCTGTTTGATCAGTTGCAAGGAGCAAGCTGGTTCTCCCGAATAGATCTCCGATCCGGATATCACCAACTGAAGGTAAGGGATCAAGATATCCCAAAGACGGCTTTCCGAACGCGCTATGGCCACTATGAGTTTCTGGTTATGTCTTTCGGGCTAACCAATGCTCCTGCGGCATTCATGGACTTAATGAATCGCGTGTGTCGGCCGATGTTGGACCGATCAGTGATAGTCTTCATTGACGATATTCTGATATACTCAAAGAACGAAGGAGACCACGCTTGTCATATTAAGGAGGTGTTAGAGACTTTACGAAAAGAGAAACTATATGCGAAGTTCTCTAAATGTGCCTTCTGGCTACGGGAGGTGCAGTTTTTAGGGCACATTATTAATTCCGAGGGAGTTATGGTTGATCCCGCAAAAGTTGAGGCAATTACTCAATGGAATTCCCCAAAGACGCCATCCGAAATCCGTAGTTTCTTGGGATTGGCTGGCTATTATAGAAGGTTCATCAAAGATTTCTCAAAGATAGCTTCCCCATTAACAAGGTTAACGAGGAAGAACGTGGTGTTTGACTGGGTAAAAGAACAGGAAGAGGTGTTTCAGGAGTTGAATAATAGACTAACCAAAGCTCCTGTGCTAACCCTACCGGAGGGAGATGAAGACCTAACGGTATACTCCGATGCTTCTTACTGCGGGTTAGGCTATGTGTTGATGCAAAGAGGAAAGGTTATAGCTTACGCATCCAGACAGTTAAAGGACACGGAGGTTAACTACCCGGTTCACGATTTGGAACTTGCCGCAGTAGTGTTCGCATTGAAGATCTGGAGACACTATTTGTATGGAACTAAGTGCGCCATATTTACCGATCACAAAAGTCTGAAATATTTCTTTGAGCAGAAGGACCTAAATATGAGACAGAGGAGGTGGTTGGAGTTGATAAAGGATTACGACTGTGAAATCCATTATCACCCGGGTAAGGCGAATGTGGTAGCCGATGCCCTAAGCCGAAAGGAAGAATATGAACCAATCCGGGTGAAGGCGTGCTAACTAGTAGTGACCCCAGATGTTATGAGGATGATAAGCAAAGCTCAAATGAACGCTTTAAAAGAGCAGCAAATCAATAAGGAAAGGATGGTGGGAAAAGTGAATGAATTGGTAGAGAACACCTTGGGTGTTAAGACCTTCCATGGTAGGATATGGGTTCCGAAGCATGGTGACTTGCGGGAAAAGATTATGGATGAAGCGCACAAGACCCGCTACTCAATACACCCAGGCGCAAATAAGATGTACCACGATTTGAAGAAAGATTATTGGTGGCCTGGGATGAAGAGAGATGTGGTTGCGTATGTAAATAAATGTCTCACGTGCCTACAGGTGAAGGCTGAGCACCAAAGACCTTATGGTTATGTTCAGCCATTAGAAGTGCCAGAGTGGAAGTGGGAACATGTTACCATAGACTTTATCACCAAACTACCCCGCACAACAAAAGGCCGTGACGCGATATGGGTGGTTGTTGATAGACTGACTAAAAGTGCGCATTTCCTACCAATCAAGGAAGTGATTAGTTCAGAAAAGCTTGCTGAACTATTTATCCGAGAAATTATGGCGCGACATGGTATGCCCGTATCGATTGTTTCAGATAGGGATACGCGGTTCACCTTAAAGTTTTGGAAAAAGTTCAATGAAGAGATGGGTGCGAGGTTGCATGTTAGTACCGCATACCACCCGCAGACCGATGGGCAATCGGAGAGGACGATCCAGACACTGGAGGATATGCTTCGGGCATGCGTTGTTGAATTTGGCGGTAACTGGGATGACCACTTGCCACTAGCAGAGTTCTCCTATAACAATAGCTGCCACGCCAGTATTAAGATGCCCCCATATGAGCTATTGTATGGTCTACGGTGCAGAACTCCTATTTGTTGGGGTGATGTCGGACAGAAGGAGTTAGGAAGCTTAGAAGTCGTGGAAGCCACAACGGAAAAGTTGGAGAAAATCAAGGCGTATATGAAGGCTGCAAAGGATAGACAAAAGTCGCCGACAGAAGAAGGAGACCTATCGAATTTAGTGTGGGTGACAGGGTAATGTTAAAAGTGTCACCATGGAAGGGGATTATCCGATTTAGGAAGAGGGGGAAACTGAGCCCCAGGTTTATCGGACCATTTAAGGTACTAGCACGAGTTGGGGATGTAGCTTACAGGCTAGACCTTCCAGAAGGACTAAGCGGGATTCACCCTACCTTTCATGTGTCACACTTAAGGAAATGTTTAGCACCGAATGAGGCAGTCGTGCCTCTAGATGACATCAAAGTGGACGAGAAGCTGAACTATGTGGAGCAACCAGTGGCTATACTGGACTGGAAGGAGAAACAATTGAGAAATAAAGTAGTCAAGCAAGTCAAGGTGCAATGGAAACATCAAAAGGGGTCGGATGCCACCTAGGAATCCAAGGAGGAAATGAGACGCCAATACCCCGATCTGTTTAACGACCAGGTAGGTTTCTAGGACGAAACCTAAATAAGGGGGGGAGACTTGTAACGCTCCGAAATTTCCCGAAACAAGACATTTAATAATAATGGACTTTTAAGGTTAATTTAAGAAATAAAGGGGTAAATTAGTGGGCTATGGATAAAATTAGCCTTAATGGGCTAGGCTTGATGGGTTTGAGGGCCCTAATCAGCCCTTAAACATACATAATCAGCTCCATTCCATCACCTTGCAACCCTAGCCACCAAATTCGTAGAGAGAGAAAGTAGAGAGAGAAAGTGGAAGAAAACTCTAGTTTTGGAGATTCAAAGGTGGAAGAGTGAAGATCTGGTTGATTGGAGCATCAAAACTTAAGGAAAGAGCAACAAAACAAGGTAAGAATCGACCTCTAAGGCCTTCTGTAGATCAAACCCGGATTCTAGGGTTTTGGGGTTTTGAAAAGTTCAAAGAAACACAAAAAGGTCAAATTTTTACGTATGAAAACGTGTAAAATGCTTAGATTTGGTTTCATGGAAGGTAAACCAAGGATTTGGACGTAAAAAGTTAAGATTTTGGGTTAAAAACGGGCTGGTTCTTAATTTCTGTTCATCCAGCGAAACTAGGCCCCGATCCAGCGAAACTAAGCCTTTATCCAGCGAAACTGTTAAATTCATTCAGCGAAACTAAAGGGATTCCAGCGAAACTACAGTTTCGCTATAGCAAAACTACAGTTTCGCTGATAAGTTAGCTAAGTACTAGGCTGACCTATAGACATTGCGAAACTTGGAAATTCCAACGAAAGTTGGGCGCTCAAGGCAGCGAATCTGTCTAGCGAAACTAGCAGAAGTGCTGCCCAGCGAAACTGGTAGCGAAACTGCCAGCGAAACTGGCAGCGAAACTACCAGCGAAACTGTGGGCGAAACTATGAAGAAAATGATGTTTTTGCGTATTAACTTTCGTGCAGCTAGAGTATTCGGGCTATAGCTTAAGTGACTTAGAATTTAAGCTACTTGGACAAGTTTAGGTGAGTTCTAGATCCCCTATTTTATACATGTTTTAAATGTTTTGGGGCGGTGTGCATACTAAATATATACCTTTATTAACAGTTCTTTTAAAGTACAGTTTTATACTCTATCTTATAAGGAATAGGGTTTTTCTAAGGAATTGATGACGTGTTTTCTTTACTGGGATAGAATCTTTGTAGCGTTGAATTGCCTTGTAACGTGTGGTGATATATTATGTATAACTTAATCAAGAAAGTGGAATGCAAATAAAGGTTATGAGGCCCATAACATGTACCTTGATAAAGTGATAAAGTAAAGTCTTGCAAGCAATTGATAAAGGAGGGTTGCATTTGTTGTACCCTCACCAGTGATAAAGTGATAAAGTATGCTCGATTAGGCAGGTCGGTAAGTCCTAAATCAGCACAACAATAATGGCCTGATCGGGTACGACAGTAAGTCCTTAATTAGCATGTCGGTAAAGTCCTAGGCGAGCCTAGGCACCGATGGTGACAGAGAATTGACGGATAAAGAATAGTAATAAATAACAATAAATGATAAAGTATTGATAAAGTGATAGCCTGTGTGTATTTATACTTTGATAGACAATGATTATTTTCAACTGATAAATCTAATATCTCTTACGAAAGTTATTTAGCAAAGTAAACCTAGAATTCACTCAGCGAAGCTGACTTTTGTATGCATATCAGTTGACAGGTAAGAGTCAGAGCTATGGAATAGAGGCATGGGACTGAAGCTTCTTGGTACTAGAAGACTGGCATCCCTGAAGAAGAAAAGCTAAACAAAGGACTCTTAAATAGTTTTGAGGATTAAAGACAATGTTTATATTTTATTTGTAATGAATTGAAATTACAGTATTTTCCGCTGCAATATATCTATATATTTATACCTATATGAGTAAATGATTGTCTTAAACCAATGATATGCTGTGAATGACCAACTGTGGGGTCCCCCTGAGAAAGATGGGCCTTACATAGAATCAAAACATGAATGGATGTCAGCCTTGTCTTGCCGAGTAGCCTCCCCCTCGTGCCATCCTCAGCAATATTTACCTACCAACTGAAAATGCATAAAAGTCAGCGTCGCTGAGTGAGCTCTAGTTTTTATACGTTATAAAATACTTTCTATACGTTGTATATGAAAATACTCTTTTCTGTAAAATACAACTCTATACTGTGTATGCGATCACGCATGAACTGTATGGACAAATATTGTCCGTTTTCTGTACTGTATGCCTTGTCTGTAAACTTTTAACTTTATGTTCCACTTTCTGTGTGGACCAGTGAGCAATACCCCAACTATGTGCGCGATGGGAAAACGGGTGATAGGCCATCTATATCCCTCGAAAGGGTCAACTGTATCCCTCGAAAGGGCTATGTGTATCCCCCGAAGGGTCAACTGTGTCCCTTGAAAGGGCTATGTGTATCCCCCGAAGGGTCAACTGTATCCCTCGAAAGGGCTATGTGTATCCCCCGAAGGGTCAACTATATCCCTCGAAAGGGCTATGTGTACTGTGTACAAGGCCGACCAATCACCCAGGACACGCTGCAAAGGTCCTGCCAATCTCAATTGAGTGACCCCGTGTGCATATAAGGGTAGCTAACCCGCATCACAGTTGAGCTAACGACAACACGGTCGTGTACCTCCTATGTGCTTGCAAGACTTGTTAACATTTTATTAATGTTCCTCTTCTTTTTCTTTATTGCTCTTTCACTTTATTATTACGATATACTTTACGTTACGATAATAACATACCACGTAAAGTCACATACTATATGTAATAATAATAGTAGCAATAACTATAATTAGGAACAATCAATAATAATCATATTATGCATGGGACATCATCATTAATAAGCCTTTAGTCAACATCGGTCAAAACTCTAAGGCACAAACTCCCAGAAAATTTCTGTAAAATTTCTAAGTGTTGGGCGCTTTGGAATTATTTGGGCGCATGAGCCCTATTTGGGCGTTTCACCCCTGTGTAGGCGTACCAGCTTTACACTTAGAACATTTTCACTTTAGGCGCATGAACTATTCAGGCGCATGAGAACTATTGGGGCGCATGAGGTTCTAGGCGCATGGGAACACTTAGTCATTCAGCCTAATTCTAGGCGCATGGCTATTATGTGGGCGTATGAACACTTAGGCGCATGAGCCACTTGGGCGCATGGGCACTACTGGGGCGCATGGCCCTACACTTAGTCACCCGACTAACTTTTCTAGGCGTATGGATCACTGTTCAGGCGCATAGGCTATACAAATATTTCTAAGGTAAAGTCTTAGGCGCATGAGGTTACTGTTTGAGCGCATGAACAACCTGTTGGCATGTTTCACTATTTTTATTCAACCCAATAATCAAATCTATCTGTTCTAGGCATAACATGGCTATTCTAAACACTAATAACCTATAAGCACTTCAAAATCAACATACAACATGCACAATACATACGGGTAAACACACATAAATTCTTTTAAAACATTATACATGCATTTTCAGCCCCAAACAAGTTTAAAACATGTAAAACCGGGGTCTAGAACTCACCTTAGCAGTCTCTTGGGTATTGACTTCTTCAAAAACCCGTTTGCTACTAGTTCACACCTATAAAAACCCAATAAACACACCCGAACACACACACATACACATAAGAACACATACTTTCGGTTTATTATCAAGAACACAACTTAAAAACACTAAATAATACCTTAAATCCGATTTTCTTCTTGTTCTTCTTCAAATGCTCGACTTCTGCTCTTTCTCTTTCTAAAAAAATCGAATGAAAGTGTTTTGTAGAACAATAGGCGGCCATACTCCTTTTTACCATCTTTTACCAACTTTGTCCCCCTTTTACACTTTTGACCCCTCAACTTTGGGTTGACCTTCATTTCTCACTTCTCCCTTTTCTTTTAATCTTTTATTCCTTTTTAATAAAAATTACGGGTGTTACAAGTATTGTCCCCATCGGGAATTAGACAAGATAGAGAAGGAATTCTTGTATTTGGAGGCTGGGAGCATGACTTATCAAGAGTATACCTCCAAGTTCAATGAACTTGCAAGACTTGTGCCAGACATGGTAACACCTGTATCCAAGAAGATCAAGAGATACAGCCAGGGTTTGCCCGTGGACATCAGGAGGCACATGATTACGGCTAGACCAGGCATGTTTAGGTCTGTGGTGGATTTAGCTGGGAGGTTGTACGATGAGAGGGACCCAACACCTATGCAGAAGAAGGTGGAGAAATGGAGTGGGAACAAGAATGGAAATGGGAAGAGGTTCGGAGGTGATAACTTCAAGGGTGGAGAAAAGAGGATGAGAGCTGAAGATCAATCTGGGAGACAGGGAAATATAGGTGAAGGGGGTGCCTGTAGAAAATATGGAAAACACCATTTAGGGGAGTGTAGGGTTGGGACTGGAAGGTGTTTTAGATGTGGGGGTGAGGGTCACTATGCTAGAGATTGCAAGGCAGTGAAGTGTTACCAGTGTGGCGAGATAGGGCATGTGGAGAAGGACTGTAAGAATGGAAAATCAGGAGGATCCGGAACGGTTAAAGCTAGAGATAAGGGAAAGGGTGACAGTTCCAAGGCAAAGGCGAAGGCGTTCAACATAACTCGCGAGGAGGCCAGGACAGATCCAGAAGTAGTTTCAGGTATGTTTCTGGTGGATCACGAACATGCTTCTGTGCTCTTTGATTCTGGTGCTAGTAGGAGTTTTGTGTCTGCTGCCTTTTGTCGTTCGTTGCATGATAAGAGTAGAAAGTTAGACGAGCCTTTCTATGTAGAAACCGCCATTGGTAAGTCCACTAAGGTAACTGAAGTGATTGAGGATTGCTTGATTGAGTTAGAAGGTTCTATGTTCCCTGCTAGGTTGCATGTTATGGCCTTAGGAGGTTTCGATGTGGTGTTAGGCATGGATTGGTTAGCTAGATATGAAGCCAATATAGTATGTATCAAGAAAATAGTTCGTCTAACAGCGTCCGATGGTAGTTCCGTTACGGTTCGTGGGGATAAGGTGTGTTGTGTGCCGAAGGTCGTGTCGATGATCACAGCTGAAAAGTACATGAGACGTGGGTGTAGCGCTTACTTGGCCTACGTAAAAGATATGGACGCGCTAGAGCCACAATTATCAGATGTGCCAGTAGTGCGTGAGTTTCCTGACGTCTTTCCTGAAGACCTGACCGGTGTGCCGCCTGACCGTGAAATCGAATTTCAGATTGATTTGCTACCGGGAGCGCAGCCCGTCGCTAAAGCACCGTATCGATTGGCTCCTTTGGAGATGGTAGAATTGAAGGACCAGTTGCAAGATTTATTGGATAAGGGCTTCATCCGGCCGAGCATCTCTCCATGGGGTGCTCCAGTTTTATTCGTCAAGAAGAAAGATGGTAGCATGCGGACGTGTATTGACGATCGCGAGCTCAATAAGCTGACCGTAAAGAATCGGTACCCGTTACCAAGGATCGACAACTTGTTCGATCAACTTCAGGGTGCCAGCTGGTTTTCAAGGATAGATCTGCGGTCTGGTTACCACCAACTGAAGGTGAAAGAACAAGATATTCCTAAAACAGTGTTTCGGACGCGTTATGGACATTACGAATTTCTCGTCATGTCCTTTAGTTTAACTAACGCGCCAGCTGCTTTTATGGACCTTATGAATCGGGTATGTCGGCCAATGTTGGATAAATCGGTAATAGTGTTCATCGATGACATTTCGATCTATTCAAAAAGTGAAGAAGAACATACCGATCATATTCGAGAAGTATTGGAGACACTCAGAAGCGAGAAGTTATATGCTAAGTTCTCCAAATATGCATTTTGGCTTTGAGAAGTTCAATTTCTGGGTCATGTGGTTAATCCCGAGGGGATCAGGGTGGATCCTGCGAAGGTTGAAGCGGTAATACAGTGGGAACCTCCAAAGACGTCATCCGAGATTCGCAGTTTCTTAGGTCTGGCAGGTTACTAAAGGAGGTTTATCCAGGATTTCTCCAAGATAGCTTCTCCATTGACTAAGCTTACCCGGAAGGACGTGAAGTATGAATGGGGTCCTGATCAGGAGAACGCCTTCCTAGAACTAAAGATGAGGTTAACGCAAGCCCCTGACCTGATGCTACCTGAGGGGAACAAAGACCTGGTAGTCTACTCGGTTGCCTCATATGCAGGATTGGGTTGCGTGTTGATGCAACAAGGGTAGGTGATAGCCTATGCTTCTAGACAATTAAAAGTCCACGAGGCCAATTATCCTACCCACGATTTGGAATTGGCCGCGGTGGTGTTTGCATTGAAGATTTGGAGGCACTACCTGTATGGGGTGAAGTGCACCATCTTCACTGATCATAAGAGTCTGAAGTATTTCTTTGAACAAAAAGAACTCAATATGAGGCAGAGGAGGTGGCTGGAACTGATCAAGGATTATGACTGCGAAATTCATTATCATCCGGGCAAAGCTAATGTGGTTGCTGACGCCCTTAGCCGAAAGGGACGACCCGAGCCAATTCGGGTGAGGGCTTACCAAATGATTATGACGCCTGATGTTATGAAGAAAGTGATGGAGTTTCAGAATGAGGCATTAAGAGAGGACAGAGTCAACTCTGAAAGGATGAAAGGACAAGTTTCAGATTTGGGGGAAAACACCCTGGGTGTTAGAACTCGATCTGGGAGAATGTGGATCCCTCTCTATGGGGATTTGAGGGGGAAGATCATGGATGAGGCTCACAAAACTAGATATTTTATTCATCCTGGTACCACAAAAATGTACCAAGATCTGAAGAAATATTACTGGTGGCCAGGAATGAAGCGAGACGTGGCTAAGTACGTGAGCAAGTGCTTGACTTGTCTGCAAGTGAAGGCAGAGAACCAAAAGCCATATGGAAAGATCTAGCCTTTGGACATCCCCGAATGGAAATAGGAACACATCACGATGGACTTCATCACGAAGCTACCTCGCACGGCGAGAGGAAGCGACGCGATCTGGGTGATTGTTGACCGTCTAACAAAGAGCACCCATTTCCTACCAATTCGTGAGACGCATTCCTCTAACAGATTGGCAGAGCTATTTATCAAGGAGATCATGGATCGTCACGGCGTGCCAGTGTCTATCGTTTCGGATAGGGACACGCGATTTACGTCCAAGTTCTGGAAGAGGTTTCACGACTTAATGGGGACTAGACTGCATATTAGTACGGCTTACCACCCCAAGCGGATGGTCAGTCGGAAAGAACGATTCAAACGTTAGAAGACATGCTACGAGCATGTGTAATCGACTTTGGAGGAAGTTGGGATGAGCACTTACCGTTGGCAGAATTCTCGTATAATAATAGTTACCATGCCACCATTGGTATGCCTCCTTACGAAATGTTGTATGGTAGGAAGTGCAGAACGCCCGTGTGTTGGGGTGACATCAGGCAAAAGGAATTGGGGAGCCTTGAAGTGATTGAGGTCACAACTGAGAAGTTAGATAAGATCAAGGCATTCATGAAAGCTGCAAAGGATCGCCAGAAGTCTTACGCCGATAAGAGGCGTATACCTATAGAATTTGAGGTTGGTGACAAGGTTATGCTCAAGGTATCGCCTTGGAAAGGGATCATCAGATTTCGAAAAAGGGGAAAGTTAATCCCAAGGTTCATAGGGCCTTTCCGTATTATCGCAAGGGTAGGGGAAGTGGCTATAGACTAGAATTACCTGATGAGTTGAGTGGAATTCACCCTACGTTCCATGTATCTCATCTTAGGAAATGTTAGCAGACGACGATGCATTTGTACCATTAAAGGACATTGAAGTCGACGAGCGACTGAACTATGTAGAGCAGCCGGTGGCCATCCTGGATTGGAAGGAGAAACGCTTACGTAATAAAGTAGTTCCACTTGTACGAGTACAGTGGAGACACCGAAAAGGATCAGAATCTACGTGGGAGGCTGAGGAGGAGATGCTGAAATTTTATCCTCAATTATTTGATGACTGACAAGTTTCGAGGACGAAACCTAAATAAGTGGGGGAGACTTGTAACACGAGCCTAAGTGGATTATGGGCTAATTAGGCTAATGGACAAGAGCCTAAGTGGATTGAGGCCCATAATCAGCCCTTAACCTACCTAAAGCAGCCACCATCTTCTTCATTTCAACCCTAACTCCAAAAAAATCTGTAGAGAGAGAAAGTAGAGAGAGAAAGTGAAAGAAACACAAGATTTGAAGCTTCTAAGGTCAAGGGATTGAAGATCTGGGTGTTGGTGCAATGAATCTCAAGAAAGGAGCAACAAATCCAGGTAAGAATCGACCTATAATGCCTTCTGTAGATCAAACCCGGATTCTAGGGTTTTGGGGTTTTAAAAGTCTCAAAGAAACACATAAAGGTCAAATTTTTACGTATGAAAGCGTGTAAAAATGTTAGAAATGGTTTCATGGAAGGTAACCCAAGGATTTGGACGTAAAAAGTTAAGATTTTGGGTTAAAAACGGGCTGGTTCGTCATTGATATGCATCCAGCGAAACTGTGCCCCGATCCAGCGAAACTATGCACTCATCCAGCGAAACTATGGGCGAAACTAAGAGAAGTTCTAGCGAAACTACAGTTTCGCTGATAGGTTCGCCAGTGCCCAGGCTGACCCTTAGGCATTGCGAAACTAGGAAATTCCAACGAAAGTTGGGCGCTCAAGGCAGCGAATCTGTCCAGCGAAACTGGCAGAAGTGCTGCCCAGCGAAACTGGCAGCGAAACTGCCAGCAAAACTGGCAACGAAACTGCCAGCGAAACTGTGGGCGAAATTATGAAGAAAATGACGTTTTTGTGTATTAACTTTCATGCAGCTAGAGTAATTGGACTATAGCTTAAGTAACTTAGAATTAAAGCTATTTTGCTAAGACCTGGTGAGTTCTAGATCCCCTTATTTAAACGTTTTTCCATGTTTTTGGGGCTATTATGCATAGTAAACATAAGGTTTTTAAGATAAGGATTCCAAGGTGTTTTAACAAGAAGATGCAATCTTTTCTAAAGAAAAATATGACAATTAAATAGATATGGTTATGTGTTATGAGGACTAGTACTTGGTATATTGTGTACTTAATAAACTAAGTATCATATATATATATCAAGTGAAAGATAATACTAATGAAAAGTGGAACTTAACGAATGTTACCCCGGGCCTGTTTGATGATGAAAAGTCTTGCAAGCACTATGATAGACTTCACTTGTGTGAGTCTCACGTATGAAGATGGATCCGTATTCATGAGCGGGCTATGTGCCTGGCAGTGTGGATCAACTGTCGGGGGTAGCTACCATGAAGTTATGTACCGACAGGGATCGATCAACTGTCGGGGGTAGCTACCATGAAAAATGTGTACCGACGGGGATCGACATTCGTTGTCGATCAACATGGAGCTCTTGCTTTGTGCAATCTCGCTTATGATGAAGTGAAACATAATGAAATAATGAAAGATAATGAACGTACTTAATATGATACAAGTAATGTTCTGTGGTATGATGTATGCATGTTCATTATATGAAGGATAAAGCTTATATTTTCTTATTTATATAAAACTAGAACTCACTCGGCGTAGCTGACTTTTTATGCATAATAGTGGACAGGTAAGCGTTGATGCTGAGTATGGCACCGTGGAGCTACTTGGAAATCTACGGATGGCATTCCTGTTAATGAATTCTTTATTGTAATTAATGAACAAGTGATATGTTTTGTTTACACTTAAAGGACAAATGTATAAGTACGATATGGTTTTTAAGTATCAAATGAATGTTTAATTATTTCCGCTGCAATGTTTTATCTTTAAACCGATTTTATGCTATGAATTGCCAACTGTGAGGCTTCCCGGGAACGGGGCCTTACACGGAGATGGAAAGGCGCGTCTTAAGAAGGCAGGCGAACTCCATGGAGAAGAAGACTTACACGGTCGCGTCTTACAGGAATGAGAAAATGACTATTCTACCCATCCTTTATGTATTATAAAGGAGTATATATATATATATATATATTTTATATATATATATACTTTTCAAACTTGGAATTACTATCTTTATTTTTATGGAAGAGTTGCATATATTCTCTTATAAACCTTTTTAATCGCAAATTTAATTACCTAGCCTAAAACCAAATTTGTGATATCATCTCAATTAATGTTTTGAATTGCATATTTATCTAACTTAAAATCAAAATTGCATATATCTTCTCTTTTAATAAAAAATATTTTATTAAAATTTAGTCATTTTGATTTATGTTTGTGACGCCCTAAACCCGGCAGGACACCGGAGGCACGTCAAATAGTTGGATTAACATTCTTAATACAAATCAGAGCCTTTGTCATACAGCGGAAGACTAAACATAATTACATGTCAACCTAACTTTATAAAAATATTTTTTACATATACTAGTATTTGTTTATACATATCCTTTTTACATTATTAACAGATCCTACACCCTATGCCAACAGCTACTCCAGGATAGCATCCTTATTCAGCTCATACTTGCTTTCCTCTATTATTAGAGGATTCTTCCTTACCTAGCACACATACAACACACTTAAAACATCAGATAAACTGGTGTGTTCTAAATTTTCATTAAAACATTAACAGCATCTTATAACATACAAAAGTCATATTTTTATTGGCAATATAATAAAATCAACTTTAACTTTACTTTGTCCCACCGGACTCGTCCCACCGGATGTCAGTTTCCCACATCCAGAAACTGTAACTATTACTATCTCTCATCCAGTAGGATGCCAAATTAATCATCTAGGGTCGTCACCACAAGATGTTTACAAAGCTGAGTGATCGTCATCACTCCTTCTCATTGTACAGTCTACACACACCGGCATCTTACCCTAACTGGCCTGTTGAGATTTACATCACATTAAAATAATTTCTTTTACTCATTGCCAATATCATCACATTAATTTACACACACCACACATTCATTCTTTTAGCACCAGTTTTAATATATTTTCATCTGTATTCACACCATATCTGACCCATTGGAATCATTACCATCACGTAATGATTAACAATGTTCAGATAATCATTCGTTACCCCTAACTTTACCCTAACAGCCTCACAAGCTGTTAGAAATATATAAACATCATTATCACAGTTCTGGTGCTAAAACATTCAATTCGTTTATCATCGTATGTGTGCTAGCCCGAATGTTGAAACCAAACATTTGAAAAAGGCTTAGAACTCACCTTATCAACCTCCTCACGACAATCTACACAATCCATGTACACAGGATAACTAAACCTTCCTCGAATCAAGGTATATCTAAAGCAATAAACCTTGATTCAGTAAACTTATTCTCAAACAGGACTCCTATGCGAATGAACACTTATGCGAATGAGCACTCATGCGACTGGACCTATGCGGATGAACATCCAATCGTGTGATTGGACCTCATGCGACTGAACCTTCAGTCGTACAACTGACCATTCATTCGCACGACTGAGTCCTTATTCGTGCATAGTGATCACTCGTCTTCATTCGGTCTTCTAACCAGGCGACTGGGTTCTCAATCGCACGACTGAACCTTTATTCGCACTCAGTCGCACGACTAGACTCTCACTCGCACGACTGAGGCATGCGACTGAGCCCATTTGTCTGAAACGGATCAGCAGTTGTGTTCTTGATGTTTTTGATCCAAACTTACTCAAAATTTGAGTTTTAACCATTCAAATCATATCATATTCAAAACAGATCATATACACATCGTTTACAATGGTTTCGGATCATTATTTCATCAAAACTACACAAAACTCAGATCCGAATTCCTGGATTTTTAACTTAGAAAAGAACCAGACCAAATTAATGATTTAAACATGTTATTTGGATCAAATTCAATCATATACACAGCTTATAACATATCAAGATTGATCCGTGACATTCAAAACTTACCAAAACGGAGTTGCCTTAGTCAATTTCTTGAAAACAGGGGTGTTGGGGTGTAAAGGGAACAAGAAAATGGAGTAGATGCAGATAGAAATCTGCTTTTTAACTCTCTGCACCGCCTTACTTATCCAACCTACATCTTAACTGCCTTGCACCCAGTCGCATGATTGAACCCCATTCACATGACTGAATCGTGCGACTGAACCCATACGCCTATAATTCGTGTGATTGAGTCTCAATCGCACGTAAGGGGTGCGACTGAAGTTCATTCGCATGCAAGTCATGCGACTGAACACCAAAACAAACAAACAAACTTAACTTAGTTAATTAAACATAACTATAATACAATTACAAGTCCGGATTTAGAAACCGAATGTTACAACTCTCTCCCCCTTAAATAGGTTTCGTCCCCGAAACCAACTATTTAAACAGCTGGGGATAATATCTCCTCATCTCATCTTTTGATTCCCAGGTGAAATCAGACCCCTTTCTATTCGACCACTACACTTTAACTAACTCAATGGTTTTATTTCTCAATCTTTTCATCTTATGTCCACTATAGCAATAGGTTTCTCAACATAATTCAACTTATCATCCACCTCTATATCATCTAAAGGTACGTATGCATTTTCATCGGCTAAACACTTGCGCAACTGTGATACGTGAAAAGTTGTATGGATTCCTTGCAACTGATCGGGTAATTCTAATTTATAGGCTACTTCTCCAATTCGTGCTATAATTCTAAACGGTCCTATAAAACGAGGACTTAATTTCCCTCTCTTTCTGAATCTAATAATTCCCTTCCAAGGAGATACTTTCAACATAACTCTATCTCCTACTTCAAACTCTATATGCCTTCACCTTTTATCTTCATAAGACTTTTGTCGATCCTGAGCCGCTTTAAACCGAGCCTTGATCTGATCCAATTTCTCATTTGTAGCCTTTACAATTTCCAAACTGCCCAACTCTTTCTGCCCAATTTCTCCCCAACGTATCGGACTCTTGCACTTTCTGCCATATAACATCTCATAAGGGGCTCTCCCAATTGTGGAATGATAACTATTATTGTAGGAGAATTCAACTAACGGCAAATGACTATCCCATCTACCACCGAAATCTATAACACAAGCTCGTAACATATCTTCAACTGTTTGGATAGTCCTTTCAGTCAACCCATCAGTTTCTGGGTGAAAAGATGTGCTGTGTAATAAACGAGTACCCATATCTTCATGAAATTTTCTTCAAAACCTCGAAGTAAAACGTGTATCTCTATCCGACACAATAGATAATGGTACTCCATGACGAGCAATAATCTCTTGAATAAACAGTTCTGCTAACTTCTCAGAGTTATGCGTCTCCTTGATTGGTAAGAAATGCCCGCTGCGTGTCAATCTATCCACTATGACCCAAATGGTATCATATCCTTTAGCTGTACACGGAAGCTTAGTTTACGAAATTCATTGTCAACTCCTCCCACTTCCATCTTGGGATCTCTAAGGGTTGAAGCTTACCATATGGCTTTTGATGCTCAGCTTTAACTTGAAGACATGTCAAACACTTATTTACATACTGCATCACATTAAACTTCATACCCGCCCACCAATATTCTTGTTTTAAGTCTTTATATATCTCAGTAGCACCAGGATGTATAGAATATCTGGATTTATGAGCTTCATCTAGCACCAACTCTCTCATCTTAATCGGAACCCACATACGATCACATTTTGTCTTAACCCCCAAAATTATTTTCTCCCAGATCCTTTGTTTGACCTTTCATTCGTTCTCGTTTCACGTTATCCTCCTTTAATGCTTCTAATTGAGCTTCTCGTAACTGATGCATAAAATCTGGAGTTATCACTAACTTATATGACTTAACTCGAATCGGAGGGTGTTCATTCTTTCTGCTTAACGCGTCAGCAACCACATTTGCTTTACAAGGATGGTAAAGTATTTCACAATCATAATCTTTCACCAATTCTAACCATCTTCGCTGGTGCATGTTTAATTCTTTCTGATCGAAGAAATATTTCAAACTCTTATGATCCGTGTAAATTGTACATTTCGTCCCATGTAAGTAATGCCTCCATATCTTCAAGGCAAATACCACTGCTGCCAATTCTAGATCATGCGTCGGATAATTCTTTTCATGTTCTTGCAACTGTCTGGAAGCATAAGCTATTACTCGTCCCCTCTGTATTAATACACAACCTAAACCTTGATACGAAGCATCAGAATAGATTACCAAATCTTCATTTCCATCTGGCAACGACAACACTGGTGATCGAGTTAATTTCTGCTACAGTTATTGAAATGCATTTTCTTGTTCTGGTCCCCATACGTATTCTTCATTCTTTCTTGTCAGCTTCGTTAACGGGGATGCAATTTTGGCAAAATCCTGAATAAATCTTCTATAATAACCAGCCAGACCCAAGAAACTGCGGATTTCTGATGGTGTCTTTGGAGGACTCCACTTTATTACTGTTTCAATCTTGGTGGGGTCTACTGAAATGCCTTCTGCATTGATCACATGTCCTAAAAACTGTACTTCCCGCAACCAAAACTCACACTTAGAAAATTTTGCGTAAAGCTTTTCTCTTCTCAATCTTTCCAATACTTCACGAAGATGGCAGGCATGATCTCCCTCATTCTTTGAATAGATCAGTATATCATCACTAAACACAATTACTAATCGATCTAACATTGGCTTGCACACTCTATTCATCAAATCCATAAAAGCAGCAGGTGCATTTGTCAGTCCAAAACATATAACCAAAAATTCATAGTGACCATAACATGTACGAAACGTTGTCTTAGGTACATCTTCCTCCTTGACTTTCAACTAATGATAACCAGAACGGAGATCTATCTTAGAAAACCAACTGGCTCCCTGTAACTGATCAAACAAATCATCTATTCATGGGAGTGGATACTTATTCTTTATCGTCAACTTGTTTAATTCTCTGTAATCGATACACATACGCATACTCCCATCTTTCTTCTTTACAAACAACACTGGAGTACCCCACGGGGAGGAACCGGGTCTAATGAAACCTCTTTCTTGCAAATCTTTAGTCTGCTTCATTAATTCCTTCATTTCTGTAAGGCCCCGTTCCCGGGCACCTTACGGTTGGTCATTCATCGCGCATAAAACATTTTAAAACACATATTTACTTTGCAGCGGAATTTAAAAACATTCATTAATAACTAAAATCATGTCATTTATTACATTACAACGTTCTTTTCATCTCAAAATACAATGACATGTCAAAATATGGATGCCAGCCTCAAAACACTCCCAGTAGCTTATGCATCCATGCCTGCAACTCCTCAGCATCAACCAAAATACATGCCAACTATTATGCATACAAAAGTCAGCGACGCTGAGTGAGTTCTAGTTTTTGTAATAAAATACTTTACTTTCGTAAAAACCGTTCTTTACTTTCATTCAAATCATATTATACTTTCGTACATGCTCACACATCATACGTACACATAATATCATTATCATCTTTCATTGCGTTCATAAATTTTCATTCGTTCATCGTACATCTTTATCATTCATTTCTTATATAGATCCCGTCGGGCTTTACCCTCTTCATGGCACACAGCCACGATTACTGAGGTCAAATGCCAAGGATCCCGTTTCGTTCTTATTATGATATTTCGTTCGTGAGCATACATCATACATACATACAGATAATAATTATTATTATTATCTTCATCATCGTTCGTTCATTCATTCGTTCATTAACTTTCATTACGTTCTTTAACCTTCGTTCGGTTCATACTTTCTTTCTTTCATGGTTCTCTTTCTTTCATCTAGATCTTGTCTCATGCAATATTCCCAGCTCACGTCTGTGCCGGGATACGCGACAAAGATCCCGTCAAGTCAATCACCTGGATTGAACTCCATTCGAGTCTGTTGCAACACAAAGTTGCTCACCTCACTATCTCGTCTCGTGCAATTCGCACCAGTAGAGTTGTCACTAAGACCAACTCTCCCTGTGTGTGAGAACTCTCTGGGGTTTAGCCAAAATCGCACGCCATCTCATGGGTTAGCCAAAATCGCACGCTACATAATCCACATGAGGTAGGCCATCATCGCATGCTACATAGCACACAGTAAATACCACATCGCACGTATCGGAGCAGTTACCAAAACTAAACTCCCACTGTGTCTATGTCCCCTTTAGCCAAGATCGCACGCTATAACATACACACACAGTTGAGCTAACAACTCTCATTGAGTTGTGAACCTCCTTTCCTTCTGCTTGCAAGCCATTCTTACTTTCATTCATCTGGATCCTGTCTCCTTCAATACCGTAGTACGCGACAAGGACCCCTTTCGAGTCTGTTGCGACACAGAGTCGCTCACCTCATGCAATTGCTTGCAAGCCTTTCATCTGTTCATTATTCCATATGTTCCTTCGTTTCGTACTTTATCGTATTCGTTCGTTTGTACTTTACCGTATTCGTTCATTTGTACTTTATCATTATCTTTCACTTCGTTACATAATACTTTACATTCATTACTTTATTCATTCTTTCATCATATCCCGTAAAGTCATACAATATGTATTATAAAACATAATACGTAAGTTTTAAAACTCTTTAACGAAGAAAGATAACATATCATACACATTCAACATAAACTTCATCACATCATCATGCACACATTAAGCATAGGCCATCACATTATAACAGAGCCTATCTCTCTATTCTACCACTTAAGACCACTTAGACAATCCTAAGTCCAACATGGGTGCATAGGACTTTTCAGGAATCTTTATAACACTGCCCGAGTGATCCAAACATCCTTCCAACGCCAACCAAACATAGAACTAACATACTAAGGCACCTAAGCCTACTAAACATCAACACTATCCCGTAGACAAATTCTAATACATACATGCACAGATTATCATCATACAATAGGCTGGTACTCACGGTTTCACTTGAAAACATTTTCTAGGTCTGCATAATAGTCCCAAACACTTTAAAATCTGTAAAAGAGGGGTTCTAGTAACTCACCTGTACTTGATGATTAGCTTCTCAATCAAGCTTTAAAAAAGAGGGTTGCACTACCCCACCTGCAGATAAGTTAACACTCAAAGGAGTTAATTTCTGCCTAAATTCGCTGATAAGTTCGCTGCTAGTTTCGCCCGTAATTTCGCCCATAGTTTCGCTAGGCGAACAGCAGTTTTGCTGCTAGTTTCGCTGCTAGTTTCGCTGGGCAAACAGCAGTTTCGCTGCTAGTTTCGCTGGGCAGCATTCTGCCAGTTTCGCTGAACAGATTCGCTGCCTTGAGCGCCCAACTTCCGTTGGAATTCCCTAGTTTCGCAATCTCTAAGGGTCAACCTGGGCACCGGCGAAGTTATCAAAGAAACTATAGTTTCGCCCTTTCGCTGTAGCGAAACTGTAGTTTCGCTGGAACTACTTTAGTTTCGCTGGATGAGTGCTTAATTTCGCAGAACGGGCTGAAAATTACGAATCAGCCCATTTTAACCCAAAACTTCAATCTTTTACACCCAAACCCTTGGGTTATCATTCAGGAAGCTATATCTAAGCTTTTTACACGTTTTCTTACCTAAAAACGTGCGTTTTTGGGCGATTCTTACCACTTTTAAAACCCCAAAATTTAAATCCGGGTTTTTCACCAAAAGGAGCAATTAAACGACGTTTCTTACCTTGATTCTTGTTGTTTGGGAGTCCACGAACACCGATCTTCAATCCCTTGATCAACCGAGCCTCGAATCGACACTTTCTCTCTCTACACTCTCTCTCTAGAACTGGGTGTTTGAGTGCAAATGAGAGTTGCTCAGCTGATCCATCTATATATATATCGGGCGTTCCCGGGACCTTAAACCCGTCAAGCTCATGACTCGAAGGGTTAACCCGGTCTAACACCAATAACCATCCTGTTTTTATTAAATGGTCTCGTCTAAGCCCATTATTATTATTAGACTCGCTCAGTTAATTTTCCGGGTGTTACAAGTCCACCCCCCTTATATAGGTTTCGTCCCCGAAACCTGTTACTCCTCGAACCTTCACGGCAATACTGTCCCATCTCTCTTCCAGTCCATCCCTTGGAGTCCTATCGCTCCACATCGTTTGTCAACATTCGACTTCTGGTCTATCTTGGACTATTGACATCGGCAACCCATGTACACTGATCAATGTTCATTTGACCAGAACCTGCGACCTCAAACGTGCCGTGTAGAGTGCAGTCACTACGATTAAAAGAAACATCACAATATCCGAGCAAAGGATCGGCGTCCTAATCATTGAGCTTCAGAGTATCACTGAGAACCTTCAACTTTAATGCTTGATAACACAGCCATCAACTAGTGTAAAGTTGCTAGCCCTTGGTTGAATTTCTTTACGTATGAATAACGACCCTCTATCAAACCCAACAGCTGACAAGAAAGGCAATTCGGCTTATTTGGTGACCCAAACCAAATTTATCCTTTCTCTTTTGCTTCCGATCTCCCATTCCACTTGTTTGCTATGCGTACCTTGCCGTCGAGGAACAATTCACAGGCTGCAATTGTTCCTTAGACAACGGGGTGACATAGCTTTCTCACTCCATTCTTAACCTGCGCAGGATACCCAGGGTATCCAGTGTCATTTTATGGTGTACGCCTATTCACCCAAGGCTGTCCCGAATGGTCTAGCACGAACAAACGTTTTCTCAATTGCATCACGCAATCCTCTAGGGCATCAGGTAACCTAGTGAATCCACTAATAGTAATCTCTGCATCGAAGGGCTCATCGATGTTCCTTCTCCTTTTCTTTCCGTTCTCTTCCGATCGTCGTCCCTCAACGCTGTACCTTTGGACACGAATCCACCATCATTATTGTTTCGCCTTCCTTTCCCCTTCTTAACACAGTCTCGTTCCTCTGCATCGCCCGTTATCACCATCGCCTTCCGCTCGTCGTACCACCTTCCCGGTGAAGCCCTCATCATAACCCATTGTCGCAGATCGGCACCGAACTTTTATCGGGCACCACCAACCAATCCATCTCTTTTGCAGCACTTGGTGCTTGCCTCGTATGTTACTGTTCGATTCACCCGGAGGTGTACGTCTATCCACATACGTCTACTAGGGATGGCCTAACAGAAAACAAGCACTCCCTCAATCCTATTGCGAAGTCCTTTAGTGCACCGGGTAATCTAGTAGACTTACCTATAGTAGCTCCTAAGTCGAATGACATCGATTCTTTCTATTCCTAACATGCAACTTATCACAAAGGCAGCAGGAATGAAACCAGAGCCACAATCGAGCTACACAAAGGCTAAAGGTTGATTGACTGGAAACATACCTGACGTAACATCGGGGTTCGCCCTACCCTCCTCTCGTGTCATCGTGTAGGCGCTGCGTTTGCCCTATGTCCTTCTCTTCCAGCCTTCTTCACTCCCGAACCTTCGCCCTTGGCTTCTCACAGTTTTTACTCATATGGCCAATTTCTACGCAATTATAGCATCTCACGGTTCCACATTCTCTAGCCATATGACCACGCTTCCCACACTTGTAGCAAGTATTTGATTCCTTTTTGCATTCTCCTGAATGCTCCATCCCACAATTTACACACCTATCCGTCCTCGCACCAGGTGCGACCACACGACGGTCATCCCCCGTGCGTGCTTTTTATTCGTCGGGACACCACCCCGTTCAGTTCTCCTTCCCCTCCAGTTCCGGTCTCCATCATCCTTCTCGACGTCTTCAGCCACCACCACAGTTCTTTCATCATACAACCTCCCCGCCAAGTCAACGGCCGACCTAAACGTGCTTGGTTGGGCAGCGATCATGTGCCTACGGATATCCGCCGGCAATCCCTGAATATACCTCTTAATCTTTCGCGAAAGAGGTGTCACCTGATCCGGCACCAGCCGTGCCATTTCATTGAATTTGGTGGTGTACTGCTGATGCGTCATCGTTCCCGCTTCTAACTACAGGAACTCCCTTTCTACCTTGTCCATCTCACGGTGAGGACAGAACTCCTCAATCACTAACCTTTTTAACTCTAGCCATCTCATCCTTCCAATAGCCCGACTACCCTCAACTTGGACTATGTTTTCCCACCAGCACAAAGCTGAGTCCACGAAAGAATGAGCAGCAAACTTTACTTTCTGATCCTCCCGGCATTCGCTGATTTTCAAAACAGCTTCCATTTCTCTCACCCACCGGTGAGCCGCGACAGCAGTACCATTACCATCAAAAGTTGGGGGCTTGCATCGCTGAAACTCCCCATAATTGCAGCCTCGTGCCGCCTCCGGCACAGGCTCTTCTTCCTCTTCTTCCTCTCCGTCGTCGAAGAAAACCGTTTCAGTCTCGGGCCGTCTCCTTTCGCCTGAAGGTCTACCCCTTTCCTGTCTCTCCCCGTCTCTAACAGCCTTCATCATCTCAGTCATTACAGACGGTAGGATCGCCTGCATGACCTGATGCACTTCCTCAACTACCGCCTCTTTCACCGAGGCTCTCAAGTTAGCACTCTCATCACCACCCCCCGGTTGAGGTGTTACGGGTTCCTCGTGAACCACCTGTTCCACTCTAGATCGTGCTCTCGTGACTCGTGGTTCAACACCACGTCCGCCACAACCTCCCCTACATGAAGCCTTAGAAGGTCTACCACCGGCCATTCCCTATCTCACACTGAAAGATTTAAACACTAACACGGTCATTCAGGGGAATTACTCAGTTCATGTCAAGTATAGTAAGTCCCTAATTACAGTGATCAGTTGTGATTAGCCACTTACTCTACTCTTCACACCCCGAGAACTACCTGTCCTGACTATATCAGTACCTAAATCCCCCAATACACATAAACACATAACATGCGCACATAATACCGATTGACTGTTTGCTTACATAAAATGTTTACATAAAACTTTTACCTGCAGGCATGTAGCTACTAGGACTGGCATCCCTTTCTTTTCGTCCCATTCTCAGTTTAAGTTTAGGTTTATTTTGAAAATTTACCCAGTTCACTTAAACTTTGGCTCTGATACCAACTTGTAAGGCCCCGTTCCCGGGCACCTTACAGTTGGTCATTCATCGCGCATAAAACATTTTAAAACACATATTTACTTTGCAGTGGAATTTAAAAACATTCATTAATAACTAAAATCATGTCATTTATTACATTACAATGTTCTTTTCATTTCAAAATACAATGACATGTCAAAATATGTATGCCAGCCTCAAAACACTCCCAGTAGCTTATGCATCCATGCCTGCAACTCCTCAGCATCAACCAAAATACCTGCCAACTATTATGCATACAAAAGTCAGCGACGCTGAGTGAGTTCTAGTTTTTGTAATAAAATACTTTACTTTCGTAAAAACCGTTCTTTACTTTCTTTCAAATCATATTATACTTTCGTACATGCTCACACATCATATGTACACATAATATCATTATCCTCTTTCATTGCGTTCATAAATTTTCATTCGTTCATCGTACATCTTTATCATTCATTTCTTATATAGATCCCGTCGGGCTTTACCCTCTTCATGGCACACAGCCACGATTACTGAGGTCAAATGCCAAGGATCCCGTTTCGTTCTTATTATGATATTTCGTTCATGAGCATACATCATACATACATACAGATAATAATTATTATTATTATCTTCATCATCGTTCGTTCATTCATTCGTTCATTAACTTTCATTACGTTCTTTAACCTTCGTTCGGTTCATACTTTCTTTCTTTCATGGTTCTCTTTCTTTCATCTAGATCTTGTCTCATGCAATATCCCTGGCTCACGTCTGTGCCGGGATACGCGATAAAGATCCCGTCGAGTCAATCACCTGGATTGAACTCCATTCGAGTCTGTTGCAACACAAAGTTGCTCACCTCACTATCTCGTCTCGCGCAATTCGCACCAGTGGAGTTGTCACTAAGACCAACTCGCCCTATGTGTGAGAACTCTCTGGGGTTTAGCCAAAATCGCATGCCATCTCATGGGTTAGCCAAAATCGCACGCTACATAATCCACATGAAGTAGGCCATCATCGCACGCTACATAGCACACAGTAAATACCACATCGCACGTATCGGAGTAGTTACCAAAACTGAACTCCCACTGTGTCTATGTCCCCTTTAGCCAAGATTGCACGCTATAACATACACACACAGTTGAGCTAACAACTCTCATTGAGTTGTGAACCTCCTTTCCTTCTACTTGCAAGCCATTCTTACTTTCATTCATCTGGATCCTGTCTCCTGCAATACCGTAGTACGCGACAAGGACCCCTTTCGAGTCTGTTGCGACACAGAGTCGCTCACCTCATGCACTTGCTTGCAAGCCTTTCATCTGTTCATTATTCCATATGTTCCTTCGTTTCGTACTTTATCGTATTGGTTCGTTTGTTCTTTACCGTATTCGTTCATTTGTACTTTATCATTATCTTTCGCTTCGTTACATAATACTTTACGTTCATTACTTTATTCATTCTTTCATCATATCCCGTAAAGTCATACAATATTTATTATAAAACATAATACGTACGTTTTAAAACTCTTTAACGAAGAAAGATAACATATCATACACATTCAACATAAACTTCATCACATCATCATGCACACATTAAGCATAGGCCATCACATTATAACAGAGCCTATCTCTCTATTCTACCACTTAAGACCACTTAGACAATCCTAAGTCCAACATGGGTGCATAGGACTTTTCAGGAATCTTTCTAACACTGCCCGAGTGATCCAAACATCCTTCCAACGCCAACCAAACATAGAACTAACATACTAAGGCACCTAAGCCTACTAAACATCAACACTATCCCGTAGACAAATTCTAATACATACATGCACAGATTATCATCGTACAACAGGCTGGCACTCACGGTTTCACTTGAAAACATTTTCTAGGTATGCATAATAGCCCCAAACACTTTAAAATCAGTAAAAGAGGGGTTCTAGTAACTCACCTGTACTTGATGATTAGCTTCTCAATCAAGCTTTAAAAGAGAGGGTTGCACTACCCCACCTGCAGATAAGTTAACACTCAAAAGAGTTAATTTTTGCCTAAATTCGCTGATAAGTTCACTGCTTGTTTCGCCCGTAATTTCGCCCATAGTTTTGCTAGGCGAACAGCAGTTTCGCTGCTAGTTTCGCTGGGCAAACAGCAGCTTCGCTGCTAGTTTCGCTGGGCAATATTCTGCCAGTTTCGCTGGACAGATTCGCTGCCTTGAGCGCCCAACTTCCGTTGGACTTCCCTAGTTTCGCAATGTCTAAGGGTTAACCTGGGCACCAGCGAAGTTATCAAAGAAACTATAGTTTCGCCCCAGCGAAACTGTAGTTTCGCTGCAGTGAAACTGTAGTTTCGCTGGAACTACCTTAGTTTCGCTGGATAGTTTCGCTGGATGAGTGCTTAATTTCGCAGAACGGGCTGAAAATTACGAATCAGCCCATTTTAACCCAAAACTTCAATCTTTTACACCCAAACCCTTGGGTTATCATCCAGGAAGCTATATCTAAGCTTTTTACACGTTTTCTTACCTAAAAACGTGCGTTTTTGGGTGATTCTTGCCACTTTTAAAACTCCAAAACTTAAATCCGGGTTTTTCACCAAAAGGAGCAATTAAACGACGTTTCTTACCTTGATTCTTGTTGTTTGGGAGTCCACGAACACCGATCTTCAATCCCTTGATCAACGGAGCCTCGAATCGCCACTTTCTCTCTCTACACTCTCTCTTTAGAACTGGGTGTTTGAGTGCAAATGAGAGTTGCTCAGCTGATCCATCTATATATATATCGGGCGTTCCCGGGACCATAAACCCGTCAAGCTCATGACTCGAAGGGTTAACCCGGTCTAACACCAATAACCATCCTGTTTTTATTAAATGGTCTCGTCTAAGCCCCTTATTATTATTTGACTCGCTCAGTCAATTTTCCGGGTGTTACAAGTCCACCCCCCTTATATAGGTTTCGTCCCCGAAACCTGTTACTCCTCAAACCTTCATGGCAATACTGTCCCATCTCTCTTCCAGTCCATCCCTTGGAGTCCTATCGCTCCACATCGTTTGTCAACATTCGACTTCTGGTCTATCTTGGACAATTGACATCGGCAACCCATGTACACTGATCAATGTTCATTTGACCAGCACCTGCGACCTCAAACGTGCCGTGTAGAGTGCAGTCACTACGATTAAAAGAAACATCACAATATCCGAGCAAAGGCTCGACGTCCTAATCATTGAGCTTCAGAGTATCACTGAGAACCTTCAGCTTTAATGCTTGATAACACAGCCATCAACTAGTGTAAAGTTGCTAGCCCATGTTTGAAGTTCTTTACGTATGAATAACGACCCTCTGGCAAACCCAACAGCTGATAAGAAAGGCAATTCGGCTTATTTGGTGACCCAAACCAAATTTATCCTTTCTCTTTTGCTTCCGATCTCTCATTCCACTTGTTTGCTATGCGTACCTTGCTGTCGAGGGACAATTCACAGGCTGCAACTGTTCCTTAGACAACGGGTGACACAGCTTTCTCACTCCATTCTTAACCTGCGCAGGATACCCAGTGTATCCAATGTCATTTTATGGTGTACGCCTATTCACCCAAGGGTGTCCCGAACGGTCTAGCACGAACAAACGTTTTCTTAATTGCATCACGCAATCCTCTATGGCATCAGGTAACCTAGTGAATCCACTAATAGTAATCTCTGCATCGAAGGGCTCATCGATGTTCCTTCTCCTTTTCTTTCTGTTCTCTTCCGATCGTCGTCCCTCAACGCTGTACCTTTGGACACAAATCCACCATCATTATTGTTTCGCCTTCCTTTCCCCTTCTTAACACAGTCTCGTTCCTCTGCTTCGCCCGTTATCACCATCGCCTTCCGCTCGTCATACCACCTTCCCGGTGAAGCCCTCATCATAATCCATTATCGCAGATTGGCACCAAACTTTTATCGGGCACCACCAACCAATCCATCTCTTTTGCAGCACTTGGTGCTTGCCTCGTATGTTACTGTTCGATTCACCCGGAGGTGTACGTCTATCCACATACGTCTACTAGGGATGACCTAACAGAAAACAAGCACTCCCTCAATCCTATTGCAAAGTCCTTAAGTGCACTGGGTAATCTAGTAGACTTACCTATAGTAGCTCCTAAGTCGAATGACATCGATTCTTTCTATTCCTAACATGCAACTTATCACAAAAGGCAGCAGCAATGAAACCAGAACCATAATCGAGCTACACAAAGGCTAAAGGTTGATTGACTTGAAACATACCTGACGTAACATCGGGGTTCGCCCTAGCCTCCTCTCGCGTCATCGTGTAGGCGCTGCGTTTGCCCTATGTCCTTCTCTTCCAGCCTTCTTCACTCCCGAACCTTTCGCCCTTGGCTTCTCACAGTTTTTACTCATATGGCCAATTTCTCCGTAATTATAGCATCTCACGGTTCCACATTCTCTAGCCATATGACCACGCTTCCCACACTTGTAGCAAGTATTTGATTCCCTTTTGCATTCTCCCGAATGCTCCATCCCACAATTTACACACCTATCCGTCCTCGCACCAGGTGCGACCACACGACGGTCATCCCCCCGTGCGTGCTTTTTATTCGTCGGGACACCACCCCGTTCAGTTCTCCTTCCCCTCCAGTTCCGGTCTCCATCATCCTTCTCGACGTCTTCAGCCACCACCACAGTTCTTTCATCATACAACCTCCCCGCCAAGTCAACTGACGACCTAAACATGCTTGGTTGGTCAGCGATCATGTGCCTACGGATATCCGCCGGCAATCCCTGAATATACCTCTTAATCTTTCGCAAAATAGGTGTCACCTGATCCGGCACCAGCCGTGCCATTTCATTGAATTTGGTGGTGTACTGCTGATGCGTCATCGTTCCCGCTTCTAACTACAGGAACTCCCTTTCTACCTTGTCCATCTCACGGTGAGGACAGAACTCCTCAATCACTAACCTTTTTAACTCTAGCCATCTCATCCTTCCGATAGCCCGACTACCCTCAACTTGGACTATGTTATCCCACCAGCACAAAGCTGAGTCCATGAAAGAATGAGCAGCAAACTTTACTTTCTGATCCTCCCGGCATTCGCTGATTTTCAAAACAGCTTCCATCTCTCTCACCCACCGGTGAGCCGCGGCAGCAGTACCATTACCATCAAAAGTTGGGGGCTTGCATCGCTGAAACTCCCCATAATTGCAGCCTCGTGCCTCCTCCGGCACAGGCTCTTCTTCCTCTTCTTCCTCTCCGTCGTCGAAGAAAACCGTTTCAGTCTCGGGTCGTCTCCTTTCGCCCGAAGGTCTACCCCTTTCCTGTCTCTCCCCTTCTCCAACAGCCATCATCATCTCAGTCATTACAGACGGTAGGATCACCTGCATGACCTGATGCACTTCCTCAACTACCGCCTCTTTCACCGAGCCTCTCAAGTTAGCACTCTCATCACCACCCCCTGGTTGAGGTGTTTCGGGTTCCTCGTGAACCACCTGTTCCACTCTAGATCGTGCTCTCGTGACTCGTGGTTCAACACCACGTCCGCCACTACCTCCCCCACGTGAAGCCTTAGAAGGTCTACCACCGGCCATTCCCTATCTCACACTGAAAGATTTAAACACTAACACGGTCATTCAAGGGAATAACTCAGTTCATGTCAAGTATAGTAAGTCCCTAATTACAGTGATCAGTTGTGATTAGCCACTTACTCTACTCTTCACACCCCGAGAACTACCTGTCCTGACTATATCAGTACCTAAATCCCCCAGTAACACATAAACACATAACATGCGCACATAATACCGGTTGACCGTTTGCTTACATAAAATGTTTACATAAAACTTTTACCTACAGGCATGTAACTACTAGGACCGGCATCCCTTTCTTTTCATCCTATTCTCAGTTTAAGTTTAGGTTTATTTTGAAAATTTACCCAGTTCACTAAAACTTTGGCTCTGATACCAACTTGTAAGGCCCCGTTCCCGGGCACCTTACGGTTGGTCATTCATCGCGCATAAAACATTTTAAAACACATATTTACTTTGCAGCGGAATTTAAAACATTCATTAATAACTAAAATCATGTCATTTATTACATTACAACGTTCTTTTCATTTCAAAATACAATGACATGTCAAAATATGGATGCCAGTCTCAAAACACTCCCAGTAGCTTATGCATCCATGCCTGCAACTCCTCAGCATCAACCAAAATACCTGCCAACTATTATGCATACAAAAGTTAGCGACGCTGAGTGAGTTCTAGTTTTTGTAAAATACTTACTTTCGTAAAAACCGTTCTTTACTTTCTTTCAAATCATATTACACTTTCGTACATGCTCACACATCATACGTACACATAATATCATTATCATCTTTCATTGCGTTCATAAATTTTCATTCGTTCATCGTACATCTTTATCATTCATTTCTTATATAGATCCCGTCGGGCTTTACCCTCTTCATGACACACAACCATGATTACTGAGGTCAAATGCCAAGGATCCCGTTTCGTTCTTATTATGATATTTCGTTCGTGAGCATACATCATACATACATACAGATAATAATTATTATTATTATCTTCATCATCGTTCGTTCATTCATTCGTTCATTAACTTTCATTACGTTCTTTAACCTTCGTTCGGTTCATACTTTCTTTCTTTCATGGTTCTCTTTCTTTCATCTAGATCTTGTCTCATGCAATATCCCCGGCTCACATCTGTGCCGGGATACGCGACAAAGATCCCGTCGAGTCAATCACCTGGATTGAACTCCATTCAAGTCTGTTGCAACACAAAGTTGCTCACCTCACTATCTCGTCTCGTGCAATTCGCACCAGTGGAGTTGTCACTAAGACCAACTCTCCCTGTGTGTGAGAACTCTCTAGGGTTTAGCCAAAATCGCATGCCATCTCATGGGTTAGCCAAAATCGCATGCTACATAATCCACATGAGGTAGGCCATCATCGCACACTACATAGCACACAGTAAATACCACATCGCACGTATCGTAGCAGTTACCAAAACTAAACTCCCACTGTGTCTATGTCCCCTTTAGCCAAGATCGCACGCTATAACATACACACACAGTTGAGCTAACAACTCTTATTGAGTTGTGAACCTCCTTTCCTTCTGCTTGCAAGCCATTCTTACTTTCATTCATCTGGATCCTGTCTCCTGCAATACCGTAGTACGCGACAAGGACCCCTTTCGAGTCTGTTGCGACACAGAGTCACTCACCTCATGCACTTGCTTGCAAGCCTTTCATCTGTTCATTATTCCATATGTTCCTTCGTTTTGTACTTTATCGTATTCGTTCGTTTGTACTTTACCGTATTCGTCCATTTGTACTTTATCATTATCTTTCGCTTCATTACATAATACTTTACATTCATTACTTTATTCATTCTTTCATCATATCCCGTAAAGTCATACAATATGTATTATAAAACATAATACGTACGTTTTAAAACTCTTTAACGAAGAAAGATAACATATCATACACATTCAACATAAACTTCATCACATCATCATGCACACATTAAGCATAGGCCATCACATTATAACAGAGCCTATCTCTCTATTCTACCACTTAAGACCACTTAGACAATCCTAAGTCCAACATGGGTGCATAGGTGATGCGGTGTGAAAGTATATATATTTTGATAAAGAATTTTTCGCACAGATTCAGTTTTAAATGGTTGCTACTACTACTAACTACACACACAAAAGGTAAGTGCACCTATCGTGAGGTAATATAGTGATGGTAAGAACCGAGTATCAATCCGTGGACACACTAAGACTACTCAACAATCCTTGTAATTGACTATCAATTTTTGTCTAAGAGAATGATGAATTGCATTGATATAAATTAGGGTTTTAAACTAACAATAAAAATAAGAAATAAAGTAAAACAAATTGAAACTTTTGGATTTAAAATCAGGGAATAAAGGCTATCATCCTAACTTGGATTACACTTATGTAATTGTGATGAAGTGGTGGTGTGATTAAAGATATTGAATAAAGTAATTGTGTTAACGTTTATAAAGATGAGCTGGCGCGATTTCTCGACTATCCGCTCCGTAGTGACCAAGACCAACACAGGCTGAGATTTACTGCTTAGGTCAAGGCCCTAGTGATGTAGGTAAATCTTTTGTGTCCTTTTCGACATACGATTTCTGAAAACATAACTTAATGTAAGAAAAGAGTTGATCAAGTTCTATTCTAACATACCATTAATTTTAGAAAACCATAACAATTACTGTAGATTTCTCAGACTAATAAAAGGGAACCCGTAAATGATCAGAAGGTTAAGGTCTTATGATTTCTAATAACCATCTCTAGTTAATTAGCCATAGTTGTTATGAATAAAAGTTGATCATACGTTTTCAACCGTGTATGACAATCATAATTACAAACCATAAACTTATAACCCCCCGTTCAAATGTAGGTGCTACCCATCGAAAGTTTTCCCAAGACCACCATAACATTAACACAATATTTATCACACCATTAATTCATCACAAATTACATAAGTTCATCCAAGTAGGATGATAATAGGAGTTTAGCTCATAACGAGCTGTAATGTAACAAACAACATAGAAGATAGATATGGATTCATTGATAAAATAGAACAATCAAACCAATGATCCACAATGGATGGTGTTTAGACAATCCTGAGCTTCTTCCAAGTGTTGTATACACCTCCCGAGACTCCAAATGGTCTTCAAAGCTTGATTCCCGAGAGAATTCTGTAGAGTATCCCTTCTACCAAAAGCTTGCAAAATGAAGAACTTGGACCTCTATTTATAGGCTTCCCGGAGTGTTTAAGCACGGCCCCGTGACAAAAAGGCACGGCCCCGTGATAGTACAATGCTTACGAAAGTTGGTCGGTTCGTGTACAAACTATCCTATCAACCTACTCTAAACCATCACACTATAACACTACCACCCCAAACCACTTTAGATAACCCACCAAACCACCCCTCACCCTCGGTTATTAACCCAAACCACCCACCCCAACCCACTCCCGGTAAACCACCCTCTCTACCCCGGGATTTTGCTTTGTTCCACACAAAAACCGATGGAAACTCCATCCTCTCGACATCATTATAACCCTAGGAGTAGTTGTTGACTTAGAAACCTAGAGTTCACATTAGGAACTCCCCTCAAAATTTGCCACCACATCACAACCATAATTACAAAGAAACAAGGTGGCATACCCTCGGTTTCAAGCCCCATGAAACCGCCACATCCACATGTAGGCTACTTGTGACTCACCCAACCTACATACCACTTATAAAAAGACTCTTGACAGCCATCCTTCTTGTCCCTCACCAAACACACATCTTCTCTACTCTCTTTCTCTCTCGGGTTCTCTTAAACAACACCTTCATCGATCATCACTACTTCGACACACACCCCAGCTACTTTCTGCCTTTTCCCTCGGTTGTACCAGCAAACATTACCATCCCCTACAACCCTCTCTTCTTCCCTCGGCTTTACTTATCACAAACAACCATCACCCCCACCCGATCACCACAACACCAAACTAACGACTCTCCAACAACCATCACCATCCACGACCTCGGTATCTTGTTCCTGGATTCCAGAAGTGAAGAACACCATCAAACACATCATCTAAGGTAACTAAAAGATTGGATTACACCTATGTTACAAAAACATATATATATACATACATATTGATATGTATATATATAGATGGATGTAATCATCTCAAACCCATTTGGGGGACTTGAAATCTCAAATGATAAGTAACAAAATTCCAAGTTCCAGGAACTTGTATTTTATAATTGAATTTTTATAAATTTATAACATAAAAACTAAGAAAAATCAAACAAATGTTTAATGAAAGCAATTGTGGGAATAAACATGAAAAATACTTGTTTTATACTGAAATAATAAACTGGAGATTTTGGTATAATTTTGATAAACAAAATAATTTATACAAATTATTTTATTATGGAAAAATAGAAGAAAAAGTCAAAAATATAAATAAATTTGGTAAAATTCTGATAAAATCTCAGAATTATTATTTTAAGGTATAAAAGCCTCTGGAATTATTTCAGAATTTTATACTTAATTATAATTTAAATACGAATTTTTGTATGTTCTGAAATAAATAAATTGTAATAAATAATTAAAGGACATAATAAATCTGGATAAAATCACAGATGAAATATTACAACCCTTAGTACAGAATAGATAATTTTCATGAATTATGGAATAGTATAACTATTTTTGCTAAATATTATGATTATTGAGGAAATTACAGAAACTGTTATATTACTATTTGGACTATGGAATAAATATATGTTGTTTGGTTATGTATAATAAGTATTCTGTAAAAATATTAGAATTTTTCATATACAGAAACTATTTTTAACTATTTATGAGAACTTTAGGAAATTCACAGAAAATAATCTGTTAATAACTGGACTCTATAAAAATTATATGATGCTATTGGACTGTTGGAAGAAATTCTATGGATTTATAAGGACTTATGGGACAATATTGAATATTTTGATGAATATTGGGATTATTATGAAAAATTATATAAATTATTCTGACTGTATTGGGACTGTGATTTAAATATATGTTGTTATATATAATATTTGAGTTGACTGTAAAAATATAAGAATTTATTAACTTCAGTAGCTAATTTTTATGAATTTTTGTGTTTTTGTAGACTTTATAATGAATAATCTGTTGGGAGATAAATGCTATAAAAATTACAGGAGACTCTAAATATATTAAACAAATTTTTGTAGAATGTTGGTAATTTTTAGAAAACAGAAGCTATATTTGGATTATTTTTGTAATTTATAAAGTAAATTACAATTATTATTAATAAGGGAATTTTGGAGACCCGAAAGTGTTTCTCTACAAAATCTTTTACAGTCAATGAAAACCAGAAAAAGATTGAAGTATTATCTAACACTGTGAACTATTTTATTAGGTTCAAGTGGAAGATACGGTGAGTTCATAGCCCCATTTTCCAACCGTTTTGATATTCAGTAAAGTTTTGGGGGAAAAAGCATACGATTTTTGGTTGATGTATTATTTTTACTTGAGTTAACTTACTGTCATTTGTGATACAACTGTTGGACCAAAAGAACCAATGAGCCAAGATCAGGAAAACCTCTAAGTCCCACATGCCACTACTACAACATCTGAAGACTCTCATCAGCTATTGTGTTCTCTTGCTTGAATGTCAAACTCGAGAGCATCTTAGCTCCAGCCTTCTGCTGTTATGACAAAGTCTGAAGAACAAAGTGTGAAGATTAAAGAACTGAAGAACATCAGCTGAAGACTCCAAAGTACTGAAGACCAAGCACTGAAGTCTGAAGTACTGATCTTACAAGTACTGAAGACTTCAAGTACTGAAGACAAGTACTGAAGAATCAAAAGCTGAAGAACTAAAGAACTGAAGACCTTCTACTGAAGCACAAAGTCTGAAGACAAAGACTGAAGACAACAACTAATGATATCTACTGAAGTCATCAGTTGTTATATCATCTGAAGCCAAGTCTGAAGACCAAGTACTGAAGACTCAGAGTTTGTCACAACAACTGAAGAAGTCTTCTTCAGTTGTTGTGGTGGTTTTTCCTTTTCAGTAGTTTATTTACTTTCAGTAGTTGTACAACAACTGAAGAGCATGTTCTTCAGTTGTTATAGTATCAGTAGTTATAAACGACTGAAGAGTTTGTTCTTCAGTCGTTGTAGGATTTCAGTAGTTTACTTTTGTCAGCACTTAGGAACTTTTGTAAGAGGATGTCAGTTGTTGACATCTTCAGTAGTTTTATGTTTTGACAACTGTAATTTAAATATTCAGTGATGTCAGAAAAGGACATCACCACCATGCTCTTGCCGCCTATATAAGGATGGCAAGCCATACAGTTTTAAATGCCGAAACGTGCGACCAATAGAACATTTATTGTTTCGCAGAACTCTTCTCTCTCTATGTTAATGCTTTAATTGCAATATCTTTTATGTTCTTGCAAATTAATGTGCTAAATCCGCTGCAAACATAATCTAATTGATCAACACGAGAGGCTGAGATCATGTCAAATGGTATCAGAGCAGGTTAATCATTGATCGATCTTACCATTGATCATTTGAAACTGCTCTTTTGATCTCTCAGTTTGATCGAATTAGCAATTTGCAAGAGTTAGTCATAGAGAGTGAGTTTCTGCTGTTTCCGGCCAAAATCTTGAGGTCTTTTGGTGGTTTTGAGTTACGATTGTCGTGTTTAAACTTGTTCTTGACCAAACCCTGAGATGACAACACCAACCAATGATCCTCACAATACTGGTTCCGCAACCAAGCCTCCGATGCTGGTTAGGAACGAGTATAACATATGGCAAAGACGTATGCTGCACCACTTGGCTGTCAACAGTGCTGGTTGTTGGAAGTCAGTGGTGCATGGGCCATACAAGCCTATGGTGAACGTTCCGGAATCTAATGAACAGGTTGCGAAGAAACCTGAACAGTATTCGGACGAAGATCTAAAGCTGTTTGAAATTGATGCTAGAGCCCATGGAATTTTAGCCATGGCCATTCCAAACGAGATATATTCAGGGCTCTTGCATCATGAGTCTGCTCATGACCTATGGGTTGCTCTAAAGGAACAATTTGGAGGAACTGATTCGGTCTTAGCAAACAATAGGGAAATCCTTGCCCAACAATATGAGACTTTCTTATATAGAAAGGGTGAGACTCTGACCCAGCAGTTTGAGCGGTTCTCTTGTTTAATCTCTGAGCTGAAGATGGTTAAACAAGAGTACTCCAAAAGCCAGATGAACAACAGGTTCCTCAGGTCATTGCCTGAGAGATGGGACACATATACCATTGTCCTACGCTCTAGTGCTGACCTTGACACTCTATCTCTCACCCAACTTCATGGGAAACTACTCACTTTTGAGAGAGAGGTAGAGCAAAAGAGGAAGTTGTCATCTTCTGGCAAACTTGCTGATGACTTTGTCCAAGGTAATGCTGCCTTGATAAGTCATGAGTCAGAATATGCTTCATCAGAAAGTTCTTATGATGAGCATATTGATTTCTCTACAAACTCAGAACAAGCTTTTGTTGGTGTCAGTAGTTCAGGAGGAGGTGGTGACAACTTGTGTTTTCTGATGGAGGATTTGAAGGGCATTCAAGATGATGATCTGGAAGAGATGGATATTTTGAACCAAATGGCAATGATAAATATCCGCTCTCAGAAGTTCTACAAAAGAACTGGTAGGAAATTCCCAGGACTCTCTGGCAAAACCAAAGTCGGTTTTGACAAGAGCAAGTTGAGGTGTCACAAGTGCCAAAGGCTTGGACACTTTTCAAGAGAGTGTAGATCATCTGGATCTAACTCATCTGCACCCTTTGTGACTTTTCCCAGCAATAGCTCACAGCACAAAGGGCAACCTTCCTACAGTTCTCCCCATCCATCTCAAGCACAAGCACCACCTGCTTATTTTGTGCCACAGGGTCATATGCCTTATCCTTACCCCTGTTACTACATGCCTCAGCCTGGTCAACCTCAAGCACCCCCGGCTCAACCACCTCATGCTCTTCCAGAGCCTCATCCTTCCCAATCTCATCACCACACACAACCTCAACAACAAAGCTTTTTTACCCCAAATGCTGTTGACTGGAGTAGTCTACCAGAAGAGCTATCTGGTCAGGAACCACTACTCCAAGGTGCTGGTCAACATGGTGGTGATCAACCTTTTGGAAATCTTGCTCTGATGGCCCTTGATTCTGCTGAAGGGTCATCATCCAATGCCTCATCTCAGGTATCCACTGAGGCAAAAGCCAAGCTTTGTTCAGAGTCATGCATAGCAGCATTTGCTTCTATTAGAGAAGCAAATGTAGCTTTAATAGATAAAAATCTTGAGCTTGAGCACACTATTTCCAAAAGAAAAGCTGATTTTGAGGTTGTTCTAAAAGATAAAAATGATGAGATTTACAAGCTCAACTGCCAAATCAAAGATAGTAAAGCTAGGGAAGATGTACTTCTAGAGAAGTACAAGGACCTCAAGGAAACTCTTGCGACCACCCAAGTTGAGTGTGATCAATGGGTGCAATCTTGCAAGGGTTTTGAAATGCTTCTTAGCAAGCAAACATCTTCCAATGTGAAGTTTGGCATTGGTTATAATCACACTGCTCCTCCCACAGACTTCATTTCAAGAGCAGAAGTTGAATCTGATGGGGAGAGCAATAACCAATCCTTCTCATCATGTGACTTACTATCCTCTGAATCAGCATCATTAGAGATAGACTCTCACATGACCAAAAGGCTGATCAACTCAGGAGTTGTCACTAGAAGTACTGAAGGTACTGGAGAGCAAGTGACAACATCTGAAGTTCAAACCTCAAATACTGTTAGCACTAAAGAGAAGAAAACTAACAGTAGGAAAGGTTTGAAGACAGCTAGAGAGGATACCAGGAAAGCAGTCACTAGGAAGAAAACTGCTAGTACTGATGACAAACAGCTGAAGAACAAGTCTTCAGCAGTTAAATCCTCTTCAGCTGATGATCAGCATAAGATGAAGAAAAAGCCATGTGAAATATGTGGCTTGTTCAATCATCTTACTGATGAATGCTGGTACAAAAGGGGTTCCAAACTCAAACAGAAGGAGCAAATTACTGAGAGCATCAATAAAATGAAGAATGAGTTTGAAACCAAGTTTGTACTGGCAACATCCAAGCCTGAAATCCCTAGGGCCAAAGTTAAATCCAAGAAGGTAGGGATTACTCAGGCAACAGCTGAGGTTGCTCAGAAAAAGATGGTACAACATAGAAACTCATCATCAGCAAACTCCAATGTGTCTGAAGAGCTGAAGGCTTTATCACAAATCAGACACAGTTGGTGATGATGGTTCAGCAGCTAGTGGGAAGAGTCAACCACTTAGATGCTCCTATGTTGAAACCACAGAAAAGGAAGTCCAAGCCAAAGGGTTCCTATTCTGTACCATCTTCTTCACCTCAAGCTGTCACTTACAACACACCTGTTAGTGCTACACCTGTAGCTGAGAACAGACCCAAAGCCAAGCAGGTTTGGGTCTCCAAGACTAACTAACACATGGTTGTGTTTGCAGGGTTCTTCAACATGCCATAGAAGCATCTGGTATGTAGACAGTGGAGGATCCATGCATATGACTGGAAGCAGCTCCCTTCTTAATGACTACTCTCAAGGAAAGAAGGGATTTGTTTCTTTTGGCAATGATGCAAAGGGTTACATCGTCGGAAAAGGCTTTGTTTCCAACGGGGAAATAAGGTTTGATGATGTTAACCATGTGGAGAATCTCAAGTACAACTTCTTGAGTGTCAGTCAAATGTGTGACAAAGGCCATGTTGCCCTTTTCACAAGCCAGAACTGTAGGATTCTGTCATCCAAAGTTCTGAGTTTGATTGACAAGGCATTGGATGAACACACTCTCCTGAAGGCCAACAGGACAGGAAGAGTGTATGCCTTAGATCTTTCCAAAAAGATGGATCTAAAAGGCCATCCTTGCCTATTCTCCAAGGCATCTCCTCAAGAGTCTACACTTTGGCATAGAAGGCTGGGTCATGTTAATTTCAAGAACATGAATCAGCTTATAAGCCATGGTTTAGTAAGAGGATTGCCTCTGAAGGAGTTCAAGTGTGAAGATGACTGCACTGCTTGCTTGAAAGGAAAACAACACAAAGTTTCATTCCCTTCAATAGAAGAACCTAAGTCCACTGCCTGCTTACAACTTCTGCACATGGATCTCTTTGGTCCTGTCAGAGTAATGAGCATGGCAAAGAAGAAATACTGCCTGGTAATTGTGGATGATTACTCCAGGTTTGTATGGACTTTCTTCTTGCACTCCAAGGATGAAGCAGCAAAGACAATAATGAACTTTGTGTTACAAGTAGAAAAGCAGTATTCCCTACAGGTCAAGTGTGTGAGGAGTGACAATGGAACAGAATTTAGAAACCACACACTTGATGACTTCTACCTGTCCAAGGGAATTAGAAGGCAGTTTAGCATTCCAAGAACTCCTGAACAGAATGGAGTGGTGGAGAGAAAGAACAGGACCCTCATTGAAGCAGCAAGGTCAATGTTGGCTGACTCAGGGCTGCCACTGACCTTTTGGGCTGAAGCTGTCAATACAGCTTGCTATGTACAGAATAGAGCCTTAGTAAATAAGAGGTTGATGAAGACTCCCTATGAAGTTCTTCATCATTTGGCCCCTCTTATTTCATTCTTTAGAGCCTTTGGGTGTCCTTGTTTCATTCTCAACACTAGCAACCCACTCCATAAGTTTGCTAGTAAGGTGGATGCAGGGTACTTTGTTGGTTATTCATCAACTTGCAAAGCATACAGAGTCTTCAACTGTAGAACCAAAGGGGTTGAAGAAACTTTGCATGTTAAGTTCAATGAATCTCCAAAGGACAAGATTCCACAAAACCCTGTGGAGATGTTTGATCTGGACATACTGCAATATGTTCCTTATCAACCTCCATCTGTTGAGCCTGTCAACAGATCTCCACCTGGTGGTACTGAAGATGATGAAGTCAGTACTCACCTCTTCAAGTTCAGTGACAACCTGCCTAATTCCACTGAACCTGATGCTCCTGTAGCCTCAGCAGCTCCATCCACTACAAATGCTGATGAGATTTCTGCTTGCTCTACTTCATTTGAGCTGCCATCCTCTACATGGTTTCAGGAATCTCCATCACCATCTGTTGCTGCTGATGGGTCTACAAACACTTGCACAGATATCATAGTTTATCAAGAGCTCAAGAATCACCCCACTTCACAAATCATTGGTGATATTCATGCTGGAGTTTCAACCAGGAATCAATTGTCCAACTTCTGCTTCTATGCTCTCTTCATCAGTCAGCAAGAACCAAAGAACTATCATATTGCTTTAAGAGACAATGGATGGGTGGAAGCTATGCAGCTTGAGCTACTTCAATTCAAGAAACAGCAAGTGTGGGAGCTTGTTCCATTGCCCAAAGGTAAGTGTGCTATAGGCACCAAGTGGGTATTCAGGAACAAAACAGATGAGAAGGGCCAAATTGTCAAGAACAAGGCCAGACTGGTTGTTCAAGGGTTTGCACAGGAGGAAGGAACGATTATGATGAGACCTTTGCACCTGTGGCCAGACTAGAAGCAATTAGACTGTTCTTAGCTTATGCTGCCTTTCACAGTCTCAAAGTTTATCAAATGGATGTCAAAAGTGCCTTCCTATATGGAAAAATCAAAGAAGAGGTTTATGTGTGTCAACCACCAGGCTTTGAGGACAATAAACATCCTGATTGGGTGTACAAGCTTGATAAGGCTCTTTATGGGCTGAAGCAAGCACCTAGAGCCTGGTATGAGACACTCTCAACCTTTCTTCTAGAGAACAAGTTCACTAGAGGCACCATTGATAAAACCTTATTCATCAAGACTGTGGGACAACATAAGCTCCTTGTTCAGATTTATGTTGATGATATCATCTTTGCATCCTCTGATCCAAAGTTGTGTGATGAATTTACAAAGCTTATGAAGCTGAGATTTGAAATGAGTGCTATGGGAGAATTACAGTACTTTCTGGGCTTGCAAATCAAACAACTGGATGATGGAATCTTCATCCATCAGTTCAAGTATACCAAAGAGTTGCTGAATAAGTTTGATTTACAATCCTGTAAGCCCTGTTCTACTCCCATGAGCAGCATCACACAACTAGATGTTGATCAGAAAGGTAAAGCGGTTGATGAAACCCTTTACAGATGTATGATTGGGTCCTTGATGTACCTTACAGCTTCTAGACCAGACATCATGTTTTCAACATGTGCTTGTGCTAGATTTCAGGCTGCACCTAAAGAATCCCATTTGATTGCAGTCAAAAGGATCTTTAGATATCTGCAAGGTACCCAATCACTAGGACTTTGGTATTCAGCTGGGCATTCATGCAAATTAGTTGCTTTCTCTGATAGTGACTATGCAGGATGCAAAGTCACCAGAAAATCCACTTCTGGTGGTTGCCAATTCCTAGGCAATTGTTTAGTTTCTTGGCAGAGTAAGAAACAAACATCAATTGCTACATCCACTGCTGAAGCTGAGTATATTGCTGCTGCAAGTTGTACCTCTCAAATACTCTGGCTTCAGAACCAACTTCTGGATTATTGCATTACTGAGACTAAGACTCCATTATTAATGGATACTGCTTCAGCTCTTTGTATTGTTAAGAATCCAGTCCAGCACTCTAGGACCAAGCATATTGAGATCAGACATCATTTTATCAGGGATTGCTATGAGAAAGGTCTGATTGATCCTAAGTTTGTGCCTAGTGCTGATGAGCTTGCAGACATTTTTACTAAGCCTTTAGATAGTGCCACATTCCAAAATTTGGTACTAAGGCTTGGTATGCTGCAGCTTGAATGATTTAACCTATGCTGGTACTCTTAGTTCACAACTACTGAAGAGCAAAGGTCAAATATAAGTACTGATGAGTAATTTAGTCTTCAGCTCTTTCACAACTACTGAAGACTAAACTGACTCAAAGTACTGATGTACATTATTTATTGAAAAAACAACTGATGTAGTGAAGTGGATTACAACTACTGATGTATGATTTTCAATAAATAAGTACTGAAGAACAAATTTTGCTCACAAGTACTGATGTGTAATCTTACACAAATACTGAAGACAAAATTTGTTCACCAGCTCTGAAGAATTTTATCAGCACTTGTGAACATCTGATCCCAAGAGCTGAAGGCATATTCCCAAGAGCTGAAGGGTCAATGAAACATCTGAAAGTCAGCCAAAGAGCTGATGAGTAAATGTGGAGGCTAGTATGAAACCACTGATTTGACGGAAACAGCTGATGAGTAATTTCTCATCAGCTGATAACGACAGCTGATGTTTCATACACAAACAACTGGACAAAACCATGTCTTCAGTAGTTCACAACTACTGACATCAGTAGTTCACAACTACTGAAGGCTAACACCAAGTCCTCAGTTGTTTACAACAACTGAAGCAATACCATGTCTTCAGTAGTTCACAACTACTGATCTCAGTAGTTCACAACTACTGAAGGCTAAAACCAAGTCTTCAGTTGTTACAACGTCTGAAGAAGAATACTAGGTCATCAGTAGTTTATAACTACTGAAGACTGACAGTAACTCTTCAGACGTTCACAACATCTGAAGGACAAAACCAAGGTCTCAGTAGTTTCAACTACTGAAGGCTAACACCAAGTCCTCAGATGTTACAACCACTGAAGGTTAAAACCACGTCATCAGCTGTTACAACAACTGATCACTAAACACCAAAACGTTCAGTAGTTTTCTTTCAACCTTTGCCCTACCCTATAAATACCCCACCTTCAGAGCATTTACTCTTCACTTGACCTAATCCTTACAAACCTCTGAAATTCCCATACACCATTAATGGCGAACATGCAACTGAAACCTCGACACAACTGTGTCGCCCACCTTACAAAATCGCCATTATGGCCCAAATTTCACCAAGCCGTCGACCTTATGTATGACTCACCATACAAAACGGCTTTTCTCTTGAACCCCACACTATACACCGACTCCTTGACGGAGTTTTGGACAAATGTCACCGTCCAAACCGGAGAGCAGAATGCCGAGGTCTCCCTCCGGTCCTCCGTCAACGGCAAACCCGTGGTTATCACTCCAGCTGCTCTACGCCAAACCCTAGAGCTGGATGATGCCACTCACCCAACTTCCTACCCCAAAGGTACCCTGGATCTTTCATTCACATCCCATGACTATCAGGGTAACCTCTCCGCCTCTACCTTGTTGAAGAAACACTTTCCTGATCCTCACCGCTTGATCTTCCACATGGTGAATGTATGTCTGGCTCCCAAGACCTCTTCGTGGGACCAGATGTCCACAAGGTGGCAGCAGGTATTGTATTCTATCCTTGAGAAACAACCTTTAAATTTTAGTGATCTTTTATTTTTGGAACTCAAGGACATGGCCACAAAACCTTTTTCTAACCGTTGGAACTTATATCCACGGTTCATAATGGCCATGATCGAATACCAGCTTCAGGCTGAGGGACTAGTTGGCACTGGGGTCCCTGCCATGGCTGTTCAAGCTGAGGTATACTCCAGGCACAACACTGACCCCACACTCAAACAGGCTGGCCGGCTGCGAAAACCCACGCAGCTGGAACCCACAGCCTCCACCTCCAAATCCAAAGTCCCCACCAAGCCAAAAGCCAAAAAGAAGCCCACAAAGGCTACTCAGGGAGATGAGTCCCCTGAGGATGCCCCTGCCACACAAAGGCAGGATGTGCCTGCTGGTTCGATTCTCCCAGCAGGTACCACGACTCCACCCACCACAACCGCACAGGCTTCCTCTCGACAGGAGCCTGATGCAACCAATTTTGGGGCAACCATATTACTGGGGTCTTCCTCACTTGAGGAGGCTGCCATTGAAGAGCACAGTCCTCCCCATGTGCATACTGCTTCTAGCCCACATACAGAGGAGACCGCCCCACTAAGCCCAACATTGGTTATAGCCAAAGTGCTGACTGATCTGAGCACTCCACCCTCTCCCCAGAAACCTATTACCACTGGGAAGACTCCAACCGAAGAGGGGGTGGGCACAAGTGCTGATCAGAGCCCACAGCACAGAGAATCAGTTCACTCTCCCAGTATGGCTAGGGAGAGAGAACAATCTGGTGAGGCTGCCACTTCCCCTGCATCAACATCTGAGCAGGGTGAAGCTGGTAACATCTCTAAGACCTCACCAGAGGCAATGGCCGATGATGGATCCAATCCTGAGGCCAGAAGTCCCCAGTACCAAGAACAAGGGGCACATGTCTTTACTGAGCCACACTCAGGACATGTTCATCCTGACAATGTCAGGAGGTCAGGTGATTCAGCTCATGCTGATGATGACCTGAGCTTCTTCTACGATGTAGTTGCTCAAAACACTATCCTTGAGGATGAGATAAGCAGACTCAAAGAGCTGCTTGCTCAGATGACTCAGGATAGAAGTCCATCTGCCACCACTACCCCACAGATGGCACCTTCACCTGAAGGTCTCACAGACACTGAGCCACTCCCACAAACTCAGCCACCAGCCCCTGCTTCTGGCACTAGCTATCAGGGGCAGAACCCCCCTGAGCAGCTGGATGCTATCCTCCAGAAATCCCTGCCTCTCATCACACCAATCCTTAAAGATATAATTCTTCAAACCCTTGATGAGAGGCTTCCCACATATATACAACCCATGGTGGAGGTTGCCATATCTAAGGCTCTTGCTGATAGTCAAACCCCAACCAATGCAACCAAAAAGGGGGAGACATCAGTGCAAGACAAGAGGAAGAGGGGAGAGGAGGAGAAAGAGGCAGAGAAAGTGGTGGTGGTAGAGAGGGAGTTGGCTGAGGAGAGTAGTAGGGTGAGGGAGAAGGGGAAGAGGAAAGTGAGGGAGGTAGAGCATATAGAAGTGGCTGAAATCCAAAAGGATTTCAGTATCACTGATAAGAATAAGGGAGAGGGAAAGAAGGTGGCTGATCCTGATCTAGCAGCCCTTGTCAAGGAGGCTGATGCTGAACATAACCGTTCAATGAACAAAGTCATTGAACAGCTGTTCAGGCAAGGCTTTGACAAGGACACTGCCTTGCTAGATCAAGAGATCAGGAATATGGAGAGGAGAGAGATTGAGTACCGATGGACTACTCATAGCCAAGAGGAAAGACAAAAACTTGAGGCTATGAGTAGGTTCACTTCGAAGTACCTGGGCAGACCAGTCCTTGATGTTAAGGCATGGACCAGGGACAGACTCTTGGCAATAACCACCAAGATCTGTTCGGCTGGTGATTTTACCAAGGGACTGGTCACTGAGGCCCTATCTGAAGCCGGTGCTGGGAACAGGACACTGCTAGTAAAGCTAACCAAACCAGCTCTTATCTCTAGGCTGCTAGCAGTGCCTGCCAACACTCCCACACCAACAACCCAACCACAACCCACAAAACCAACTCCTTTACCACCAAAACCCGCAGCTAATGATCCACCCTTGAAGAAGAAGAGAAGGGTGCTGAGGCTGCAAGATGAAGAAGAGGATGATGAGGAGGATAGCCTGCCACTCTCAGCAGTTATACCTCTACCCAAAGCCAAACCACAAACCATCAATCCCACCTCACAGCAGGACACTGTGAAGGTTAAGTTAGAAGAGGAGGAGCAGCAGAAAAGACATGATGAGGAAATGCTGAAAAGCATTGACAAATGTTATACTGCTACCACCTCTATAATAAATATGCAGAGAGAAGCTCTGAGGTTATTCACCCTCAGACAAACCTTTCAATATGAAAGGGAGAGGGTGAGAACTTGGCCTGACCCAAGGGTGGCTCACAGGATAGTCAAGAAGGACATGCCTGTGAGATACAAAAGCCAACTAAAGAGAATCGTAGATGAAGAGATCTCTGTGGCTATTGTAATAACACCCTGGGAAATAGTAGATGAATTCGAGAAAGCTTATAGAGCCGGCCAATCACCCTTTTCAATGCTAGATAATAGGGTGGTTAGGAAGGGTCTGGTCTATAAGAAGCTTGAGAATTTTCATAGGAATGAGCTCACTTTGTTGTTAGAGGGTAAACACCCTGATGAGTTTGCATATAGGCAAATCACAACACTTGAGCTCAAAAATGGAAGACAGGTCAAGTACCTCTCAGAGCTGTACGGTCGGGAGGGGTTATTCGAAGGTGAGCCTGAAGACCTGTCCAAAGAAGAACAATTGATCTTTCTTCAGGCTTACTGTAGAGAATCCTACCGGCTTGTACGTGGGAGGTAGATCTCATGGATGGGGCAACAGCTCTGTGTCCAATTCCCCAAGACGGAGCTCCCATCCATACTTAGCCAAACAAACACTTGAGACTACCTCTCTTGCCAGTGCTTATCTGGGTCAACTTCTAATCTGATCTAGAAGGAAATAGACCAATCATTATGCCATCAATAAGTGGGACATCCAATAATTAGAGGTTTTGGCTGCATTGGTTCAGGGGGAGTTTGTTGGACCAAAAGAACCAATGAGCCAAGATCAGGAAAACCTCTAAGTCCCACATGCCACTACTACAACATCTGAAGACTCTCATCAGCTATTGTGTTCTCTTGCTTGAATGTCAAACTCGAGAGCATCTTAGCTCCAGCCTTCTGCTGTTATGACAAAGTCTGAAGAACAAAGTGTGAAGATTAAAGAACTGAAGAACATCAGCTGAAGACTCCAAAGTACTGAAGACCAAGCACTGAAGTCTGAAGTACTGATCTTACAAGTACTGAAGACTTCAAGTACTGAAGACAAGTACTGAAGAATCAAAAGCTGAAGAACTAAAGAACTGAAGACCTTCTACTGAAGCACAAAGTCTGAAGACAAAGACTGAAGACAACAACTGATGATATCTACTGAAGTCATCAGTTGTTATATCATCTGAAGCCAAGTCTGAAGACCAAGTACTGAAGACTCAGAGTTTGTCACAACAACTGAAGAAGTCTTCTTCAGTTGTTGTGGTGGTTTTTCCTTTTCAGTAGTTTATTTACTTTCAGTAGTTGTACAACAACTGAAGAGCATGTTCTTCAGTTGTTATAGTATCAGTAGTTATAAACGACTGAAGAGTTTGTTCTTCAGTCGTTGTAGGATTTCAGTAGTTTACTTTTGTCAGCACTTAGGAACTTTTGTAAGAGGATGTCAGTTGTTGACATCTTCAGTAGTTTTAGGTTTTGACAACTGTAATTTAAATATTCAGTGATGTCAGAAAAGGACATCACCACCATGCTCTTGCCGCCTATATAAGGATGGCAAGCCATACAGTTTTAAATGCCGAAACGTGCGACCAATAGAACATTTATTGTTTCGCAGAACTCTTCTCTCTCTATGTTAATGCTTTAATTGCAATATCTTTTATGTTCTTGCAAATTAATGTGCTAAATCCGCTGCAAACATAATCTAATTGATCTACACGAGAGGCTGAGATCCTGTCAACAACCATTAGTTCGAATGAGGAACCGTCTGGTAATATTAGTAGCGCTACTTAGGAAAATTAGTATCAACCGAATGAGGGTTGTTACTATTTTCCTGTATCTTACCGGAATGAGGGTTAGGATGCAATATTACTCGATTTTGTGAATTATTTCGTGACACTATGATTATGTTTGTGCAGGTTTGGTTGTAACTAATACATCAACAAAATAACTTTTGTTATATATAAACCTATGAATCTCACCAACATCTTTGTTGACTTTGTTATGTGTGCTTTTTCAGGGCAAAATGACTAACTCGTTTGATTTCAGTTTCGATGTCCATAATGGTTGGGGCGAAATAGTGGGAAGGGTTTGTGTTACCCTGACGGTCAACATTGTTGACTTCAGTGTGTACGTGGATGCCCATTTCCACCGCGTTTGAAGAACATGCTATAGTTTAACTTAGTTGTAATTAGTTACATCAATTTTGATATATTATGTAATGTGATGTAACTTCGGATATTATAAATAAAAAGCATGTCTCAAGTTGTTGTTTTACTTAATCATATTTCTACATATTATTCTGTTATAATTAATGCACTCTGATAAAAACTAGTCACACCCGAACATCGTTTCGCGCTTCCGCCGGGATGTGACAGTGCAGGAGCTATCGGGGCACGGCCCCATGACAAATGGGGCACGGCCCCATGAAAGGGGGTATCACGGCCCCGTGGTCATATGGGGCACGGCCCCGTGTTGACTTTTGGGGGACAGTACTTTTGTCCTGTTAGATGTCCAATCACGGGGGTGTGCCAAATTAGCACGGGGGCGTGTTTCAGGCAAGGCATGGGGGCGTGCTTAATGAGGCACGGCCCCCTGCTTGGAGCTTTAGGCTTGGATTTCTTCAATTTCTTGTCCATTATGCTCCTTGTGTCCATCTTGCCCTTCACAACACCTGAAAACATGATTAAATGATTTTAAGTACATAATCACCATATTTCGGGAGGAATCAAGGAATAAATGATGTGCTTTTGATAGTGTTTTTATGTATAATTTGGAGCACATCAAATATCCCCACACTTAAACTTAGCTTGTCCTCAAGCAAATCACTTAAAATGACAACTCCACCAAAAACCAAATAAAACAAAAGATAAATATGTCTTTCGTGAAATATGCAAGTAAAAATTATTTCATCCAAATGCAAACATTTTAAGCATGTATAGAATGATATCCTAGCAAGCAATGGGATTGTTAGTAAAGATTATAACCATGCAAAATCCACACTCCTCACAAAATACACTCACGCTCGGCTGAATATATGGATCATACATAAGATGAAGTATGACTAATACGCTCAATTGTCTAGCATGAATACGTGTGGAATCATAAGCTTGCTAAGGGATCAATTCTCCACCTACTTAGATATTTACTTGCATAAATCATTAGGTCTTTTGATGGGTTGTAACTTGGCTCGGACTCGGGTGTGGAATGTTTGGAAAAAGTGGCTAAATGCTAAAGACGACGGTCTTGGTTTATTTTTCTAACATAAACTACAAGGAAAGCAATAAAAAGTTCCCTATACAATACTTCAAGCTAGAAGGGATATGCTAACTTGAGGACTCGTTTAAGGTCAGATTGTCAAGACCATACTTTGCTTTCAGAAACCTTACTTCATCCTTTACCCGAAGATACACAAAACTATCCTTTCGTAAGGATCGTTCGGCTTGAAGCCTAATAGCACCCAATCGGATCAGTTCTGTGTATTCGTATTGGGAATCAGTTTGGTTCTTTTTGCATTTTCCATCGTGTGACCAATTTCCACAATTCGGGCATCTTTCGTATCTTTTTGCCCGTCTCTTTATAGTGCTTTTTGAAATTCCACAAAATGGCGGAACTTGTTCCTTTTTCGCCATTTCTTTCTTGCGTCGTACGTGAGGTTGTAAATTTGTTCGCGGATTTCCGGGGGAAGTCCCGTTTTTGCGTGATGAAGGCAACAAAGCAAATTAAAATCAAAAGAATGCATTCCAGTTCTTTTAGGTCTGCCGGTAAAAGACCAAATTTTTCTTTCTTTTTTTTCTTTCTCTCTTTTCTTTTCTTCTTTTTTTTTATTTTATATAAACCAAAATCGTGTCTTTAACGAAAAATGGGTTTTGTTGAAGGCTTTTTGGTTGAGTGACTTGGTGATTCGGGTGATAAAAATAAAATGTTTAAGCTCAACGGGGCTAACTATGACGTTCGGGTATGGAAAATTACAAGAAATAGTTGGGGATTGAATGGTTAAGGGTTTCCTAATGCCTAACTCATTTTTATACAGAAAATACTAATTAAGGTCTTGAAATGTATACTCAAAGCAAGTTCTAATCACACGTATCATGAGGTACTCTCAATTGAATCCAGAATGAAAGTAAAATTGCAAAGGTTTGGAAAAGTTGTTTAAGGCTCAGAAATAAACTCACAAATGGATGGAATCGGGTAAAAGTGTTTTATTTTGCATGATTACAAATATTTACTTGATTATTGCTTTTAAGGATATCACAAAAAATATTTTCAATTTTTATTTGGATTTCTCTTATTTACTTATTTATTTCCCGAAAACATATATTTATAATTTGGATTATCAAAAATTGTTTAATTTTTGGCTTCGTGTCACAAAAATTAATGGTTAAGTGATTTGGTTAAAAAATTTCAATTTGGACCTGTTTTTAGCAAAGTATTAAGTATGTGTCTAGATTAATCCCATCCCCACACTTAAAATTCACATTGTCCCCAATGTGATAGATAAATTAAAAACAAGGAATGGAAACGAGATACTCCCCGAAAATATGATGAAGCTGACTTATATCTTTGCTAGCGAGAACCATCGGGATCACCTGAAATATCATCCATTTATTGTAAACATTAAAATCCTAAACACACAAAATAAAAATAAAATGACATAAAGTAAAGGATAGATTGGCACAAAACGACTGTGCCCGGCCCCTGAAAGTGATATGGATTTTCAAGGGCTTTGTGGTGGGATATCCCCCCACTCATGATACATTCGGTTTCTGATGTACGTGACATCATTGCTCAGGTCGTCCACTCGAGAGTTCAGATTTTCGACGCGGTTGAAAGCTTGTTGCGCGTATTCGAATGATCTCCTTGCATGGTCACTGGTGGTCTGGATTGCTTCATAAAGGTCTAACATGGTTGGAAATTCTCCAGCATGTGAGCTGGAGGCCCCGGCGTCTTCATGATGTGTTGGTATATCAAGGTCCATGATAATCTCCTCGGGGTCTGCCGGATCCCAGATTTGTCCCTTCCTATCCATAAATCTCGGTTGTCCATTTGGTAAGGTTGTGATCATGTACATGCTTGTGCAAATGCTTAAATCCAACAATCCTGGCATTACTCATTCGGTTCCCTCCGTGTTACACCCATAACTCTCGTATAAGTTCAGGATCCAGCTTCCTCCAAACATTGGTGTCGGGGCACCAGCTGTTGCATTCCTGGCAAACAAGTTATAAAACAAATACCCAATGTTGCAGGGCAAATGATTAGTCATACAGTATAAGATAAACAAGTCTCTCAAACTAACAACTCCCTCGCTTTGTCCACGAGCTGTTATCGAATGGCTAAGCAACCGATGTATGTATCGTAGCAATGGGTCCCGAATCTGACTACTCTTGGTTTTACTTGAGTTGAATGCCCCTGTTCCAATCTTCTCCCAAAATGCCTTTCTCATGGCGCCGCTTTCTGCGTCCCTACTTTCCTCATCTGGAAATGTATGATAAGCTGGCATTCCTGAGATTGCTTCCTCCTCCATTTCCTGTTCTGTATATATTCCTAGATAGACACCAAACAAAGCGATGGATGTTTTTCGCCAATGTCCACCCAGTCTGAATGTAACTGCTTTCTCATCCCAAGGGTCGGAGTCTTTCATGCTGAATCTGAAAGATGCTAAAAATTCAAGAGTTAGTTCATAAATGGAAGGCCTGTTTTGTGAAAACAACCGCTTCCACTGAATACTCAATAAGTTGTTATATCTTTCGAGCTGTCCGACAGCCGTCGAGGTTTCTTCATCGGCTTGCAAATGCGACCTTTCAGCCCTTTGCAAGAGCCTTTGCAATCGATCACGACACCATCTTTCACGGTTTCCTCCAAATTGTAAGTATGGATGGTTCATGATCCTGAAATTTGGACAAATCAGTAAACATATACAAAACAGATTGTTGGAATAGACTATCTATTTTAAGGAGAGAGATTGATTTTCAAAAACCACATCACCCCTTTTTGTCAACTTGTGTTGAAAAATAGTTGACACGGTTGCTTTTTAAGAAAAATTTGTTAAACATGGGGGTGTTCCTCTTGAAATGTGGGGGTGCGGTTAACATTTTGAATTATGAAATTTCAAGTCGAGCAAATGTGGTTTTGTTTGTAAATCCTTGATTAAGCATAAATTTGTTACTTTCTTGCTTGAAAAACCAAAGATTATACGTTAAACATTTTTATCAATTGTTAATAATTCAAGACAAAAATATATAATGTTTCAACACTACTTACCAATTCTTGTAACTTGAACATGATTAACAAAGAAATCACCACACATTATGAAGATAGTCTTTTTAACACTAACGGGAAACATACTAATACTAATTACTAACTAATCAAACTAATTAACACTAATCAACTTTCAAGAGAACATAAACAAAGAGGCATGAAGCATTCATAATTCCATTACGTTTAGGCATAAGCTCTTACATATAATCATTAAGATTTCGGTTGCTTAGAGACCTAATCACCTAAATACATGCAAATGGCTATCATAATCATGGAAAATGACATACTAACCTCTTGATTAACTTCTTGAAAGGATGCATGAAAATATGAAGGAAGAATTGGAAAAATGAAAACAAAATGAAGAAGAAATGAAGTTGCAGGTCAAAACTTCGGGCTTTAACACTTATCATTGATGGGGAACAAGAAAAAATGCTGAAACAAGTCAGGTTTTGTCGAAATTTTGTCATCACGGGGGCGTGCTTGTAGGGGCACGGGGCCGTGACTGCCTTGTGCAGTTTCGGTTCAGTATTTTGTTGTTCCGTTTTTTCAATTTCGCGCGTTGTGTAATTTACCCGGCTAAGTTTTGACACATCCAATTCATCAGAGAAGTTACGAAATTAGTTCTAGAATTTAAATAAGCAAGCCAAGCGACAAATACATTTTCCTATCTCCTACGATTACATAATACGTTAATAACCGGGAATCTGAAACTGCAAAACCAGACTCCTTAACGCGCACTGGCGCACATGACCCTTCACGGAATGCCTCTAGAAGAAGCCTCCACACATTTCGTGTGGAAGGGTCGGGATAGGGTAGTGCGAAGTGCGGTTGCTAAGTTCCGCAAGCCGACGATTGATGGAAACAAGCTCCTCGCTCATGTCCTGAACTTTCTGGATAAGTTCAGCCAAGCGTTGAGTTACGGTGAGATTCATCTCCGTCAATTTCTTGATTAGATCATGGAGCTTAAAGAAATACTCTTGAGTCGTTGGTTCTCTCGTTTCAGTTCGGGGCTTCGTTGCAGGATTCCAATTGGAACTTCCTTGACTGGATTCTTTCATCTTTTCTTCGTGAGATTTTGGGCAGAAATGGGTGTGATGAAAGCTTGGAACAAGTGTGGTATTTACACACAGGTCTGCAAAGTTGATCACGGGGGCGTGCTTGGGTAGGCACGGCCCCATGCTTGTCAGAAGTCGTCTTAAATTCGTCCTGCAACGTTCCAGAGTCGTCAGCGGAGATCGTGGGAAATATTTGCCAGAGTCACGGGGGCGTGCTTGGTGGGGCACGGCCCCGTGCTTGTGCTTGGGAGTTCTACAAAAAGCTAAAAATTTGAAATAAAATCTATATACAGGTGCCGTGTTTTCGTTTCGGGTCTTCGGCGCGACCCTTCCCCACACTTAATCCTCGTCGGGGCGGAGGTGTAATTCCTCCGAGAAAATCTTGGTTGGTCCATCGTTATATGGCTTTAAACGATGTCCATTCACTTTGAAACTTAAACCGTCGTGGTTGTCAATTTCGATTGCACCATTTGGAAACACATTTTTAATCGTGTAAGGTCCAGACCAACGTGATTTTAACTTCCGGGAAACAGACGTAAATGAGAGTTATACAGTAAGACACGTTCCCCCGCACGATATCGTTTAGTGCTCCTTAAACGAGAGTCGTGGAATTTCCTTGTCTTTTCCTTGTAAACCCTAGCGTTTTCGCATGCTTGTTCTCTCAGTTCCTCAAGTTCATGGATTTGTAGAAATCGATTCTTTCCTGCAAGGCCTTGGTCTAGGTTTGCTGCTTTGAGTGCCCAATAGGCTTTATGTTCCAATTCCACAGGTAGATGACACGACTTCCCATAAACTAGTTTAAACGGTGTTGTGCCAATGGGAGTCTTAAAGGCTGTTCGAAAAGCCCATAATGCATCGTCTAGCTTGGCAGACCAGTCCTTGTGATTTTGTCCTACGGTTTTTTCTAGGATTCGTTTGATACCTCGATTAGTGACTTCCGCTTGCCCATTCTCTTGTGGAGGATAAGCGGTTGTAAAGCGATGATTTACTCCATAACGGGCCATTGCTCTTTCGAGCTGGTTGTTACAAAAATGGGTTCCTCGATCACTAATCAAAGCCTTGGGGGTACCAAAACGAGAGAATAATTTCTTAAGGAATTTGACAACATTTCTTGCATCGTTGGTGGGCAGGGCTTGAGCTTCGGCCCATTTTGAGACATAATCGACTGCTACTAAGATGTAATGATTTCCAAATGATACCGGGAATGGCCCCATGAAATCAATACCCCATACATCAAATACCTCGCATACTTGAACGGGTTTCTGAGGCATCTCATCCCGTGTCGAGATGTTGGTTGCTCTTTGACATGCATCACAGGTGCGTACCATGTTGTGAGCATCCTTGAAGATCGTTGGCCAATAGAATCCAGAATCGAAGACCTTTTTGGCTGTTAGAGTTGCTCCATGGTGGTCTCCTGTGGGTCCTTCATGATAGTGCCTTAGGATCTGTTCCGCTTCACTTCCGTACACGCATCTTCGAATGAGTTCGTCCGCACCGATTCTGAATAGGTACGGATCTTCCCAATAGTAATGCTTGATATCGGTAAAGAATTTCTTCTTTTGCTGATAAGTCATTCCTTTGAGAAGGATTCCACTTGCCAAATAGTTTGCGAAGTCGGCAAACCAAGGATACTCATCGATTGAAGATTGGATGTTCAAAAGGAATTCGTGAGGGAAATTATCGTTTATTTTGAATTCCTCGGTTTGTGGATGGTTTGAATCTTCAAGACGCGAAAGATGATCAGCCGCTAGATTTTCTGCTCCTTTCTTGTCACGAATCTCAATGTCGAATTCTTGAAGCAGAAGTATCCATCGTATCAATCTCAGCTTTGCATCTTGTTTGTTGAACAGATAACGTAGGGCTGCATGATCGGTATATACGACTGTTTTTGACAGGACTAGATACGAGCGGAATTTGTCAAATGCGAAAACTACTGCGAGAAGTTCTTTCTCGGTGGTTGTGTAGTTTTCTTGTGCGTCGTTTAAGGTTTTGCTCGCATAGTGAATTGGGTGGAATTGCTTGTCCTCCCTTTGTCCTAACACGGCTCCTACCGCAAAATCGCTTGCATCGCACATGAGTTCAAATGGTAACGTCCAATCTGGGGAAACCATAATTGGAGCGGTGACCAACCTATCTTTTAACAGATCAAATGCACTGATGCATTCGTTGGAAAACACGAATTTTGCATCTTTCTCAAGAAGTTGAGTCATCGGTCGTGCGATTTTTGAGAAATCTTTAATGAAGCGGCGATAGAATCCTGCGTGACGTAGGAAGCTTCTAATTTCTTTCATGGTTGTGGGATATGGTAGTTTGGAAATAGTGTCAACTTTGGCTTGATCAACTTCGAGGCCTGCTCGAGAGATCTTGTGTCCCAACACTGTTCCTTCAGTAACCATGAAATGACACTTTTCCCAATTTAGAACAAGGTTAGAGTCCTCGCATCTAATCAGCATTTTTTCCAGGTTTTCAAGACATTGTTCGAATGAGTTTCCAAAGACAGAGAAATCATCCATGAAAACTTCCATTGAGTGTTCAATCATGTCATGAAAAATTGCTACCATGTATCTTTGAAATGTAGCAGGAGCATTACACAATCCAAACGGCATTCGTCGATACGCAAAAGTGCCATATGGACAAGTGAATGTCGTTTTCTCTTGATCTTGGGAGCAATGGGAATTTGAAAGTACCCTGAGAAACCGTCGAGGAAACAATAGAACATTTTTCCAGAGAGTCTCTCGAGCATTTGGTCAATGAAAGGTAAAGGAAAGTGATCTTTTCTTGTGGCGTCATTGAGTTTGCGATAATCGATGCAAACTCTCCATCCTGTAACCGTACGAGTTGGAATAAGCTCATTCTTTTCGTTACTTACCACAGTCATTCCTCCTTTCTTTGGAACAACTTGGACGGGACTGACCCAAGGCGAATCAGAAATAGGGTAAATCAAACAGGCATCTAGCAGTTTGATTACTTCTTTCTTCACCACCTCTTGCATGCTCGGATTTAAACGTCTTTGAGGTTGAATGACGGATTTGAAGTCCTCCTCCATCAATATTTTGTGAGTGCAAAAGGATGGATTGATTCCCTTGATGTCCATGATTTTCCACGCAATTGCTCGTTTATGTGCCTTCAGCACATTGAGCAATTTATTCTTCTCATCTTTTGATAGGGCGGATGAAATTATGACAGGAAGCTGAGAGGTATTTTCAAGAAAAGCGTATTCGAGATGAGATGGAAGTTCCTTGAGTTCTAAAGCCGGAGGGTCTTCGACGGAAGGTTTGGATTTAGGTTCTAATTCTTGATCGATGATCTCAAACGCTTCTTGACAAGATGATGTTTTGTCAACTTCGAGTTCTGGAATGATTTGGTGCTCACAGACGGGCTCAGTGGTTTGGATTTCTATTAATTGAGTATCACAAGCTTCAATTTGACGAGTGTTCTTCAGATGACAGCTTATGATTGAGTCGCAAACATCAATGTAATAGAGTGAATCGTCATGATGTTGAGGATGTTTCATGGATTGTCCTATGTCGAATGTCACTTCCTCCTTATCCACTCGGAGTGTGAGTTTGCCGGTGCAAACATCAATGAGGGCTCGAGCGGTTGCTAAGAAAGGTCGACCTAAGATGAGAGGAACATTCTTATCCTCATCCATGTCGAGGATCACAAAATCAATGGGAAATTCGAACTTGTCAATTTTAACTAAGAGATTTTCAACAATGCCCCTCGGATATTTGACAGAACGGTCAGCTAATTGAATGCTCATACAAGTAGGTCTAGGCTCACCTAAGTTTAACTTTTCAAAAACTACATAAGGCATGAGGTTAATGCTAGCACCTAAATCGGCTAACGCGTTGCTGACAGAAAGATTTCCTATTAGGCAAGGTATGGTGAAACTCCCTGGATCAGTCATCTTTTGAGGTAGTTTGTTTTGAAGAACTGCTGAGCATTCCTCATTCAAAACTACATGAGATAACTCTTCCAGTTTCTTCTTGTTTGACAATACACCTTTTAAAAACTTAGCGTAATTTGGCATTTGGGCTAAGGCTTCCACCAATGGCAGATTAATGTGGAGTTGCTTGAACAATCCCAGAAATTTGCCATATTGTGCCTCCATCCGTTGTTGTCTAAGACGACCGGGATATGGAGGTGGTGGAACATAAGGTGGTGGCGGTACGTATTTCTTGGCTGGTTCTTCAACAATGACAGGTTGCTTTTGCTTGTCACTTGTATTACGTGGTGTCTCGAGTTCTATTTCTTCAAGGATGGGCTGTAATACAGGTGCATCACCTTGAGTGGTTTTGCCACTCCTTGTGGTGATGGCTTTGACTTGAGCATTAGGGTTTGTTACAGTATTGCTAGGCAAAGTACCTTGGGGTCTTATAAATAGTTGTTGTGCTATCTGACCAACCTGGTTTTCAATGGTTTGCAATGATGCTTTGTTGCTTTTGATTTCAGCCTCGTTTCTTTGGAACCTTTCCTCGTTTCTTCGATCAGATTTCCGGATGTACTCATCTGTCGCTTGTGTGGTTAACAACATTTGCTTCAATAAATCTTCCATTGATGATGCTCCACGGTCTTGATTACTACTGCTTGGACCTTGATATGGTGGTTTCTGTTGTTGGTAAGGTGGCCTGCGGTTGAATCCAGATGATGATTGGTTGTTACCAGCTTCTCTGTAATTCGAATTGCTCCTCCAATTTGAGTTGTTGTTATATGAGTTGTTTGGGCCTCCTACGTAGTCAACATCTTCAATCATCATAATGCCTTGCGGACATTCATTGGTCTTGTGTGAGCTTCCACATGTGTTGCATCGTGTTGGAGTCTTTTTAAGTTCAGCTTGCAATTGTTCGAATCGTTTGGTTAAGGATTCTAACTGGGCTGTGATCAGTGTCTCAGAGTCTACTTGATGAGTTCCTCTAGAGTTGATTTTGTTTCTCAAGGGACTGTAAGCAAAACTCTTCTTAGTTGCCTTCTCTAGGGCTTGGTATGCTTCTGTTGGTGTGACACTTCCGAAATCTCCTCCCGCACTTTGGTCTACGGCTTGTTTGTGTGCTCCGCTAATTGCATCATAAAAGGTTTGACACTGCAGCCACAGATCAAGTCCGTGATGTGGGCATCTCCGAAGGAGACCTGTATATCTCTCCCACGCTGTGTGTAATGATTCATCATCGTCTTGGCGAAAGCTTGTGATGCTGCTTCTCAATTTGGCAGTGCGATGGGGTGGAAAGTATTTCAACAGGAATTGTTCAGCTATTTCCGCCCATGTGGTGATGGAACCAGGCGGAAGTGAATCAAGCCAGTCAATGGCTCGGCCACGAAGTGAAAATGGAAAAAGTCGTAGTCTAATAGCATCGTCTGAACAGTTGTTGATTTTGAAAGTTGCACAGATGCGAAGGAATCGTGAGATGTGAGCGTTAGGGTCTTCGTCTTGCAATCCGTGAAACTGAACCGAGTTCTCTACGAGTTGGATAATACTAGACTTAATCTCGAAATTGTTGGTCGCTATTGCTGGTTGGACAACACTGGACTCATAACCGTCGATTGATGGTGTGGCATAGTGCGTCATCTTCATTTCCTTGTCTTGATTAGCCATGTCTCCTTCGGATGGTGTATCTTCCGAGATGTATTCTTCGACAATTGTTGCTGCTTGTTGTGTTCTTTCATGTAACCTTTGTCGAAAAAGTCGTTCAGGTTCCGAAAGAGGTGAAACAAGTTCAGGACTAGACGAGTCGGACATACACTAACTTAAGGAAGCATAAACTAACTAAGGCTTAAAATGAATCAGGCAAATGTAACTAAACTAACTAAGGCAAAATAACTACAAAATTAAAATGAATTTGAACAAAAATATTAACAAGATATAAACAGGACAGTCAAAAAATTTAGATTGTCTTTCAAACTTGCCGTGTGTCCCCGGCAACGGTGCCAAAAACTTGATGCGGTGTGAAAGTATATATATTTTGATAAAGATTTTTTCGCACAGATTCAGTTTTAAATGGTTGTTACTACTACTAACTACACACACAAAAGGCAAGTGCACCTATCGTGAGGTAATATAGTGATGGTAAGAACCGAGTATCAATCCGTGGACACACTAAGACTACTCAACAATCCTTGTAATTTACTATCAATTTTTGTTTAAGAGAATGATGAATTGCATTGATATAAATTAGGGTTTTAAACTAACAATAAAAATAAGAAATAAAGTAAAACAAATTGAAACTTTTGGATTTAAAATCAGGGAATAAAGGCTATCATCCTAACTTGGATTAGACTTATGTAATTATGATGAAGTGGTGGTGTGATTAAAGATATTGAATAAAGTAATTGTGTTAACGTTTATAAAGGTGAGCTGGCGCGATTTCTCGTCTATCCGCTCCGTAGTGACCAAGACCAACACAGGCTGAGATTTACTGCTTAGGTCAAGGCCCTAGTGATGTAGGTAAATCTTTTGTGTCCTTTTCGACATACGATTTCTGAAAACATAACTTAATGTAAGAAAAGATTTGATCAAGTTCTATTCTAACATACCATTAATTTTAGAAAACCATAACAATTACTGTAAATTTCTCAGACTAATAAAAGGGAACCCGTAAATGATCAGAAGGTTAAGGTCTTATGATTTCTAATAACCATCTCTAGTTAATTAGCCATAGTTGTTATGAATAAAAGTTGATCATACGTTTTTCAACCGTGTATGACAATCACAATTACAAACCATAAACTTATAACCCCCCGTTCAAATGTAGGTGCTACCCATCGAAAGTTTTCCCAAGACCACCATAACATTAACACAATATTTATCACACCATTAATTCATCACAAATTACATAAGTTCATCCAAGTAGGATGATAATAGGAGTTTAGCTCATAACGAGCTGTAATGTAACAAACAACATAGAAGATAGATATGGATTCATTGATAAAATAGAACAATCAAACCAATGATCCACAATGGATGGTGTTTAGACAATCCCGAGCTTCTTCCAAGTGTTGTATACACCTCCCGAGCCTCCAAATGGTCTTCAAAGCTTGATTCCCGAGAGAATTCTGCAGAGTATCCCTTCTACCAAAAGCTTGCAAAATGAAGAACTTGGACCTCTATTTATAGGCTTCCCGGAGTGTTTAAGCATGGCCCCGTGACAAAAAGGCACGGCCCCGTGATAGTACAATGCTTACGAAAGTTGGTCGGTTCGTACGTGCAGGAGCTGTCGAGGCACGGCCTCGTGACAAATGGGGCACGGCCCCGTGAAAGGGGTATCACGGCCCCGTGGTCATATGGGGCACGGCCCCGTGTTGACTTTTGGGGGACAGTACTTTTGTCCTGTCAGATGTCCAATCACGGGGGTGTGCCAAATTAGCACGGGGGCGTGTTTCAGGCAAGGCATGGGGGCGTGCTTAATGAGGCACGACCCCCTGCTTGGAGCTTTAGGCTTGGATTTCTTCAATTTCTTGTCCATTATGCTCCTTGTGTCCATCTTCCCCTTCACAACACCTGAAAACACGATTAAATGATTTTAAGTACATAATCACCATATTTCGGGAGGAATCAAGGAATAAATGATGTGCTTTTGATAGTGTTTTTATGTATAATTTGGAGCACATCAATAGGACTTTTCAGGAATCTTTCTAACACTGCCCGAGTGATCCAAACATCCTTCCAACGCCAACCAAACATAGAACTAACATACTAAGGCACCTAAGCCTACTAAACATCAACACTATCCCGTAGACAAATTCTAATACATACATGCACAGATTATCATCATACAATAGGCTGGCACTCACGGTTTCACTTGAAAACATTTTCTAGGTATGCATAATAGCCCCAAACACTTTAAAATCAGTAAAAGAGGGGTTCTAGTAACTCACCTGTACTTGATGATTAGCTTCTCAATCAAGCTTTAAAAGAGAGGGTTGCACTACCTCACCTGCAGATAAGTTAACACTCAAAAGAGTTAATTTCTGCCTAAATACGCTGATAAGTTCGCTGCTAGTTTCGCCCGTAATTTCGCCGATAGTTTTGCTAGGCGAACAGCAGTTTCGCTGCTAGTTTCGCTGGGCAAACAGTAGTTTCGCTGCTAGTTTCGCTGGGCAAATAGCAGTTTCGCTGCTAGTTTCGTTGGGCAGCATTCTGCCAGTTTCGCTGGACAGATTCGCTGCCTTGAGCGCCCAACTTCCGTTGGAATTCCCTAGTTTCGCAATATCTAAGGGTTAACCTGGGCACCGGCGAAGTTATCAAAGAAACTATAGTTGTAGTTTCGCTGCAGCGAAACTGTAGTTTCGCTGGAACTACCTTAGTTTCGCTGGATAGTTTCGCTGGATGAGTGCTTAATTTCGCAGAACGGGCTGAAAATTACGAATCAGCCCATTTTAACCCAAAACTTCAATCTTTTACACCCAAACCCTTGGGTTATCATCCAGGAAACTATATCTAAGCTTTTTACACGTTTTCTTACCTAAAAACCTGCGTTTTTGGGCGATTCTTGCCACTTTTAAAACCCCAAAACTTAAATCCGGGTTTTTCACCAAAAGGAGAAATTAAACGACGTTTCTTACCTTGATTCTTGTTGTTTGGGAGTCCACGAACACCGATCTTCAATCCCTTGATCAACCGAGCCTCGAATCGACACTTTCTCTCTCTACACTCTCTATCTAGAACTGGGTGTTTGAGTGCAAATGAGAGTTGCTCAGCTGATCCATTTATATATATATCGGGCGTTCCCGGGACCTTAAACCCGTCAAGCTCATGACTCGAAGGGTTAACCCGGTCTAACACCAATAACCATCCTGTTTTTATTAAATGGTCTCGTCTAAGCCCATTATTATTATTTGACTCGCTCAGTCAATTTTCCGGGTGTTACAATTTCGATGGAGCTAATCTATAAGGTGACTTAGCAACTGGCTTAGCACCCGGAATTAAATCAATTCTAAACTCAACTTCACGATCTGGGGGAATACCCGATAATTCTTCTGGAAACACATCTACAAAATCTCTAACCACGGGAATGTCCTCTATCTTTCTCACGGACTTTTGAGAATCAATTACATATACTAAATAAGATGCACACCCGCGACTCATTAACTTATCAGCTTTCATCATGGACACTATCTTTACAGTTGACCCTTCTCTATCCCCATATACATTAATCGTTTTCCCATCCGGCGCTCTCAATTGAATCAGCTTCTTATTACATACAATATTAGCTTCATAGTTCGCCAACCAATCCATACCCTAAACTACCTCAAACCCTCCTAATACCATAGGATATAGTTTAACAGGCAATCTATATCCCTCTAGTTCAATAAAGCAACCATCAATCATACTACTAATCATCACAGATTTATCATTAGCAGTTTCAACTATAAAAGCTACCTCTAATGGTCGAATTTCACACGCAAGCATAGGGCAAAAATTAACAGATACGAAACTTCCACTCGCATCAGAATCAAATAACACGTTAGCTGGAATCCTATTAACTAGAAACGTACGTGAGACTACATCTGGCAAAGCTTTAGCCTCACTAGCTGATATAGAATAAGCTCGCCCCTTAGCCACACTTGACCCTTCTCCTGACCCTTTCATCGATCTAACCGGTTCAGGCTTTCTAACTGCTAACTTTGGACATTCACTTCGAATATTCCCCGTTTCCCCACATCCATAACATCTACGAGGACCTTCACCACATTCATTAGCATAATGTCCTAATTTTCCACATTTAAAACAAGTCCTACTACCAATTATACATTCACCCTGATGTAGCTTGCCACATTTCCCACAACGTGGCAGCTCATTTCTGACATTCCTTTGGAATTGGCCCCTTCCAAACTTACCCTTCTTCTGAAAACTTAGATTCTCAAATCTTCTCTACGCTGCAGGTTCTTCACGCTTCCTTTTATTTTCATCAGGAGCAACATCACTACCAAAAACTTCTTGATACATGTCTGCTGCTAAGTTTACCGTCATCTGATAACTACTCAGAGCAGACGATCTAACCAACTTTCTAACCTCCAGAGGCAACCCCTGTGTATACCTCAAGATTTTCTTCTCTTCAGGAACCACCAAATGAGGCACCAACCGTGCCATCTCTTCAAACTTAACAGTGTACTCCCTATGGGACATATTACCTGCCTGAAACTGCAGGAAACTCATCTCTATTCGATCCATCTCGCCTTTCGGACAAAACTTGTCCGACACTAACTTCTTAAATTCAGGCCACAACATCTTATCAGTAGCCTCTTCACCTAACGTTTGGATTATCGTATCCCACCAATACAAAGCCTCTCCTACGAACGAGTGGGCTGCAAACTTTACTATCTGATCCTCCCTACACTAACTCAACTTGATCACGGCTTCCATTTCATGAAGCCATTTATAAGTGGCTACCACATCCATAGCCCCAGAAAACCATGGAAGATTACATTCTTTAAACTGACTATACGTGACTCCCTTTCTCTCACTAGACCCCTCAGCTTTATCAACATTCCTATTTTCATCAGGTCTAGCTACATTCAAGGCCTTACGAACCTCCTGAGCAATTGCATCATGAAATTGCTGTCTCGTCATACTAAGCACCTCTGTGCTTTCATCAACATTTCTTTCTGAGGTTCCACCTTGCATTCTTTCACTCTCCCTATCAGCCATAACCTATTAAAACGAGATCAGGATTATTTGGTACTCGCATGTAAGTATATAACCAGAATACTATAAGTAAAGTAAATTATTAATAATGTTGGCCAAGTACTATTAATTATTTACTTTACTTTTACTATTCTCGTTATTCCTTCTCATGTTCGTCCCATCACCTTCTCTTGTTTTAATAAACTATTCTATCTAGCTATCCCTGCTGGCATATCTATTTTCTAGTTAAAGTCTAGTTATTAAGACACTAGATCCCTTTAACTACTTCTCTGATACCAACCTGTGACGCCCTAAACCCGGCAGGGCACCAGAGGCATGTCACATAACTGGATTAACATTCTTAATACAAATCAGAGCCTTTGTCATACAGCAGAAGACTAAGCATAATTACATGTCAACTCAACTTTATAAAAACGTTTTTTTACATATACTAGTATTTGTTTATACATATCCTTTTTACATTATTAACAGGTCCTACACCCTATGCCAGCAGCTACTCCGGGATAGCATCCTTATTCAGCTCATACTTGCTTTCCTCTATTATTAGAGGATTCTTACTTATCTAGCACACATACAACACACTCAAAACATCAGATAAACTGGTGAGTTCTAAATTTTTATTAAAACATTAACAGCATCTTATCACATACAAAAGTCATATTTTTATTGGCAATATAATAAAATCAACTTTAACTTTACTTTGTCCCACCGGACTCGTCCCACCGGACGTCAGTTTCCCACATCCAGAAACTGTAACTATTACTATCTCTCATCCAGTAGGATGCCAAATTAATCATCTAGGGTCATCACCATAAGATGTTCACAAAGCTGAGTGATCGTCATCACTCCTTCTCACTGTACAGTCTACACACACCGACATCTTACCCTAACTGGCCTGTTGAGATTTACATCACATTAAAATAATTTCTTTTACTCATTGTCAATATCATTACATTAATTTACACACACCACACATTCATTCTTTTAGCACCAGTTTTAATATATTTTCATTTGTATTCACACCCTATCTGACCCATTGGAATCATTACCATCACGTAATGATTAATAATGTTCAGATAATCATTCATTACCCCCAACTTTACCCTAACAGCCTCACAAGCTGTTAGAAATATATAAACATCATTATCACAGTTCTGGTGCTAAAACATTAAATTCGTTTATCATCGTATGTGTGCTAGCCCGAATGTTAAAACCAAACATTTGAAAAGGGCTTAGAACTCACCTTATCAACCTCCTCACGACAATCTACACAATCCACGTACACGGGATAACTAATCCTTCCTCGAATCAAGGTATATCTAAAGCAATAAACCTTGATTCAGTAAACTTATTCTCAAACAGGACTCCTATGCAAATGAACACTTATGCGAATGAGCACTCATGCGACTGGACCTATGCGGATGAACATCCAATCGTGCGATTGGACCTCATGCGACTGAACCTTTAGTCGTACGACTGACCATTCATTCGCACGACTGAGTCCTCATTCGTGTATAGTGATCACTCGTCTTCATTTGGTCTTCTAACCAGGCGACTGGGTTCTCAATCGCACAACTGAACCTTTATTCGCACTCAGTCGCACGACTAGACTCTCATTCGCACGACTGAGGCATGCGACTGAGCCCATTCGTCTGAAACGGATCAGCAGCTGTGTTCTTGATGTTTTTGATCCAAACTTACTCAAAATTTGAGTTTTAACCATTCAAATCATGTCATATTCAAAACAGATCATATACACATCGTTTACAATGGTTTCAGATCATTATTTCATCAAAACTACATAAAACTCATATCCGAATTCCCGTATTTTTAACTTAGAAAAGAACCAGACCAAATTAATGATTTAAACGTGTTATTTGGATCAAATTCAATCATATACGCAGCTTATAACATATCAAGATTGATCCATGACATCCAAAACTTACCAAAACGGAGTTGCCTTAGTCAATTTCGTAAAAACAGGGGTGTTTGGGTGTAAATGGAACAAGAAAATGGAGTAGATGCAGATAGAAATCTGCTTTTCAACTCTCTGCACCGCCTTACTTATCCAACCTACATCTTAACCGCCTTACACCCAGTCGCACGACTGAACCCGATTCGCATGACTGAATCGTGCGACTGAACCCATACGCCTATAATTCGTGCGATTGAGTCTCAATCGCACGTAAGGGGTGCGACTGAAGTTTATTCGCATTCAAGTCATGCGACTGAACACCAAAACAAACAAACAAACTCAACTTAGTTAATTAAACATAACTATAATACAATTACAAGTACGGATTTAGAAACCGGATGTTACAATGTTATTAAAAATGAGTTATATTAAGACTATTTTTACCATTTTTTAAAACCACTATAATTTTCTAAATTTTTACACTTGCACATTGTAACCGGTTCTTTTTACATTTTGTTTGGTTTTTCTATTTTTTCTATGTTTCGCTTATAAATTTTATAATTTTTCAGCTTTTAGTCTTTTTTAAATTTTTACATAAAATGAACACATTGTAACTACATGCTAGATCTAGACCATTGACATTATTATTCTAATCAACAATGGAATAACCGTATGCTAGATCCAAACATCATATGATGCCACAGAATAACCGCATGCTAGAAGATTGACATTGTTATTCGAATCAACATGATCATTTCGCTTGTGTTGACTTCTTCATGCGTTAGGACATTTCGCTCACCCTCAATGTGTGCAATAAATGCTATCAAGTATCTCAACAAAAACCATCTTTAGCTTCATGCACCTCGCATATTTGTTGTATGTTACTCCATGTCGGTTTCTTCTTCAAACTCTTTATTTATTTTACTTTTATCAGTTTATTTAATTTATTATAGAGGTTATTGCTTTTCCTGTTTTGTTTGATTTCTTTAAGTCTGATATTCGTTCTTTTGTTATGTTTATGATTTATAGTTTTTCCTGAAAAGTTTTACGGTTCTTGTATACTATTAGATGTTAGTTATCTTTTTTTAAAATATTTAAGTAAAATAAAAAAATAACATATTATTATCAAACCTTTATATATTCACTAAACTCATATTAAAAGAATCAAACAATTTTTCTGGTGTTTACAGTACGTCAATTGTTAAAATAAAAAATAAAAATTAACCAACACACACTTAATGTAACACAAAAGTCTATGTCAACTCTCATTTGAAAAGTTCTGCTTCCGGCACTGGATTTATACAGTTAATTACATTGAATTCTAATGATCTTTGATTCTGATTAATTATCAAAAATCGTTAAAATCAGGGTTCTAGTGTGGTGGTTTAATTTTGCGACTCTAGCTAGGGGTATAGGTAAAGTGACCTCATCAAGATTATGTTTCTATTAACATAACCTAATAAAAATAAAACCGTAAAATAATTAAAAATTACATTTATTGTCTCGGTTGTTATATGTTATTGTTTCATCACATTATGTCCCATGTTTGAACCTTTGCTTTATTTATTTTTCTAATTTTAGGTATGAGAACATAAGCCCTTTGACTCCAACACCCTTATGGGCTTTTTTTTCTTTTCTTCTCACTACTTTAAATTTATCTTATTAACATAGTCTCCTTTCCCCTTCTATTTAAATAAGTAAAGTTAAATTAGATTTTACTCCCTGAAGTTTTATAGAAATAATTATATTCCTTTGAAATATTAAAGACATCAATTTTATCCTTAAATATTTTATAAGTTGTTTCAATTCGGTTCAAAAGTTTCATAAGTTGTTTCAATTTAAATTTAAAAAATAAAACTTCTTAACTGAAATTAAAACAAATTATGAATTTTTGGATTGAAGTTTATATTTTAAACTTTTGAAGGAAAATTGTTACCTTTATCAAACCTTAAGAAATAAAATTAAAATTAACTTAAACAAGTAATTATAAGTAATGTATGTCACACCCGGCCTCTCACACCAACAATATTGTCCGCTTCGCCCACGAGGAGCTCACAGATTTGCTTTTGGTTGCCCAGTTGAAAACTTCCCAGGGAGGTCACACATCCCTGGATTGCTCCCATCTGAGCACGCTTAACTGTGGAGTTCTCCTCTCATCCACAGCCAATACGCCCAAAACGCGTTGTTGATATTAGAGGCCAGACATTCCTTATGAACCAGGAATCTCTCCTGTCCACGGCCGATGTGGGATATGTGTAGGGTGTCACAAGCACCCCCTGTTTGGACTCATCGTCCTCGATGAGCCCGAGAAGTCACCATCCTTGGTGAGGTATGTCCTACACCCCGAACGGCACAGGAGTGGCTCTGATACCATTCTGTCACACCCGGCCTCTCACACCAACAATATTGTCCGCTTCGCCCACGAGGAGCTCACGGATTTGCTTTTGGTTGCCCGGGTGAAAACTTCCCAGGGAGGTCACCCATCCCTGGATTGCTCCCACCTGAGCACGCTTAACTGTGGAGTTCTCCTCTCATCCACAGCCAATACGCCCAAAACGCGTTGTTGATATTAGAGGCCAGACATTCCTTATGAACCAGGAATCTCTCCTGTCCACGGCCGATGTGGGATATGTGTAGGGTGTCACAAGCACCCCCCTGTTTGGACTCATCGTCCTCGATGAGCCCGAGAAGTCACCATCCTTGGTGAGGTATGTCCCACACCCCGAACGGCACAGGAGTGGCTCTGATACCATTCTGTCACACCCGGCCTCTCACACCAACAATATTGTCCGCTTCGCCCACGAGGAGCTCACGGATTTGCTTTTGGTTGCCCAGTTGAAAACTTCCCAGGGAGGTCACCCATCCTGGATTGCTCCCATCTGAGCACGCTTAACTGTGGAGTTCTCCTCTCATCCACAGCCAATACGCCCAAAACGCGTTGTTGATATTAGAGGCCAGACATTCCTTATGAACCAGGAATCTCTCCTGTCCACGGCCGATGTGGGATATGTGTAGGGTGTCACATCTGTCACCCCCTCAAAAATCCACTAACGGGATTTTACCGTCAGGCGTGTGACACACCAGGATCTCAGATAAGCATCAGTTACACCAGACACAGTAATTACAAAAACTTCATATTAAGTAATTAGACTTTTAAATCAATCATGAGTGTTTCAGGTTTGCGGAAGCGTTTCAACATGCGTTTCAACCATACAAATCAATATCGTTCAAAATATATCAGTTGAGTTGTGATGTATGCCATGAATGCATCCTAGCTTAACCCTGTGCGTTTCAGTGACCTGAGAAAACATGCTAAAATGTGTCAACATAAAGTTGGTGAGTTCACAGGTTTAATCAACAAGAAAATGTGTTTGTAAGCGTATCCATGGTTTGCGTTTCAATGGTTTAGTATATATTGCATATCGTTAGGTAGCTAGCCTCTATTCTTGTTACTTAGTGTTTCGAACCGAAGCTGACTGTTTACATCCTATTGTGTTTCCACCACGTCTTAACCGACCGTGGCAATCGTTGTGTTCCGTCATGTCTCATCAGACCATGACAATGTGTTTCCTCCACGTCTTAACCGACCGTGGCAATCGTATGTTAGGTCAATTCAGCACCCGTTTGACCTCCAATCAAGCTAGCGCGACTAGCCCGGGCGGGGTTTGTCAGACCCAGTAGTACTACTCAGTATTACCTCGCTAATCCCATTACTAACGGTTCGAGCGTGTCAGGACTGTTTGTGTGTTTACACTAACGTAACAGGTGATATCAATAATACTGGCAACCATTTATGTAAAATTTGTTTGCATGTTTTCTCCCCCAAAAAGGAAAGAAAGTAAAAAAGGGTCGTGAAACTCACCTTGAACTGATTAGAAGTAAAGCGAACAGAACGCTTCTAGAAATGCGAACAACGAACGATCAAACACCTATAATCAATTGTAATTAAGTCTATAAACATGTTCGATGAGAAGAGGTACGTTCGGTCGGTTCGGATCGGGTCGGTTTGGGTGTATGGCGCGACTAGCTCAAAAGATATATATATATATATATTTTTTACCTTTATATACATATATATTTATATTTTGATTACTCGTATAATTTGACACGAGTGAAATACATGGGTGAAATATATGAACACATATATATATATTTAGTTTAAATACACTATTATTATATTCTTAGTTTATATAGTTAATATATTTCTTTTTATAAAAATAAACTAACTATAACAAACTTTTTTTTTATTAGAAAAGTGTAGGTATTTTTAATAAATAAATTACAGGAAAAATAATTAAGTAATTTTAAGATAAACACAGTTTATAAAATGATTTTTGTAATTTTTAGAAAATTTTTAGTATTTAATTTGAAGCTGAAAAAGCTATTAAAAAAATAAGGAGGGTGCCGGGTCTCGAACCCGTGACCTCTTGGATTGTATGTGGGTAGGGAACCGGTGAACCAAAGGCCTAAGCCGCGGGAGTTATTGGTTTTTAATTCATTTATACAGATTCAACGAGGCTCCCCCCCAATCCAAGAACCCTAGTTCGATTCTTGTTCCAATCGAACACCATTCGGGTGTTGATAACCAAATCAAATATGGGGCTTTTAATCCCCTCATTAAACCGAGCATGTACATAGGTTTGATTACCTGATTGAGGATGAATGAAGGAAGAACAAGCTACGAACAGGTCGCGGCTATAGAGAGAATCGAAGGAGCTGTTTGTGTTTGTTTTAAGAGATATGTAAAGTTGCAAACGATTAATTCCAGTTATATAATCGTTCAGGTGCGATTAATTGAATTAATTTAGTGTGTTAGTGCGATTTTAGTAGTGGTGTCGGCCGAAAGTTTCGGTCGAAGTGGGTTCAGTGGGTTAGGTCACTCAAGTATCCAAATTCCAGTGGCCTACTAGTTCGAATCACCCATGAAAATGTGTCGGGAGTTTTTGTTTGATCCAAAACCGCGTTATTTTGGCGTTTAGGGGGTCGCCGGAGCCGCCGGAGAGGGTGACCGGAGGAATCGACGGGGAACAGTGGCTGGGGGGTTGGGTTTTTAGAAATTACACAAATGGTCCCTGTGGTTTGTATTCTTATTATTTTATGTAGAAAACTTTTAAAATAAGTTTTAAAATTTGCATTTTCCCCTTAAGCTTTTTAATTCTTATAACACAATATTATTATTATTATTATTATTATTATTATTATTATTATTATTATTATTATTGCAAAATAGTAAAATGAATTAATTCGTGATAAACAGAGAAAGTTAATTTAAATAATATTAACCGAAAAATTCGGGTTGTCACAATGTAACCAAATGGTATGGAGATCAAGTGTTTATACTACAAACCTTAAAAATCATTAGTGTTAATATTGAAAATAAATTACAGTCGATCATCTAAAGTATCATATGAACGAAACTGAAATCATTTTCAAAACTCACATGAACCAACTAAAGAAAATTAAATTTGAGGGAGGTGTTGGTTTCTTAGAAATTCGTCCCGAACCGACCCAAAAATATGACATTGCTACAAATTTCTATCATAACAAGGTCATTAAAGTTTGGTCTTGGAAAGGATAAATTAAAATAGGGTTCCTGAGAAGATCTAATATGAAGCAAATACACAGGAGTAATTTACATATGCTGATATGCAGAGGTACTAGATAGTGGTAGATTAATAAGCATTCAAGTCATGCAGAAACTATAATGGTACTGCACGTACATATATGTCACTTGCTCTGGTCATAAATATGTCTCTTACAAAGCATAAATCATATGACAGTCATGGTCATATTGGTTGAAAGGCTATGTGTTGTGGTATACAGCCCCAAGTGTGGTTATCTTGTAACATTACGACATGTGGTGTTAATTGGATGCTGATTGAGCACTGTATAGAGAAAGTTACCAAGTAGTCTGACCCTATTATGATTCAAGTAATTTGAGGCTCTAATGAAAATATTGATTTATTTAAAGCTCCTGATCACCTGACCCACAACAGGGTCAGGCTACTTGATCAGAGGTCTATCTAGTGCTTAGTCAACATTACATGTTATAATATTACAGGATAACCTCACTTGGGATTCTATCTCAAAACACATAGCCTAATTATCGTTTCAACAACTAATAAGTCTTCTTTTGTCTCATGTTGATAGTTAAGTCGTCGTGGGTATAAAGAGCTGGTACATATTTTATCACATTTGATGTTCACACATGTACTCACTTGCTTTTAAATGTTGTACGTGTATAACAAAAATATGTCCACTAGTTAATAATCGTTGTATTTTCAACCTTCACACGGTGGATTCACGCAATCGCACTGCCGCCGTCGATGGGAAGTTCGATAAGCCAATCAGTCGTAACACCACTGTTGGTTTTGCCTGAATTTGACAGAAGCATTGATACCATAGTCGGATTTTTGGAGCTCATGGTCGTACCCAAGAAGAAGTTGTATCTTCTGATCTAATTTCACTCAATTTCTTTATGTTCTTACAGAAGCATTCAAGTCCCTCAGCACCAAGCTGGCTTTCTATGATGGCCATAATGAACCGAGGATACAAGATTTTGTGGCCATATCCTTGATTTCCAAAAATATTATTTCAGTAAAGTTCAAAGGTTGTTTTTCAAGGATGGAATACAATACCTGTTGTCACCTTGTCGACATCTGGTCCCATGAAGATGTTTTCGGGGCCAGACAAACATTCACCATATGGAAGATGAGTCGTTGGGGATCTGGAAAATGTTTCTTCAACAAGGTGGAGGCAGAGAGGTCACCCTGATAGTTATTGGCAGTGAAAGAGAGATCAAGGGCGCCTTTGGGGTAGTTGGTTGGGAAGGTGGCATCCTCCAGCTTTAGGGTTTGTCGAATAATGGCTGGAGTGATGACCACTGGATGGTTGTTCACGGACGACTGGAGAGAGACCTCGCCATCGTTCTCTCCGGTTTGAACGGTTATGTTCATCCAGAACTCAGATAGGGAATCGGTGTATATGGTGGGGTTAAGTAGGAAGGCCATTTGGTATGGTGATTCGTTCATCAGATCGACGACATTGTGGAATTTGGACCAGAATGGCGATTTAGTAAGGTGGGCGACACAGTTGTGTCGAGGTTTGAGTTGCATGGTCGCTATTAATGGTGTATGGGAAGTTCAGAGGTTTTTGAAAGTTAGGTCAAGTGAGAGTAAAAAGCTCTGAAGGTTGGGTGGGGTATTTATAGGCTAAAAGAAAAAACTACTGAAGGTTTTGGTGTTAGTCATCAGTTGTTGAAACTACTGATGACGTGGTTTTAACCTTCAGAAGTTGTAACATCTGAGGACTTGGTGTTAGTCTTCAGTAGTTGAAACTACTGAGACTTTGGTTTTGTCCTTCAGATGTTGTAAACGGCTGAAGACTTGTTATTAGTCTTCAGTAGTTATAAACTACTGAAGACATGTTTTTCATCTTCAGACGTTGTAACAACTGAAGACTTGGTGTTAGTCTTCAGTAGTTGGAAACTACTGTCGTCAGTAGTTATGAACTACTGAAGACATGGTTTTGCTTCAGTTGTTGTAAACAACTGAGGATTTGGTGTTAGTTATCAGTAGTTGTGAAACTACTGAAGACATGGTTTTGTCCTTCAGTTGTTTGGGTATGAAACAGCAGCTGTTGGTATCAGCTGAAGAGTAAAGTTACTCATCAGTTGTTTCCATCAATTCAGTTGTTTCATGATGACCTCCACATTTACTCACCAGCTCTTTGGCTGACTTTCAGATGTTTCATTGGCCCTTCAGCTCTTGTGAATATTTATTCCTCAGCTCTTGTGATCAGTTGTTCACAAGTGCTGATGAAATATTCTTCACAGCTAGTGAACAAATTTTGTCTTCAATACTTGTGTAAGATTACACATCAGTACTTGTGAACAAAATTTGTTCTTCAGTACTTATTTATTTGAAAATTATACATCAATAGTTATAACCACATTAGTAGTTGTAACTACATCAGCTGTTTTCAACAAATAATGTACTTCAGTACTTTGAAGCATTTTAGTATTCAGTGGTTGTGAAAATGCTGAAGACTAAATTACTCATCAGTACTTATATTTGACCTTTGCATATTAATGCTCATCAGTACTTGTGAACTGAGAACATCAGTATTAGTCAAATTTATTCTAGCTGCAGCATACCAAGCCTTAGTACCAAATTTTGAAATGTGGCACCATCTAAAGGCTTAGTAAAGATGTCTGCAAGCTCATCAGCACTAGGCACAAACTTAGGATCAATCAGACCTTTTTCATAGCAATCCCTAATAAAATGATGTCTGATCTCTATATGTTTGGTCCTAGAGTTCTGGACTGGATTTTTAACAATACAAAGAGCTGAAGCACTATCCATTAGTAATGGAGTCTTAGTATCTCTAATGCCATAATCCAGGAGTTGATTTTGAAGCCAAAGTACATGAGAGGTACAACTTGCAGCAGCAATGTACTCAGCTTCAGCAGTGGATGTAGCAATTGATGTTTGTTTCTTACTCTGCCAAGAAACTAAACAATTGCCTAGGAATTGGCAACCACCAGAAGTGGATTTTCTAGTGACTTTGCATCCTGCATAGTCACTATCAAAGAAAGCAACTAATTTGCAAGAATGCCCAGTTGTATACCAAAGACCTAGTGATTGGGTACCTTGCAGATATCTAAAGATCCTTTTGACTGCAATCAAATGGGATTCTTTATGTGCAGCCTGAAATCTAGCACAGGCACATGTTGCAAACATGATGTCTGGTCTAGAAGCTGTAAGGTACATCAAGGACCCAATCATACATCTGTAAAGGGTTTCATCAACCGCTTTACCTTTCTGATCTACATCCAGTTGTGCGATGCTGCTCATGGGAGTAGAACAGGGCTTACAGGTTTGTAAATCAAACTTATTCAACAACTCTTTGGTGTATTTGGACTGATGAATAAAGATACCATCAGCCTTTTGTTTGATTTGCAAACCTAGAAAGAACTGTAATTCTCCCATAGCACTCATATCAAACTTTTGCTTCATGAGCTTTGTGAATTCATCACACAACTTTGGATCAGAGGATGCAAAAATGATGTCATCTACATAAATTTGAACAAGGAGCTTATGCTGTCCCACAGTCTTTATGAACAAAGTTTTATCAATGGTGCCTCTAGTGAACTTATTCTCTAGAAGAAAAGTTGATAGTGTCTCATACCAAGCTCTAGGAGCTTGTTTCAGCCCATAAAGAGCCTTATCAAGCTTATACACCCAATCAGGATGTTTATTGTCCTCAAAGCCTGGTGGTTGACACACATAAACTTCCTCTTTTATTTTACCATATAAGAAGGCACTTTTGTCATCCATTTGATAGACCTTAAGACTGTGAAAGGCAGCATAAGCTAAGAACAATCTAATTGCCTCCAGTCTGGCCACAGGGGCAAAGGTTTCATCATAATCGATGCCTTCCTCTTGTGCAAACCCCTGAACAACCAGCCTGGCCTTGTTCTTAACTATTTGGCCCTTTTCATCTGTTTTGTTCCTAAATACCCATTTGGTGCCTATTGCACACTTACCTTGGGGTAAAGGAACAAGCTCCCACACTTGCTGTTTCTTGAACTGAAGAAGCTCAAGCTGCATTGCTTCAACCCATCCATTGTCTCTGAGTGCAACATGGTAGTTCTTTGGCTCTTGCTAACTGATGAAGAGAGCATAGAAGCATAAGTTGGACAATTGACTTCTTATTAAAACTCCAGCATTGATATCACCAATGATTTGAGACATTGGGTGATTCTTCAGCTCATTATATACTATAAGATCTGTCCAAGTGTTTGTAGACCCATCAGCAGCAACATATGGTGATGGAGATTCTTGAAACCATGTAGGAGATGGCAGCTCAAATGAAGTAGAGCAGGCAGAAATCTCATCAGCATTTGTTGTGGATGGAGCTGCTGAAGCTACAGGAGCATCAGGTTTAGTGAACTCAGGCAGGTTGTCACTAAACCTGAAGAGGTGAGTACTGGCTACATTATCATCAGTACCACCAGGTGGAGAACTGTTGACAGGCACAACAGCTGGAGGTTGATAAGGAACATATTGCAGTATGTCCAGATCAAACAACTCCACAGGGTTTTGTGGAATCTAGTCCTTTGGAGATTCATTGAACTTAACATGCAGAGTTTCTACAACCATCTTTGTCCTACAGTTGAAGACTCTGTATGCCTTGCAAGTTGATGAATAACCGACAAAATACCCTGCATCCACCTTACTAGAAAACTTCTGGAGTGGGTTGCTAGAGTTGAGAATGAAACATGGACACCCAAAGGCTTTAAAGAAGGAAATCAGAGGGGTCAAATGATGAAGTACTTCATAAGGAGTCTTTATCAACCTCTGATTCACTAAGGCTCTATTCTGTACATAGCAAGCTATATTGATAGCTTCAGCCCAAAAGGTCAGCGGCAACCTTGAGTCAGCCAGCATGGACCTTGCAGCTTCAATGAGAGTCCTGTTTTTTCTCTCAACCACTCCATTTTGCTCAGGAGTTCTAGGAATACTAAACTGCTTTTTAATTCCCTTAGACAGGTAGAAGTCATCAAGTGTGTGGTTTCTAAACTCTGTTCCATTGTCACTCCTCACACACTTGACCTGCAGGGAATACTGCTTCTCCATAAATAACATAAAGTTCATAATAGCCTTGCCAGCTTCATCCTTGGAGTGCAAGAAGAAAGTCCATACAAACCTGGAGTAATCATCCACAATTACCAGGCAGTATTTGTTCTTTGCCATGCTCATCACTCTGACATGACCAAAAAGATCCATGTGCAAGAGCTGCAAGCAGGCAGTGGACTTTGGTTCTTCTATTGAAGGGAATGAAACTTTGTGTTATTTTCCCTTTAAGCAAGCAGTGCAGTTGTTTTCACACTTGAACTCCTTCAAAGGCAATCCTCTTACTAAACCATGGCTTATCAGCTGATTCATGTTCTTGAGATTAACATGCCCCGGCCTTCTATGCCATAGAGTAGATTCTTGAGAAGAGGCCTTGGAGAATAGGCAAGGATGGCCTTTTAGATCTATCTTTTTGGAAAGATCTAAGGCATACACTCTTCCTGTCCTGTTGGCCTTCAGGAGAGTGTATTCATCCAACACCTTGTCAATCAAATTTAGAACTTTGGGTGACAGAATCCGACAGTTCTGGCTTGTGAAAAGGGCAACATGGCCTTTATCACACATTTGACTGACACTCAAGAGGTTGTACTTGAGATTCTCCATATGGTTAACATCATCAAACCTTATTTCCCCATTGGAAACAAAGCCTTTTCCGATGATGTAACCCTTTGCGTCATTGCCAAAGGAGACAAATCCCTTCTTTCCTTGAGAGTAGTCATTAAGAAGGGAGCTACTTCCTGTCATGTGCATGGATCCTCCACTGTCTACATACCAGATGCTTCTTTGGCATGTTGAAGAACCCTACAATCATAACCACAAGTTAGTTAGTTTTAGAGACCCAAACCTTTTTGGTTTTGGGTCTGTTCTCAACAACAGGTGCAACACTAATAGGTGTGTTATGTGTGACAGCCTGAGGTGAAGGAGATGGTGCAGAGGAGGAATCCTTTGGCTTGGATTTCCTCTTCTGTGGTTTCAACACAGGAGCATCTAATTGGTTGACTCTTCCCATTAGATGCTGAACCATCATTACAAGTTGTGACTGACTTTGTGATAAAGCTTTCAGCTCTTCAGACACATTGAGGCTTGCTGATGATAGATTCCTATGTTGCACCATCTTCTTTTGAGCAACCTTAGCTGTTGCCTAAGTAACCCCTACCTTCTTTCTAGATTTAGCTTTAGGCTTAGGGATTTCAGGTTTTGATGTTGCTAGTACAAACTTGGTCTCAAACTCATTCTTCATTTTATTTATGTCCTCTTTAATTTTCTCCTTTTGTTTGAGTTTGGAACCCCTGTGGTACCAGCAATCATCAGTAAGATGATTGAACAAGCCACATATCTCACATGGCTTCTTCTTCATCTTATGTTGATCATCAGCTGAAGAGGATGAAACTACTGAAGACTTGTTCTTCAGTTGTTTGCTATCAGTACTAGCAGTTTTCTTCCTTGTAGTACATGCTTTCCTGACATCCTCTTTAGTTGTAATCAAACCCTTTCTACTGTCAGTTTTCTTCTCTTCAGTGCTGACAGTAGTTGAGGTTTGAACTTCAGGTGTTATCACTTGCTCTCCAGTACTTTCAGTACTTCTAGAGACAACACCTGAGTTGATCAACTTTTTGATCATGTGACAGTCAGCATTTGAACCATCAGCTGTTGTAGCATCAGCTGATTGGTTTTGAGTGAAATTAATACTGACTTCTACCTCTGATGATGCTATATCAAAAGATAGTAGGTCATATGATAAGAAGGATTGGTTATTGCTCTCCCCATCAGATTCAACTTCTTCTCTTGAAGTAAAACCTGTAGGAGGAGCAGTGTGATTATAACCAATGGCAAACTTCATATTGGAAGCTGATTGCTTACTAAGAAGCATTTCAAAACCCTTGCATGATTGCACCCATCGATCACACTCTACTTGGGTGGTTGCAAGAGTTTCCTTGAGGTCCCTGTACTTCTCTAGAAGTACATCTTCCCTAGCCTTATCATCTTTTATTTGATATTTAAGCTTATAAATCTCATCATTTTTCTCATTAAGTGCAGCCTCAAATTCAGCTTTCTTTTTGGAAATGGTTTGCTCTAGCTCAAGGTTTTTATCAATTAAAGCTACATTTGCTTCTCTAATGGAAGCAAATGCTGCTATGCATGAATCAGAACAAAGCTTGGCTTTAGCCTCAGAGGATACCTGTGATGAAGCATTTGATGATGACCCATCAGCAGACTCAAAGGCCATTAGAGCAAGATTCCTAAATGGATGATCACCACCATGTTGACCAGCACCTTGGAATAGTTGTTCCTGACCAGATAGATCATCTGGTAGACTACTCCAGTCAATAACTCTTGGGGTGAAGAAGCTGTGTTGTTAAGGTTGGGTTTGAAGATGAGATTGGGAAGATTGAGGCTCAGGGAGAGCATGTGGTGGCTGAGCAGAAGGTGCTTGAGCTTGACTGGGCTGAGGCACATAGTATCAGGGGTATGGGTATGGCATATGACCCTGAGGCACAAAGTAGGCAGGTGATGGTTGTGCTGATGATGGATGACCCTGAGAACTGGAATGCTGCCCTCTATGCTGTGAGCTATTACTAGGAAAAGTCACAAAGGGTGCAGAGGTGTTAGATCCAGATGATCTACACTCTCTAGCAAAGTGTCCAAGCCTTTGGCACTTGTGACACCTCAGCTTGCTCTTGTCAAAACCAACCTTGGTTTTGCCTGAGAGATCAGGAAATTTCCTGCCAGTTCTCTTGTAGAACTTTTGAGATCGAATATTTATCATGGTCATCTGACTCAAAATATCCATCTCTTCCAGATCATCATCTGGAATGCCCTTCAAGTCCTCCATCAGGAAGCACAGGTTATCACTGCTACTCCCTGAACCACTATCAACACCAACAAAAGCATGTTCAAAGTTGGTAGAGAAATCAATATGCTCATCATAAGAACTCTCAGATGCAGCATATTCCAACTCCTGACCTATCAAGGCAGTATTGCCAGTGACAAAGTCATCAGTGAGCTTGCCAGAGGTGGACAACTTCCTCTTTTGCTTCTCTCTTAAATGTGAGCAGTTTCCCATGAAGTTGGGTGAGAGATAGAGTATCCAGATTTGCATTGGAGCGTAGGACAATAGTGTCAGTGTCCCATCTCTCAGGCAGTGATCTAAGGAATCTGTTGTTCATCTGGCCATTGGAGTACTCTTGTTTGACCATCTTCAATTCAGATATCAAACATGAGAACCGCTCGAACTGTTGAGTCACAGTCTCACCCTTCCTATGGGAGAATGTCTCATATTGTTGGGCGAGGATTTCCCTTGTGTTTGCTAAGACCTCATCGGTTCCTCCGAATTGTTCCTTAAGAGCAACCCAGAGATCATGAGCTGTCTCATGATGCATCAGACCAGCATAAATTTCATTAGGCAGTGCCATGGCCAGAATTCCATGGGCCTTTGCATCAATCTCGAACAGCTTGAGATCTTCGTCCGAGTATTGATCGGGTTTCTTCGGAACCCTCTTATTAGACTCAGGGACGCTCACCATCGGCTTGTATGGCCCATGCACCACTGACTTCCAACAACCAGCACTGTTGATAGACAAGTGGTGAAGCATTCGGCGTTGCCAGATGTTATACTCATTCCTCACCAGCATCGAAGGCTTGGTTGAGGAACCAGTATTATGAGGATCGTTCGTTGGTGTCGCCATCTCAGATTTCAGTCAAAAACAAGTTTACGCAAAACAAATGTAGCTCAAAACCACGAGAGACCTCAAGTTTAACGGCCAGAAACAGCAGAGTCTCAATCTCTATAACTAATTCTTGCAAATTGCTAATTCGATCAAACGTAGAGATCAAAAGAGCAGTTTCAATGATCAATAGTGAAATCGATCAATGATTAACCTGCTCTAATACCATTTGACAGGATCTCAGCCTCTAGTTTGATCAATTAGGTTGTATTCGCAGCGGATTTAGCACGAGAATTAGCAATTACAAGCAAGAACACAAAAGATTTTGCATGTAACAGTACAAATATATAGAGAGAGAACAATTCTGCCAAAAAGGTGTTTTCTATTGCTCACACATTTCGGCACCGATTACAATTAGGTCATCCTCCTTTTATAGAAGAAATGACGTAGGCTGATGTCACTTGATAGTGACATCAAACCGTTATTAACAAACTACTGAAATAAACACTAAATACTGAAGATGTCAAACAGCTGACATCTTCTTACAAAAAGCTAAGTGTTCTACTTATTACAAGTACTGAAAAGGAAACTACTGAAAGCTACAACGACTGAAGAACAAACTCTTCAGTCGTTTACAACTACTGAACTATAACAGCTGAAGAACAAACTCTTCAGCTGTTGTACAAACTACTTAAAGGAAAACAACTGAAAAGTAAAACCATCACAACAACTGAAGAAGACTTCTTCAGTTGTTGTGACAAACTCTGAAGCTTCAGCACTTTGGTCTTCAGACTTTGGTCTTCAGATGTTTCATCAGCTGATGACTTCAGTAGTTGTCATCAGTTGATGTCTTCAGTCTTTGTCTTCAGACTTTGTGCATCAGTTATTGATCTTCAGTTCTTCAGTTCTTCAGTTGTTGATCTTCAGCACTTGTCTTCAGTACTTGAAGTCTTCAGTACTTGTATTCATCAGTACTTCAGACTTCAGTACTTATCTTCAGTACTTGGGATCTTCAGCTGTTGTTCTTCAGATCTTTGATCTCCAGCTGTTGATTCTTCAGACTTTGTCAAACTGTTGATGAGGCTTTCAACAGTTGTTGTGATGTCATGTAGGACTTAGAGGTTTTCCTGATCTTGGCTCATTAGTTCTTTTGGTCCAACACCCTCCAAGTAAGTCAATAAGTTAAAATTTCTAGCTTATTGTCTTATTTGGAGGGGTATTTTTGTCGTTTTACCCCTCAAATAAGTCAAAAGGAGATTCCAAATGGAATCCCAAACAGCCCCTTCAACCTTCACACGGTGGATTCACGCAACCGCACAGCCGCCGTCGATGGGAAGTTCGATAAGCCAATCAGCCGTAACACCACTGTTGGTTTTGCCTGAATTTGATAGAAGCATTGATACCATAGTCGGATTTTTAGAGCTCATGGTCGTACCCAAGAAGAAGTTGTATCTTCTGATCTAATTTCACTCAATATCTTTATGTTCTTACAGTTTCAGTTTCTGTTAGTGTTAGAATAAATAAGGGACTAGAGATGTAAAATGTTCATAGTTGTGGACTTGTTTGTAATAGCTTGGTTTGTTGTTATAACCGTTGTAACGATCTTAACGGCCACCGGCCTATCTTGAACATAAATAGAAGTTCAGCTACTCGAATAGCTCAGCTTAGATTTTGGGAATTCTTCTTCTTCTTCTTCTTACCAATTCTAAGCCTAACAGTGGTATCAGAGCCTTCGATCCTCGTCGAAGCTCTGTAATTCCATTATCACTTCAATCATGACTACGCGTAACTAAGAACTAGAGAAAACCGTCAAGGAACATGAGATTTCCTTACTTCATTTGGAAACAACAGCGGAGAAGAATCAAACGGAATTGGAGGGAATCAAAGTTGCATCAGAGAAGCAGATACTTGAGATGACGAACATGAAGAATCAATTATCAAACGAGATGTCTTCACTTAAATCTCAGATGTCGGAGGTAATCCAGAGTTTGCAGATGATGAATTCAAGTACGAATCGTAACAAGGAAGGGGGATCGGTACCGAATATGACTCATCAGCGTGAAAAAGAGGAAACTAGACTCAATCGAAGTAACAATCGATTTTCACGAGTCGAATTTCCTAAATTCGATGGTACCGAAGTTGAAAGTTGGATCCAGAGGTGCGAACATTTCTTCGCCATTGATGAAACGCCGGAGAAGCTGAAGGTCCGGTATGCCGCGGTGCATGTTGAAGGGCGAGCTGTCCAGTGGTACAATAAATTTGTATAATCAAGAGGTATGTCAGTCACAGACATTCCATGGAATGAATATATGAGATCTATTCAGGCACGCTTTGCTTCTACCTTGGTGGAAGATGCCATGGGAGCATTGAAAGCTCTCAATCAAAGTGATGATCTAGAAGACTACTGTGACAAATTTGACTTGTTATTAAACAAGGTTGATATACCTGAGGAGTATGCTGTGAGCCTGGTCATTGAAGGTCTCAAACCGGACATCAAATGTTTTGTCAGGTTGTTTAAACCTAAGTTGCTTAGAGAAGCTCATTCTTTAGCCAGATTGCAAAATCAGACTAATGTAACATTATCATCCACCAAACAACCTTATAAACCTACTTCTAAACCATTCTATAACCAACCTATTGGCACCACTTCAAAATTACCCTTATTACCTTCACCACCTATCAAAGCTAACCCAATCAACTCCACAAGAACAACAAAAAGGCTAACCAGTAAAGAGTTTGATGAAAAGAGAGCTAAGGGGGAATGTTTTTGGTGTTCTGAGAAGTTTACCCCGGGGTATAAGTGTCCAACTCCTAAACAAATGTTTTTGATTGAAGTGGAAGAAGATGGGGAGGAGTATGAACAACAGGATGCGGATAGTCCTATTCCTGCAACAGAAGTGATTCAGGAATGTCATGATCCCTATATTTCATTCCATGCAATCACAGGTATACCTTCTTATTCTACTATGAAGGTAGTTGGGGCTTTGGGAACTAGACAATTACAAATCTTGATTGACAGTGGATCAACCCATAATTTTATCAATCAACAATTAGCTACCAAATTGAAATGTCCCATTCAAACGATAGCTAATGTTTCTATTACCATTGCTGATGGTAATCAGTTAAATTGTGTCCAAATCTGCAAAGATTTCCAATGGACAATGCAAGGGAAATGGTTTAAAGCGGATATGCTGGTAATTCCAATAAGTAACTATGATGTTGTTTTGGGCATTCAATGGTTACAAACTTTAGATGATATCACATGGAATGTCAACTCCTTGACTATGAAGTTTTCTATTAATAAACATCCTTTTGAACTCAAGGGTACCACCAATCAAGGGGTCAATATGTGCACTATGGAAAAAATGTCTTCTTACCTACAATTCCCCACCTACATGATACAAGCCCATTTGTTTAGCCTACAAACCAATCATGGCTTCCAACACAATATTGCCATACCAAACCTACCTTAAACGATCAGATGACTCAATTACTAATTGAGTTTGCTGATATCTTTGAAATTCCCAGTGGTTTACCCCCTAATAGAACTTGTGACCATAGAATTCGATTGAAAGATGAATCTATGGTGCTCAATTTGAAACCATATAGATACCCTAGTGCACAGAAAAATGTTATTGAACAGATGACCAAGGAGTTGTTGGATTCTGGTGTTATCAAAAACAACACTAGTGTATTTGTTGCACCGGTGGTGTTAGTCAAAAAGAAGGATGGTACATACAGGATGTGTGTGGATTATAGGCGGTTGAATGAAGCCACCATCAAGGATGAATTTCCCATTCCCTTGATTGAAGAACTATTGGACGAATTAGGAGGAGCTTGTGTCTTTTCCAAGTTGGATTTAAGATCTGGTTACCACCAGATTCGTATGTTCGAAGGTGACATTCACAAAACAGCCTTTAAGACTCATCAGGGTCACTATGAGTTTTTGGTTCTTCTATTTGGGCTCACTAATGCGCCTGCTACCTTTCAAGCCTTAATGAATTCTATTTTTCAGCCGGTTATGCGAAGAACCACACTAGTTTTCTTTGATGACATCTTGGTGTATAGTACATCTTGGAAGCAGCATTTGGAGGATTTACATAAGGACTTGTCTCTCATGAGAACTCATCAACTTAAGGCTAAGTAATCAAAGTGTACCTTTGGAGGGAGTAAGGTGGAATACTTAGGCCACATCATCACAGGGGCAGGCGTTTCCACTGACCCTCATAAAATTGAAGCTGTCAAAAATTGGCCTCTACCAACTACGGTCAAACAACTAAGATGGTTTTTGGGGCTTGCAGGCTATTATAGGAGGTTCATTCGTGGTTTTGGAGTTATAGCCAAACCTCTGACTGACCTTCTAAAAAAGATGCTTTTAAGTAGACTGACTCAGCTCGAGCTGCTTTTGATTCACTTAAAGCAGCCTTATGTTCTTCTCCTGTATTGGCTTTACCTGACTTTTCTAAAACATTCATAATTGAAACTGATGCCTCAGCTAAAGGTTTAGGGGCAGTTTTAATACAGGAGGGTCACCCCATTGCTTTCATTAGTAAGGCCTTGTCTGTGAGACAACAAGCATTATCTGTCTATGAGAAGGAGCTGCTTGCTATTCTGATGGCTGTGAAAACTTGGCATCATTATTTGATATTGAAACACTTCATTATCAAAATGGATCAGCAAAGTTTGAAGCACCTGTTGAATCAAAAGATCACCACACCCCTACAACAAACTTGGCTTTCCAAATTGTTGGGGTATGATTATGAGATCTCATATAAGAAGGGTGTGGAAAACAAGGTTGCAGATGCTTTATCCAGGGTCTCTGGATTGGCCTTGTTCGCCCTTTCCATCAGTGCTATTCAGCCTGCTCAACATACTTGGGAATCTGATGCTCAATTGGCCTCACTTATTCAGCTTTTACAAGCTGGACAAGTAATACCCAATAAACATTGGGATGGACAACTCTTGACACGCAAAGGGAAACTCTTGATTGGCAGGGATACTTCTGTTCGAAATGACATTATTAAGTGGTGTCATGAATCTTCTATGGGTGGTCACTCAGGTTTTAAATCCACTCTACACTTCTTAAAAGGAGATTTTTATTAGAAGGGATGTACTAAAGATGTTCATCGATTTGTAAAGGAGTGTCAAGTTTGTCAATGAGCTAAATATGAAACCATTGCCTCTCCTGGTCTACTCAACCCATTACCAATTCCTAAATCCATCTTCACAGATATTTCAATGGATTTCATTTCAGGCCTACCCAAAGTTAATGGCAAGAACACTATTTGGGTCATCATTGATCGGTTAACTAAGTTCGCCCATTTTATTCCCTTGGCACATCCTTACACAGCCGCTTCTCTTGCTCAAATTTATTTGGATCAAGTGTTCAAGCTTCATGGTAATCCTATCACCATTGTCTCTGATCGTGACCCTATTTTTATGAGCATTTTTTGGAGGGAGTTTATGAGGCTGTAAGGGGTAACACTTGCTACGTCCAGCGCCTATCACCCTCAATCGGATAGGCAGACTGAAGTCTTAAACAGGTGTTTGGAGAGTTATCTGCGATGCATGACCATGGATTCTCCTATTCAGTGTGTCAAATGGGTACCAATGGCTTAATGGTGGTACAATACTTCGTATCATTCGGCCATCCACATGACTCCTTTTGAAGCATTATTTGGGTATAAACCCACAATTCATATTCCTTATATCGCAGGCGAAACCACATTAGCAGCAGTGGATGATTTATACCGGGATCGTAAAGCTATGATACGATCTTTAAAGACTCATTTACACACTGCTCCCAACCGCATGAAGCAATTTGCCGACATGCATCGTACTGAGAGGTCATTCCAAGTGGGTGACTGGGTGTATGTAAAATTGCACCCTACGGTTCAATCATCGCTTAAATCGCATCATCATGTGAAGCTGAGTCCTTGTTATTATGGTCCCTTCCTTATTGTGGAGAAGTGTGGTATGTCTGCTTATCGTTTGGACCTCCCCCCGGACGCAATGATTCATCACACATTTCATGTTTCATTGTTGGAACCTGCTAAAGGAGTTGATCATGTTGTTACTCCTTTACCAACGGCTTCAAGATTCATTCTTCAAGCTCGGGCTGTTATTGACCGTCGCATGATCAAACGTGGTAATAGGGCGACAACTCAGGTTTTGGTACATTGGAAGGATCTTCCAGTCACCGAGGCTTCGTGGGAATTTGAAGATGAGCTTAAACTCTGTTTTCCTCATTTTTGTTTTTGAGGACAAAAACATTGTTAAGGGGAGGGTATTTGACAGGATCTCAGTCTCTCGGTTGATCAATTAGATTATGTTTGCAGTGGATTTAGCACATTAATTAGCAATTATAGCAAGAACTTAAAAGATATTGCAATTAAAAGCATAAACATAGAGAGAGAAGAGTTCTGCGAAACAATAAATGTTCTATTGGTCACACGTTTCGGCAATTAATACAGAATGGTTCACCATCCTTTTATAGGCGGCAAAAGGATGGGCGATGTCCTTTTTCTGACATCAACTGAATATTAAAATTACAACTGACAAAACATAAAACTACTGAAGATGTCAACAGCTGACATCTTCTTACAAAAGTTTCCTAAGTACTGACAAAAGTAAAACTACTGACAACCTACAACGATTGAAGAACAAACTCTTCAGTCGTTTATAACTACTGATACTATAACAGCTGAAGAGCATGCTCTTCAGCTGTTGTACAACTACTGAAACAAAATAAACTACTAAAAAGGAAAAACCACCACAACAACTGAAGAAGACTTCTTCAGCTGTTGTGACAAACTCTGAGTCTTCAGTACTTGGTCTTCAGACTTGGCTTCAGATGATGTAACAGCTGATGACTTCAGTAGATATCATCAGCTGTTGTCTTCAGTCTTTGTCTTCAGACTTTGTGCTTCAGTAGAAGGTCTTCAGTTCTTCAGCTTTTGATTCTTCAGTACTTGGTCTTCAGTACTTGAAGTCTTCAGTACTTGTAAGATCAGTACTTCAGACTTTAGTACTTGGTCTTCAGTACTTTGGAGTCTTCAGCTGTTGTTCTTCAGTTCTTTGATCTTCAACTTTGTTCTTCAGACTTTGTCAGAACAGCTGATGGGAGCTAAGATGCTCTCGAGTCTGACATTCAAGCAAGAGAACACAATAGCTGATGGGAGTCTTCAGATGCTCTCAAGTCTGACATTCAAGCAAGAGAACACAATGACTGATGGGAGTCTTCAGCAGTTGTTGTAGTGGCATGTGGGACTTAGAGGTTTTCCTGATCTTGGCTTATTGGTTCTTTTGGTCCAACAAACTCCCCCTGAACCAATGCAGCCAAAACCTCTAACTATTGAATGTCCCACTTATTGGTGGCATAATGATTGGTCTATTTCCTTCTAGATCAGATTAGAAGTTGACCCAGATAAGCACTGGCCTGAGAGGTAGTCTCTAGTGTTTGTTTGGCTAAGTATGGATGGGGGAATTGGACACAGAGCTGTTGTCCCATCCATGAGATCTACCTCCCATGTACAAGCCGGTAGGATTCTCGGGTGTAGGCCTGAAGAAAGATCATTTGTTCTTCTTTGGAGAGATCTTCAGGCACACCATCGAACAATCCCTCCCGACCGTACAGCTCTGAGATGTACTTGACCTGTCTTCCATTTTTGAGCTCAACTGTTGTGGTTTGCCTGTATGCAAACTCATCAGGATGTTTACCCTCCAACAACAGGTTGAGCTCATCCCTATGGAAATTCTCAAGCCTCTTATAGACCAGGCCCTTCCTAACCACCCTATTATCTAGCATTGTAAAGGGTGATTGGCCGGCTCTATAGGCTTTCTCGAATTCCTCTACTATTTCCCAGGGTGTTATTACAAAAGCCACAGAGATCACTTCATCTACGATTCTCTTGAGTTGGCTCTTGTATCTCACAGGCATGTCCTTCTTGACTATCCTGTGAGACACCCTTGGGTCAGGCCAAGTTCTCACCCTCTCCTTTTCATATTGATAGGTTTGTTTGAGGGTGAATAATCTCAGAGCTTCCTTTTGCATATTCATTATGGAGGTAGAAGCAGCATAGCATTTATCAATGCTTTTCAGCATTTCCTCATCGTGTAGCCTTTGCTGCTCCTCCTCCTCTAATTTTACCCTCACAGTGTCCTGCTGTGAGGTGGGAGTGATGGTTTGTGGTTTGGCTTTGGGTAGAGGTATAACTGCTGAAATGGGCAAGCTATCCTCCTCATCCTCCTCTTCTTCTTCTTACAGCCTCAACACCCTTCTCTTCTTCATCAAGGGTGGATCATTGGCTGCGGGTTTTGGTGGTGAAGGGGTTGGTTTTGTGGGTTGTGGTTTGGTGGTTGGTGTGGGAATTTTGGCAGGCACTTCTAGTAATCTAGATATGAGAGTAGGCTTAGTCTGTTTTACTAGAAGTGTCCTGTTCCCAGCACCGGCTTCGGAGAGGGCCTCAGCGACCAGTCCTTTAGTAAAATACCAGCCGAACAGATCTTGGTGGTTATTGCCAAGATTCTGTCCCTGGTCCATGCTTTAATGTCAAGGACTGGCCTGCCCAAATACTTCGAAGTGAATCTACTCATAGCCTCAAGTCTCTTTTGGTCCTCTTGGCTATAAGTAGACCATCAGTATTCAATCTCCTTAGTTTCCATCCTCCTGAGCTCCTGATCTAGCAAGGCAGTGTCCTTGTCAAAGCCTTGCCTGAACAGCTGATCAATGGCAGAATCCATTGATTTGCTGTGTTCAGCATCAGCCTCCTTGACAAGGGCTGCTAGATCAGAGTCCAGTTTCTCTCCCTCTCCCCTTTTCTTATCAGTGACACTGAAATTCTTTTGGATTCCAGCCACTTCTATTGGCTCTACCTCCCTCTCTTTCCTCTTCCCTTTCTCCCTCACCTTCCTAGTCTCCTCAACCAACTCCCTCTCTACCACCACCTCTTTTTATGCCTCTTTCTCTTCCTCACCCCTCTTCCTCTTGACTTGCACTGATGTCTCCCCCTTTTTGGGTGCATTGGTTGGGGTTTGACTATTAGCAAGTGCCTTAGAAATGGCAACCTCCACCAAGGGTTGTATGTATGTGGGAAGCCTCTCATCAAGGGTTTGAATGACTAAGTCTTGAAGTATGGGTGTGATGAGAGGTAGGGATTTCTGGAAGATAGCATCCAGCTGCTCAGGGGGGTTCTGTGCCAGAAGCAGGGCTGGTGGCTGAGTTTGTGGGAGTGGCTCAGTGTTTGTGAGACCTTCAGGTGAAGGTGCCATCTGTTGGGTAGTGGTGGCAGATGGACTTCTATCCTGAGTCATTTAAGCAAGCAGCTCTTTGAGTCTGCTTATCTCATCCTCTAGGATAGTGTTTTGAGCTACTACATCGTAGAAGAAGCTCAGGTCATCATCAGCATGAGCTGAATCACCTGACCTCCTGACAATGTCAGGATGTACATGCCCTGAGTGTGGCTCAGTAATGGCATGTGCCCCTTGTTCATGGTACTGGGGACTTCTAGCCTCCGGATTGGATCCATCATCGGCAATTGCCTCTGGTGAGGTCTTAGTGATGTTACCAGCTTCACCCTGCTCAGATGTTGATGCAGGGGAAGTGGCAGCCTCACCAGATTGTCCTATCTCCCTAGCCACACTGGGAGATTGGACTGATTCTCTATGTTGTGGGCTCCCACCGGCACTTGTACCCACCCCCTCTTCGGTTGGAGTCTCCCCAGTTGTAATAGGTTTCTGGGGAGAGGGTGGAGTGCTCAGATGGGTCAGCACTTTGGCTATTGCCAATGTTGGGCTTTGTGGGGCGGTCTCATCAGTAGATGGGCTCGAAGCAGTGTGCACAAGGGGAGGACTGTGCTCTTCAATGGTAGTCTTCTCAAGTGAGATAGACCCCAGTAATGTGGTTGCCCCAATGTTGGTTGCATCAGGCTCCTGTTGAGAGGAAGCCTGTGCGGTTGTAGTGGGTGGAGTCGTGGTACCTGCTGGGAGAATCGAACCAGCAGGCACATCCTGCCTTTGTGTTGCAGGGGCATCCTCAGGGGACTCGTCTCCCTGAGTAGCCTTTTTGGGCTTCTTTTTGGCTTTTGGCTTGGTGGGGACTTTGGATTTGGAGGTGGAGGCTGTGGGTTCCTTCTGCGTGGGTTTTCGCAGCCGGCCAGCCTGTTTGAGAGTGTGGTCAGTGTTGTGCCTGGAGTATACCTCAGCTTGAACAGCCATGGCAGGGACCCCAGTGCCAACTAGTCCCTCAGCCTGAAGCTGGTTTTCGAGCATCGCCATTATGAACCGCGGATACAAGATCCAACGGTTAGAAAATGGTTTTGTGGCCATGTCCTTGAGTTCCAAAAATAAAATAGCAGTAAAATTTAGGGGTTGTTTCTCAAGGATAGAATACAATACCTGTTGTCACCTTATGGACATCTGGTCCCACGAAGAGGTTTTGGGAGCCAGACACACGTTCACCATGTGGAAGATCAGTCGTTGAGGGTCAGGGAAGTGTTTCTTCAACAAGGTGGAGGCGGAGAGGTTACCCTGGTAGTCGTGGGATGTGAATGAGAGATCCAGGGCACCCTTGGGGTAGGAGGTGGGGTGGGTGGCATCCTCCAGCTCTAGGGTTTGGCGTAGAGTAGCTGGAGTGATAACCACGGGGTGGCCGTTGACGGAGGACCGGAAAGAGACCTTGCCATCCTGCTCTCCGGTTTGGACGGTTATATTCGTCTAAAACTCCACCAAGGAGTCGGTGTATATGGTGGGGTTCAGTAGAAAAGCCGTTTTGTAGGGTGAGTCGTTCATAAGATCGACGGCTTGGTGAAACTTAGGCCATAATGGCGATTTGGTGAGATGGGCGACACAGTTGTGTCGAGGTTTCAGTTGCATGGTCGCCATTAATGGTGTATGGGAATTTTAGAGGTTTTTGAAAGATTAGGGCAAGTGGAGTAAATGCTCTGAAGGTGGGGTATTTATAGGGTAGGGCAAAGGTTGAAAGAAAACTACTGAAGGTTTTGGTGTTAGTTATCAGTTGTTGTAACGACTGATGACGTGGTTTTGACCTTCAGTGGTTGTAACATCTGAGGACTTGGTATTAGTCTTCAGTAGTTGAAACTGCTGAGACCTTGGTTTTGTCTTTCAGATGTTGTAAACGTCTAAAGAGTTACTGTCGGTCTTCAGTAGTTATGAACTACTGATGACCTAGTATTCTTCTTCAGACGTTGTAACAACTGAAGACTTGGTGTTAGCCTTCAGTAGTTGTAAACTACTGAGATCAGTAGTGGTGAACTACTGAAGACATGGTATTTGCTTCAGTTGTTGTAAACAACTGAGGACTTGGTGTTAGCCATCAGTAGTTGTGAAACTACTGAAGACATGGTTTTGTCCTTCAGTTGTTTGGGTATGAAACAGCAGCTGTTGTCATCAGCTGAGGAGAAATTACTCATCAGTTGTTTCTGTCAAATCAGTTGTTTCATACTAGCCTCCACACTTACTCATCAGCTCTTTGGCTGACTTTCAGATGTTTCATTGACCCTTCAGCTCTTGTGAATATTTATGCCTTCAGCTCTTGTGATCAGATGTTCACAAGTGCTGATGAAATATTCTTCAGAGCTGGTGAACAAATTTTGTCTTCAGTACTTGTGTAAGATTACACATCAGTACTTGTGAGCAAAATTTGTTCTTCAGTACTTATTTATTTGAAAATCATACATCAGTAGTTGTAATCCACCTCACTACATCAGTTGTTTTCAATAAATAATGTACATCAGTACTTTAAGTCATTTTAGTCTTCAGTAGTTGTGAAAGAGCTGAAGACTAAATTACTCATCGGTACTTGTATTTGACCTTTGCTCTTTAGTAGTTGTGAACTAAGAGCACCAGCATAGGTCAAATCAATCAAGCTGCAGCATACCAAGCCTTAGTACCAAATTTTGGAATGTGGCACTATCTAAAGGCTTAGTAAAAATGTCTGCAAGCTCTTCAGCACTAGGCACAAACTTAGGATCAATCAGACCTTTCTCATAGCAATCCCTGATAAAATGATGTCTGATCTCAATATGTTTGGTCCTAGAATGCTGGACTGGATTCTTAACAATACACAGAGCTGATGCACTGTCCATTAATAATGGAGTCTTAGTCTCAGTAATGCCATAATCCAGAAGTTGGTTCTGAAGCCAGAGTATTTGAGAAGTACAACTTGCAGCAGCAATATACTCAGCTTCAGCAGTGTATGTAGCAATTGATGTTTGTTTCTTACTCTGCCAAGAAACTAAACAATTGCCTAGGAATTGGCAACCACCAGAAGTGGATTTTCTGGTGACTTTGCATCCTGCATAGTCACTATCAGAGAAAGCAACTAATTTGCAAGAATGCCCAGCTGAATACCAAAGACCTAGTGATTGGGTACCCTGCAGATATCTAAAGATCCTTTTGACTGCAATCAAATGGGATTCTTTAGGTGCAGCCTGAAATCTAGCACAAGTACATGTTGAAAACATGATGTCTGGTCTAGAAGCTGTAAGGTACATCAAGGACCCAATCATACATCTGTAAAGGGTTTCATCAACCGCTTTACCTTTCTGATCGACATCTAGTTGTGTGATGCTGCTCATGGGAGTAGAACAGGGCTTACAGGTTTGTAAATCAAACTTATTCAACAACTCTTTGGTATACTTGGACTGATGGATGAAGATTCCATCATCCAGTTGTTTGATTTGCAAACCCAGAAAGTACTGTAATTCTCCCATAGCACTCATTTCAAATCTTAGCTTCATAAGCTTTGTAAATTCATCACACAACTTTGGATCAGAGGATGCAAAGATGATATCATCAACATAAATCTGAACAAGGAGCTTATGTTGTCCCACAGTCTTGATGAATAAGGTTTCATCAATGGTGCCTCTAGTGAAGTTATTCTCTAGAAGAAAAGTTGAGAGTGTCTTATACCAGGCTCTAGGTGCTTGCTTCAGCCCATAAAGAGCCTTATCAAGCTTGTACACCCAATCAGGATGTTTATTGTCCTCAAAGCCTGGTGGTTGACACACATAAACCTCTTCTTTTATTTTCCCATATAGGAAGGCACTTTTGACATCCATTTGATAAACCTTAAGACTGTGAAAGGCAGCATAAGCTAGGAAGAGTCTGATTGCTTCCAGTCTGGCCACAGGTGCAAAGGTCTCATCATAATCGATGCCTTCTTCCTGTGCAAACCCTTGAACAACCAGTCTAGCCTTGTTCTTGACAATTTGGCCCTTCTCATCTGTTTTGTTCCTGAATACCCACTTGGTGCCTATAGCACACTTACCTTTGGGTAATGGAACAAGCTCCCACACTTGCTGTTTCTTGAATTGAAGAAGCTCAAGCTACATAGCTTCCACCCATCCATTGTTTCTTGAATGAAACATGGACACCCAAAGGCTCTAAAGAATGAAATAAGAGGAGCCAAATGATGAAGAACTTCATAAGGAGTCTTCATCAACCTCTTATTCACTAAAGCTCTATTCTGTACATAGCAAGCTGTATTGACAGCTTCAGCCCAAAAGGTCAGTGGCAACCCTGAGTCAGCCAACATAGACCTTGCAGCTTCAATGAGGGTCCTGTTCTTTCTCTCCACCACTCCATTCTGCTCAGGAGTTCTAGGAATGCTAAACTGCCTTCTAATTCCCTTGGACAGGTAGAAGTCATCAAGTGTGTGGTTTCTAAACTCAGTTCCATTGTCACTCCTCACACACTTGACCTGTAGGGAATACTGCTTTTCTACAAGTAACACAAAGTTCATTATTGTCTTTGCTACTTCATCCTTGGAGTGCAAGAAGAAAGTCCATACAAACCTGGAATAATCATCCACAATTACCAGGCAGTATTTCTTCTTTGCCATGCTCATTACTCTGACAGGACCAAAGAGATCCATGTGCAGAAGCTGTAAGCAGGCAGTGGACTTTGGTTCTTCTATTGAAGGGAATGAAACTTTGTGTTGTTTTCCTTTCACGCAAGCAGTGCAGTCATCTTCACACTTGAACTCCTTCTGAGGCAATCCTCTTACTAAACCATGGCTTATAAGCTGATTCATGTTCTTGAAATTAACATGACCCAGCCTTCTATGCCATAGTGTAGACTCTTGAGGAGATGCCTTGGAGAATAGGCAAGGATGGCCTTTTAGATCCATCTTTTTGGAAAGATCTAAGGCATACACTCTTCCTGTCCTGTTGGCCTTCAGGAGAGTGTGTTCATCCAATGCCTTGTCAATCAAACTCAGAACTTTTGATGACAGAATCCGACAGTTCTGGCCTTGTGAAAAGGGCAACATGGCCTTTGTCACACATTTGACTGACACTCAAGAGGTTGTACTTGAGATTCTCCACATGGTTAACATCATCAAACCTTATTTCCCCATTGGAAACAAAGCCTTTTTCCGACGATGTAACCCTTTGCATCATTGCCAAAGGAAACAAATCTCTTCTTTCCTTGAGAGTAGTCATTAAGAAGGGAGCTGCTTCCTGTCATGTGCATGGATCCTCCACTGTCTACATACCAGATGCTTCTATGGCATGTTGAAGAACCCTGCAAACACAACCATGTGTTAGTTAGTCTTGGAGACCCAAACCTGCTTGGTTTTGGGTCTGGTCTCAGCTACAGGTGCAGCACTAACAGGTGTGTTATGTGTGACAGCCTGAGGTGAAGAAGATGGTGCAGAAGTGGAACCCTTTGGCTTGGACTTCCTTTTCTGTGGTTTCAACACAGGAGCATCTAAGTGGTTGACTCTTCCCACTAGTTGCTGAACCATCATCACCAACTGTGTCTGATTTTATGATAAAGCCTTCAGCTCTTCAGACACATTGGAGTTTGCTGATGATGAGTTCCTATGTTGTACCATCTTTTTCTGAGCAACCTCAGCTGTTGCCTGAGTTATCCCTACCTTCTTTTTAGATTTAGCTTTGGGCTTAGGGATTTCAGGCTTGGATGTTGCTAGTAAAAACTTGGTTTCAAACTCATTCTTCATTTTATTGATGCTCTCAGTAATTTTCTCCTTCTTTTTGAGTTTGGAACCCCTTTTGTACCAGCAATCATCAGTAAGATGATTGAACAAGCCACATATCTCATATGGCTTTTTCTTCATCTTATGCTGATCATCAGCTGAAGAGGATTTAACTGCTGAAGACTTGTTCTTCAGCTGTTTGTCATCAGTACTAGCAGCTTTCTTCCTAGTGCTTGCTTTCCTGGTATCCTCTCTAGCTGTCTTCAAACCTTTCCTACTGTTAGTTTTCTTCTCTTTAGTGCTAACAGTATTTGAGGTTTGAACTTCAGATGTTGTCACTTGCTCTCCAGTACCTTCAGTACTTCTAGTGACAACACCTGAGTTGATCAGCCTTTTGGTCATGTGACAGTCAGCATTTGAACCATCAGCTGTTGTGGCATCAGCTGATTGGTTTTGATAGGAGTTAATGCTGACATCTATCTCTGATGATGCTGAATCAGAAGATAGTAGGTCACATGAAGAGAAGGATTGGTTATTGCTCTCCCCATCAGATTCAACTTCTGCTCTTGAAGTGAAATCTATGGGAGGAGCAGTGTGATTATAACCAATGCCAAACTTCACATTGGAAGCTGATTGCTTGCTCAGAATCATTTCAAAACCCTTGCATGATTGCACCCATCGATCACACTCAACTTGGGTGGTTGCAAGAGTTTCCTTGAGGTCTTTGTACTTCTCTAGAAGTACATCTTCCCTAGCTTTAGCATCTTTGATTTGGCATTTAAGCTTGTAAATCTCATCATTTTTATCTTTTAGAACAACCTCAAAATCAGCTTTTCTTTTGGAAATAGTGTGCTCAAGCTCAAGATTTTTATCTATTAAAGCTACATTTGCTTCTCTAATAGAAGCAAATGCTGCTATGCATGATTCAGAACAAAGCTTGGCTTTTGCCTCAGTGGATACCTGAGATGAGGCATTGGATGATGACCCTTCAGTAGAATCAAGGGCCATCAGAGCAAGATTTCCAAAAGGTTGGTCACCACCATGTTGACCAGCACCTTGGAGTAGTTGTTCCTGACCAGATAGCTCTTCTGGTAGACTACTCCAGTCAACAGCAGTTGAGGTGAAAAAGCTTTGTTGTTGAGGTTGTGTGTGATGATGAGATTGGGAAGATTGAGGCTCAGGAAGAGCATGAGGTGGTTGAGCCGAGGGTGCTTGAGTTTGACTAGGCTGAGGCATGTAGTAACAGGGGTAAGAATATGGCATATGACCCTGTGGCACAAAATAAGCAGGTGGTGCCTGTGCCTGAGATGGATGGGAAGAACTGTAGGAAGGTTGCCCTTTGTGCTGTGAGCTATTGCTGGGAAAAGTCACAAAGGGTGCAGATGAGTTAGATCCAGATGATCTACACTCTCTTGCAAAGTGTCCAAGCCTTTGGCACTTGTGACACCTCAACTTGCTCTTGTCAAAACCATCTTTGGTTTTGCCAGAGAGTCCGGGGAATTTCCTACCAGTTCTTTTGTAGAACTTCTGAGAGCGGATATTTATCATTTCCATTTGGTTCAAAATATCCATCTCTTCCAGATCATCATCTGGAATGCCCTTCAAATCCTCCATCAGAAAACACAAGTTGTCACCACCACCTCCTGAACTACTAATACCAACAAAAGCTTTTTCTGAGTTGGTAGAGAAATCAATATGCTCATCATAAGAACTTTCTGATGAAGCATATTCTGACTCATGACTTATCAAGGCAGCATTACCTTGGACAAAGTCATCAGCAAGCTTGCCAGAAGATGACAACTTCCTCTTTTGCTCTATCTCTCTCTCAAAAGTGAGCAATTTCCCATGAAGTTGGGTGAGAGATAGAGTTTCCAGATCAGCATTAGAGCGTAGGACAATGGTATATGTGTCCCATCTCTCAGGCAATGACCTGAGGAACCTGTTGTTCATCTGGCTGTTGGAGTACTCTTGTTTGACCATCTTCAGCTCAGAGATCAAACAAGAGAACCGCTCAAACTGCTGGGTCAGAGTCTCACCCTTTCTATATGAGAATGTCTCATATTGTTGGGCGAGGATTTCCCTATTGTTTGCTAAGACCGAATCAGTTCCTCCAAATTGTTCCTTTAGAGCAACCCATAGGTCATGAGCAAACTCATGATGCAAGAGCCCTGAATATATTTCATTAGGAATGGCCATGGCTAAAATTCCATAGGCTCTAGCATCGATTTCAAACAGCTTTAGATCTTCGTCCGAATATTGTTCAGGTTTCTTCGCAACCTGTTCATTAGATTCCGGGACGCTCACCATAGGCTTGTATGGCCCATGCACCACTGACTTCCAACAACCAGCACTGTTGACAGCCAAGTGGTGCAGCATACGTCTTTGCCATATGTTATACTCGTTCCTAACCAGCATCGGAGACTTGGTTGCGGAACCAGTATTGTGAGGATCATTAGTTGGTGTTGTCATCTCAGGTTTTAGTCAAAAACAAGTTTAATCAAGACAAACGTAACTAAAAACCACCAAAAGACCTCAAGATTTTGGCCGGAAACAGCAGAAACTCACTCTCTATGGCTAATTCTTGCAAATTGCTAATTCGATCAAACTGAGAGATCAAAAGAGCAGTTTCAAATGATCAATAGTGAAATCGATCAATGATTAACCTGCTCTGATACCATTTGACAGGATCTCAGCCTCTCGGTTGATCAATTAGATTATGTTTGCAGCGGATTTAGCACATTAATTAGCAATTATAGCAAGAACATAAAAGATATTGCAATTAAAAGCATAAACATAGAGAGAGAAGAGTTCTGCGAAACAATAAATGTTCTATTGGTCACACGTTTCGGCAATTATTACAGAATGGTTCACCATCCTTTTATAGGCGCAAAAGGATGGGCGATGTCCTTTTTCTGACATCAACTGAATATTAAAATTACAACTGACAAAACATAAAACTACTGAAGATATCAACAGCTAACATCTTCATACAAAAGTTTCCTAAGTACTGACAAAAGTAAAACTACTGACAACCTACAAGTACTGAAGAACAAACTCTTCAGTCGTTTATAACTACTGATACTATAACAGCTGAAGAACATGCTCTTCAGCTGTTGTACAACTACTGAAACAAAATAAACTACTAAAAAGGAAAAACCACCACAACAACTGAAGAAGACTTCTTCAGCTGTTGTGACAAACTCTGAGTCTTCAGTACTTGGTCTTCAGACTTGGCTTCAGATGATGTAACAGCTGATGACTTCAGTAGATATCATCAGCTGTTGTCTTCAGTCTTTGTCTTCAGACTTTGTGCTTCAGTAGAAGGTCTTCAGTTCTTCAGTTCTTCAGCTTTTGATTCTTCAGTACTTGGTCTTCAGTACTTGAAGTCTTCAGTACTTGTAAGATCAGTACTTCAGACTTCAGTACTTGGTCTTCAGTACTTTGGAGTCTTCAGCTATTGTTCTTCAGTTCTTTGATCTTCAACTTTGTTCTTCAGACTTTGTCAGAACAGCTGATGGGAGCTAAGATGCTCTCGAGTCTGACATTCAAGCAAGAGAACACAATAGCTGATGGGAGTCTTCAGATGCTCTCGAGTCTGACATTCAAGCAAGAGAACACAATGACTGATGGGAGTCTTCAGCAGTTGTTGTAGTGGCATGTGGGACTTAGAGGTTTTCCTGATCTTGGCTCATTGGTTCTTTTGGTCCAACAGTATTGTTAGTGTTAGAATAAATGAGGGACTAGAGATGTAAATTGTTCATAGTTGTGGACTTGTTTGTAATAGCTTGGTTTGTTGTTATAACCGTTGTAACGATCTTAACGGCCAATGGCCTATCTTGAATATAAATAGAAGCTCAGCTACTTGAATAGTTCAGCTTAGATTTTGGGGATTCTTCTTCTTCTTCTTACCAATTCTAAGCCTAATAGTTTCCCTAAATCTGTTAGATTCAATCGCATCTATATCATTGCATATTAATTGTTAGATGCTTGTATTGAATTGTGTTATGTTTGATGTGTTGAAGATATGGGTTTTTGGTATTGGGGTTTAGGGTTTGGTTCTTTATGGTTTTGGGTTATTGGAATTAGGGTTTAGGGTTTGGTTCTTTATGGTTTTGGGTTATTGGTATTAGGGTTTAGGATTTAGGGTTTTGTGTTGTTGAAATAGATGTGGTTTCTTGTACTCTCGGATTTGAATAAGTCGAATTGGGTTGATGATGTAGACTTCTCCTCACAAACGTGGAATCAGAAATGGACCAAAGGCTTTGAACCTATTCTGGTGATCATCCGTTGCAAGTGAGACCTCTGGTTTAGATTTTAAACATTATGATATACCGTATTTGATCTGCAAATGAAGGGTTTGATTCTTGTGTCTTAGAGAAGATGTTCTTGTTCTTAAGTTTTATGAAATAGTCAAATTGTGAAAAAGCTTGAACTTTGATTCTTGATTTCTTATAGACCTTACATTTAGATTTCTAACATCATGATGATATATAGCTTTTGATCTGAAAAAGATGGATTTGATTCTTGCATCTTAGAGAAGATGTTCTTGTTCGTAAAGTTTATGAAATCATCAAATTCTGAAAAAGTTTGGACTTTGATTCTTGATTTCTTGTAAGTAAGACGTCTGATTTAGATATCTAGGATTATGATATACAGCTTTTATCTGTAATTGATGGGTTTGATTCTTGCGTCTTAGAGAAGATGTTCTTTTTCTTGAATTTCATGAAATCACCAAATCGTGAAAAAGATTGGACGTTGATTCTTGATTTCTTGCAAGTAATACCTTGGATTTACATTTCTAGCATCACGATATACAGCTTTTGATCTAAATATGATGGGTTTATTCTTGCATCATATGTAAGATATTCTTGTTTGTAAATTTCATGAAAAGCTTATCATTAGCTAAACATTATATGATTTTCTTGCAGGGTATGTTGGCGAGTCAAGCTGCCTCATTTCTTCTGTTGCAGTGGACTAGGGACACTGATGGACAAAATGGTTCCACCAGTTGATCACCGTCTCACCGCTTCATTTCAATCATATTTGAGATCCTTTGAAAGACATAGAATCACTTGTTATACTGACCTTGTTTACCTGTTTATTATGAAATTTGTAGGATTGAAAATGATCAGCCAATAATTTGTTTGCCTCTGTTCTATTGTTTAGTTTCTTCACCATCGCTGACTTCTTTCTCTTCTTGGAGAAAAAAATGACAGGCAACCCAGGTAACTTTGTACTTGATAGAAAATCTACATACAAATCTTATTACAAATCTTATTTCAGTGGTGGATTTGGAATTTTTTATCTATGGATACCGGAAACAGGTCGGTTTAATAACATAATGCCTAAACCTAATCTTGAGGTGTGCGTGTGATATAATGAACATGCTACGAGTAACCAAGGGTATTTTATGAACGGGCTCTTTGGAAATGAAATGTTTACATCAACCGCTAACTTTGAGAGTCCCTCCAAACAAGGAGCCATAGGTCTGGCTCGGTCTACCTTATGTTCAGAGAAACACTTTGGTAGCAAATCTAAGGTTCTTCAACCAATCGAGTTTCAAATTCTTGAATTAATAGAATTTTGTTTTTTAACTGGATTCGAATTAGATTTGAAGGATTTTATTCATATTCAATTTCGAAACAGTGTTTGAATTTGATTTGATTTGAATTTGATTGTTGAATTCGAATCAAATATGAATCGAGTTCAAATCCATCAAAAGAAATTATTTTTGTTTTTTTAACTAATAATCTTTAATATATGATATAACTAAAGAAGAAACAGGGTAAGGAAATTAGAAACATAAATTAAAGTATTAAACTTATAATTGAATAAATAAAAAATACATATATATAATTTATTTATATAAAATATAAATAAATAACTATATTATGCACATATATAAAACTAAATGTATATTTTCAATTCAAAATTCAAATAAAAAATCACAAATTCAATATTCGATTCGAATATGATAAAATATTTTGAATCAAATTCGAATTTGAAAATTCGAATCGAATTTCAAACCCAATTCTAAGCAAATATATTACAGACGCTAGTTTAATTATATGAATTGTTCAATAAATCTGAAAAATTATAATAAATTGAATATAAGAAAGTCGTATGCATGGTTACGTAGTTATATATATATCATTGCTATGTCCCCTATTGCTCTTCTTTTAATTCAGGAAACAAAATAAAACATATCTCAAACACAATTATAATTTCACTGGAACACAATGATTCTGAAAATAAAAGAGGCAATGTCTAATCCATAATAAAACATAATTATAATTTCACTCAAACACAATTCACTTTAAAAGTGATGAATGATTTACAAAAGTGATTATTGAATAAGTTAAATAACTACAGCTTATATATTACATGTTACTTACACATGCTTACAAACAACCACTCCTTAAAAAGACATATCTAGTAATATAACTTTTTATCTAATGTTTTAACGGAACCAAATTCTAACTATCCACACATCTACAAAACTATAAGTATGTATAGATAACAGCACCAACAATATGTTATATCATTCTTATGGCCCCTGTTGCTCTTTCTTTCAATAAGCAAAACAAAACCCCCAAACTGTGTAACCCTAAAACAAGTACATATAGTCTAATTAGAAAAGGGGATTTCCAATTATCTTCTATTTTAATCTAATTAAAGATGTGGGTTCGCAAATTGAATCTTAACTAACTTAACATTTTCCTATGGTTCATTGAACAACAAAGTGTAATTAACATAAAGATACACGATGAACATAACACTACACTGAGTACATAACAACTAAAAAATCACATTTTTAGGGTTTTGCAGCCATAGAATGAAAAACAAAGTAAACCATATCGACATTTTGTACAATTGGTGCCAAAACACCACAAATTGCTACTTAATTTCATAAAATGAACGACCACAAAAGATTGGGGAACGCCATTTAAAACCGGCGGTTTACTATTTAAACGACTTACCCGCTTGTCGTGTTATACATCTTCTTCTCCATCCAGTTGATTCTTCTGTCCTATGAAAGCTTTCCGTCCATATTACTGAAAACAAAAACGATTAAGAAATGGCTACACTGAACTGCTACCGTCGATCGCTTCTGAAGCACTCGAACCAGGAACAAAAAGAGGGCAAAAGAAATTTGGGGGTCGGTACTCTGTTCTCCAAGAATGGGTGTATGAAAAATTTTGAAAGGGGGTGGTTGTAAAGTTGATTGATTGGACGGTTTCTTTTCTGCACAGTTAGTGTACGGTTAGTACTTCAAGAACAATGTAATTTTACCTTCATACCCTTCTCCATGAAGTCAAAGCTGCAACCCTTATTATTTTAATAACAAATAATCCTGACCCTTAGATCTAGATTTACTTTAGAGATCAAAGGTTGATATAGGGTTAAAGAGTTTTTATAAAAACAATGGGTTCTTAATTTAACCACATCCTATATATATATATATATATATATATATATATATATAGGGAAGCATTCTATTGAGAACCATAAATATGTAAAGAACTACTAGAAACCACATAAGCAATGGACATAACACCTCGATAAAATTGGTAACACTAAAAGATGATAGTTTGATTCTATTTTTTAATCTTTTCTTTTATTTTAACACATCTCTCCTCAATTTTTTAAAAAAACTTTAAAATGTTCATATATGCAATACAATGTGTGTGCATTGATGCACATTATCAAAAGACTATAGATATCGTGATTTCTAAAATTTTATCTTAAAAGTAGTAAAATTACAAGCATTTTGATATATTTATTTAATAAATAGTATAAGAGTTAAAGTGTTTCTTTTTGGTTCTTTACAGATTTATGGTTCTCAATTGAATGTCATTCTATATAGGGAAGCATTCTATTGAGAACCATAAATATGTAAAGAACTACTAGAAACCACATAAGCAATGGACATAACACCTCGATAAAATTGGTAACACTAAAAGATGATAGTTTGATTCTATTTTTTAATCTTTTCTTTTATTTTACGAAAACGATTAAGAAATGGCTACACTGAACTGCTACCGTCGATCGCTTCTGAAGCACTCGAACCAGGAACAAAAAGAGGGCAAAAGAAATTTGGGGGTCGGTACTCTGTTCTCCAAGAATGGGTGTATGAAAAATTTTGAAAGGGGGTGGTTGTAAAGTTGATTGATTGGACGGTTTCTTTTCTGCACAGTTAGTGTACGGTTAGTACTTCAAGAACAATGTAATTTTACCTTCATACCCTTCTCCATGAAGTCAAAGCTGCAACCCTTATTATTTTAATAACAAATAATCCTGACCCTTAGATCTAGATTTACTTTAGAGATCAAAGGTTGATATAGGGTTAAAGGGTTTTTTATAAAAACAATGGGTTCTTAATTTAACCACATCCTATATATATATATATATATATATATATATATATATATATATATATATATATATATATATATATAGAAGAATCAACTGGATGGAGAAGAAGATGTATAACACGACAAGCGGGTAAGTCGTTTAAATAGTAAACCGCCGGTTTTAAATGGCGTTCCCCAATCTTTTGTGGTCGTTCATTTTATGAAATTAAGTAGCAATTTGTGGTGTTTTGGCACCAATTGTACAAAATGTCGATATGGTTTACTTTGTTTTTCATTCTATGGCTGCAAAACCCTAAAAATGTGATTTTTTAGTTGTTATGTACTCAGTGTAGTGTTATGTTCATCGTGTATCTTTATGTTAATTACACTTTGTTGTTCAATGAACCAGAGGAAAATGTTAAGTTAGTTAAGATTCAATTTGCGAACCCACATCTTTAATTAGATTAAAATAGAAGATAATTGGAAATCCCCTTTTCTAATTAGACTATATGTACTTGTTTTAGGGTTATACAGTGTGGGGGTTTTGTTTTGCTTATTGAAAGGAAGAGCAACAGGGGCCATAAGAATGATATAACATATTGTTGGTGTTGTTATCTATACATACTTATAGTTTTGTAGATGTGTGGATAGTTAGAATTTGGTTACGTTAAAACATTAGATAAAAAGTTATATTACTAGATATGTCTTTTTAAGGAGTGGTTGTTTGTAAGCATGTGTAAGTAACATGTAATATATAAGCTGTAGTTATTTAACTTATTCAATAATCACTTTTGTAAATCATTCATCACTTTTAAAGTGAATTGTGTTTGAGTGAAATTATAATTATGTTTTATTATGGATTAGACATTGCCTCTTTTATTTTCAGAATCATTGTGTTCCAGTGAAATTATAATTGTGTTTGAGATATGTTTTATTTTGTTTCCTGAATTAAAAGAAGAGCAATATGGGACATAACAATGATATAACATATTGTTGGTGCTGTTTTTTATACATACTTCTAGCTTCGTAGTTGTTTATGCAGTTAAAATTTGTTTCCTTTAGACAGTACATAAATAGTTATGGTAATACAAACGTGTTCTTAACGAGTAGGTCGTTTGTAAGTATGTGTAAGTAAGATTTAATATAAAATCTGTACTTACTTGAGTTGTTCAAGGATCAGTTGCGTAATCATTTATCAGTTATAAAGTAAATCGTGTTTGAGTGTAATTAATAATATGTTTTACTAAGGAATAATCATTGTATCGCTTTTTTTCAGAATCAATGTAAAATTATGTATAATTAAGTTAGTAATAACATGTAACAAATGTGTAGCTATCGTAAGACTCAATTCAAACAATGAATGTGGATAACTAATTCCATGTAAAAGAGGTACTGAAGTGGGTTAGTGTGGGGGGTGGTTGGTGGAAACATGTTTTCTAGGAATAAGAACATGTAATTACGTACTAATTTGTTTTTTGTTACGTGTTTTTTGGAATTTAACAGAAACAAAAGGCGGAAGAGTATCCATCATACCAGTAATTCGAATAAATGGAGACACTCTAGAGGTCTATATTAAATGCAACCTTATTTTTATAGTCTGTAATGTTCCTTGAATAACAAGTATGTGTGTATAACCGCGTTACGCTTAATTGTAATAAACAGTTAGGACCAGTGAAAGAATAGCACTTAAATCTTTCAGCCGCTTTACAAACACAGCAGGTAGCCCTATAGAGATAGACACTGCTGGGGAAAGTAAGCAAGGTTTGCTTGTCATTACGTAATCATATTTGTTATGTTACTATAGACGTTTACGACCTTTACTTTTATAACAATTATATATTCTTGCAATTCATAAAGAAACAGGTTATGATGATGACTCCAACATGCCAATCATTTCATTAGTATCTTCAGAGGGCCCGAGTTCTCGTGGTAAAACAAGAAGTAGGAAAAAGAAGGGTAAGGTTTTCTACGGTAGGATGATGATTTGTAAACTGAGTTATTTGTATTTTTTGTCATGTAATTGACTGTAACACATTTAGGTTCTCTGTTTTTTTGTGGGGAGAGTTTTGATCTTACTTTTGCTCAAAAACAGGATTGGATGAAGGGATTGATGTACCAGTTGTTTCTTTACTGTCATCTGGAGGAAGTAGTTTTCGTCAAAACGCAAAGAGTAAGAATTGTGTTAAAAAGTTTTTCAATGAAATGATAAAAATAGTATGATAATTGAAAAGTAACGCTTGGTTCAAAAAACAACAGGGGCTTGTGTGAGCGGGAAGTTAACGGATAACGCCTCGGAGAAAAAGGAAGAGAAAACCACGGTCAAAGGTAAGAACATGTTTATAGTTGTCGTTTTCCTTGGGATAAGTAGTTGAAATAAATAAATATAATTGTAGGAGATAAATAAGTTTAACTTACTATAACTTACATAACTTTTTTTAAGCGTACACAAATAAGGAAGGTACGCGAATAAAATGTATATTTGACATAATGTTGGTATTCATGCTTTGATACTGTTTCTTTCAGGAAAAGAACTTTTATGTGTGGAAAGTAGCAGTCGCACTAAGCGGAAGATAGATTATAGTGAACTAGATAACGAAAGTAGTAAACAAAAGGAAAAACACTATGGGCGTAAGAAATACAAAAATTATCCATTGATAAATAATAGATGCTCACCCAAACCAATGACAAAAGTCGTTACATTACTAAACAATGAACAGCGTAGGGTTGTGGAAGAGATGGGGTTTGGTAAACTTTTGTCAATGAAGGTAGATGGAATCCCCCAGAAACTAGGATACTATGTTTTAGATGTTTTAAATGAAGAAACAATGGAGCTAGATTTGCCGTGTGGGAAAATAAAGGTTGATGAGGAGGCAATACACCAATTACTTGGTATTCCTAAAAAAGGGATTGTTTTAGATAGTCTTGAGGAGGCAGATGTAAAAAGTTCAGAGGTACAGGATTGGAGGAGTTCATATGGGGATTCATACATATCACCGGCAGATATAGTTGCTAGGATATCGAGTAGAGTAGATAATAACGTCAACCACTTCAAACTCGATTTCTTGGCGTTGTTCTTGTCTACTATGGTGGAATGCCATGCCCATGGGAAATGTAAACTGAATGCAATCTACCACATAAACAACCGATTTGACGTTAGCCAGATCAATTGGTGTGATTATCTGCTTAGCAAACTTAAAACCAGCAAGTTGACTTGGGACCGGAAAAACACAAAACCATATACTGGGCCGTTAACTGTACTTACGGTATGTTACACCATCACAAATTTATGTATATTTTTTTAATATTTTTTACATTAGTATAAGCTGATGTGCTTTGGATTCAACAGAATTGACATGAGTTTACTTATTTTTATCCTATGTTAATAAGTTTTTTTTTGGACGACCAATAAATGTTCACTTCGAAACTTTTGTTTGCCAGTTGTTGTATGTACGTGGAATGGGCTGCCCGGGTATGGAGGATGACAAATCTAAACCTGCTATTCAGTCTTGGAATTTTGAAAAACTGAAAATAAGAGAGAGAATTGAAATAACAAAAGGTGGATTTGGTAGAGGTGAGTTATTAGAGATTGGAGGTGATGATCGTGGTCAACGAACAGAAGGAAACAGCACACAACATGGTAATGTGCCTTCTGGAGTGGATAACGAGGTAAGTAGTAAAAACATGTACTGTTTTCTCAATGTAATACAGTGTAATTAAGAACAGTAACATGTTTGTGCTTCATTGTTCTTTTAAAACAAACATTGCAGGGACCTTTCGATCGTCTGGATAAAAAGATGAAGAAAGTTATGAAGTTAAAGACAGAGATTGAGTTGGGAATATTAGAAATGCAAGGGAAGGAAGAGGATGTCGAAGGAACTGATAGATTATTGTGTACTTTTCAAAGCATGTTCAACCATAAACCGAGACCACTATGCTCTCGTACGAAAGTGGATGATGGTAAGGCAGAAGATAATGTTCATAAACAACAGTTGGTAGATGATTTGATTTTTAAGGTTTGTATGGAAATTAATGAAAAGAGACAACCATTGATTGAAAGTGAAGAAGAGGATGTTTATAAAAATGAGCAAAACATATCTAGTAGTGGTACGTAGTTGTAGTTTTATAACCAAAATATTATATTTTTTTGATGCCCCCCAAACAATGTACTAATTATAATTGTCACAGGAGGAGACCTGTCAAGTAGAAGTGTAGTTGATCGAATCATTACAAACGATGACCTAGTAAATGTGCAAGAACCGTCCGAAAGAAACTATGGCGAAGAAGGTATGACAACACAAGGTACTTCTTTATTGTTTTCCTTTATTTAAAGTTTGTAACAAAAAATTATTTACAACAGTCCCTTTTATCCTAAAAAGTAGGGAAGTTGTTTCCGAAAAGTTTGCTTGATAAATGAAGTACAACTGACGGGGAGGATATGGGAGGAACAGATATGTTAATGCATTGTAATTTTTATTATTACAATTAACGCGAATAAATAAACATTTGCCACATGTGAGTGCTGTGTGTTATATATTAGTGCTGAAAATAATTTCACTATGGTCAAAAATTACTTGGCTGTTGAAACAAAAATGCAGAAGAGAGAGAGGCAAAAAACAGGACTACTGATCAGAGTATGCTTGAGAAGTCAAACATAACAAACGAAGGTATTGTTTCAAAAACAGGTTGTTATAATATAACGTAATATAATGTAATATGAAATTTCATAATTACTGTGATAAAAATATAAGTTTCTTGAATACATTCTGTTACATAATGTAATTTAACAGGTACAGTATACTAAAATATTTGTTGGACAATAAATGAGAACATAAATGTACGACATACAACTTGCATGTGGTTAGTAGAAAGTTATAATTCGTTATGTTATGTATTCATCTCATGTTTACAGTGAAAAGGAACTCCTGTTGTTAGGACATATTTGTATGCTGTAACCTAATGTAGCATGATGTAATATCATGTAAATTTTAGAGCAGGGCCATTGTTTTGCGTAATAAGTAGAGTAACTTTGGCGCAGATGTAAGTCGACCAGGGTTGGAGAACATCGCACAAGAAAATGTTTAGAGGAAACAAGAATGTTCATTACGAATGGAAGGAAAAAATGATGAATCAAAACAGGTTAATAAAGAGGGGCCAAAAGTGATCAGAGGTTTGTACAAATAATGGTTGTGTTTTTACATTAATTAAAATTTTTGTTTCTCTATTTTTTTAACTCGAAATTTTTCATATTCATTAAGTATAACTTAAATTTCTCCAGGTTATACTAAACGTGATATAATAAGTAATCGATACAAGTTCGGGAAAAAAGATGATACAAATCCAGTAGAGTTGGAAAAAGCAGCGGATAAAGGTCGGCGTCTAAACTTTGTTGCTATATTTTAGTGATTAGTCAGTAACTTTTCACACTAACAAATTGGTATCAAAACTATGTCTTATCGCAGGTTTAAAAAATATACCAAGTGAGCAGGAGAACGCTGCTATAATACCCAAAAATATTGTACAAAAGAGCGCAATGGAGCTAGATAAAAAAGAATCAAAGGTAAGCAACTTTGTCCATCGAATTGCACAATTCGGTACAGATATACAAAAATATATTAAAAATATTTTATATTCCAAAATTTGGTGTTCTTCTAGTGCCACATAATACATCATGCAACTTGGGTGGACCGTCTTTCAGTTTGGGAATGACGCAGGAGGTTGGGAAATCGACAATTGGTGGAGGTAATGTATAAAGACACGTTCCACTTGAAATGAAAATTGTTGTTACATCAGACTGCATTGTTTTGTTTTGTAAGAGTTAAAAAGGACGTCTATGCTAACGTTCCCTTGTGTGTTTGTGCATGTCTTTTACAGTACATCCCGGAACCAACTTTGTAGCCCCATCATTCAGCCTCGGCCTTACACAAGATGATAACATTGTTACAACAGAGAAAGGTAAAAGTACCAAAAAGAATTTTTTATCAAATTACAGTATTTCGATGTAGCGGCTTTATTTAAAAAATAGTAACGTTTTCTACTTATGTTGATCAGTTTAGTTTAGATTTTTGAGGATTATTTTTTTAAAGAAAGTAGATTTGCAACTTCGTAATAAAATAAAAAGGAAATGTTACTCTAACTTTCATAAGATGTATTTCATATATGACCATATAACTTAATTCTTCAGTTGTAACGACAGCTGATGCACAAATCTGGGTGCCCCGTCTTTCAGCTTGGGTTTAACACAAAACGCTAACATTGAGCCGATTCGATTAGGTAAAATACAAATACGAAGTTGCACCACAGAAAAAAAACAGAATTACATGATGTTACAAAACCCCCCAGGGAAAAGTATGTCCTTGTCATAAATTAAATTTTATCAATGGCAAAAATAAAATATGTTTTATTCATTTTGTTAGGATAATTAATATATGAAGTATTAATATTCTGGGGGAGTTTCTATTGCAGATTCTTATTTACACATAAATAAAATGCTTTGCATTATTTATTATATGTTTTATAGAAAAAAGAGTAAAAAATCTTATTGTTGTATTGTAGTGGATGAGGACTGCAGCGTTGGTCGACAGTCTTACAAGTTGACGATGACACAGGATGATGAAATAGGTTAAAAATTTTTTTTAGACTTTAAAAAGAACTATAGCACGCTACCTTCTACAAGGGGTGAAAGGGGGGGATGAAAGATATATAAATAAGTTAAGTTAAATACGTAACGAACAATAGAAGTAAAATGAATTAAAATACGCGGTAACATGTTTTTAGTGTACTGAAGATTTGTTTGACCTTCTTGTACATGATCTTAACTCTGCTTTTGTTGATAAAGCTACGAACATGGAATCTGTTGGAGCGGGAAAACGAGGTCCTTACATATTCTACATCGAACTACTACGTATTACATGACACTGCATTGTTGGTAGACGTGTTCTTCTATTGAGTATTCCTAACATGATTCGTTTTTCTTATTAGTTGATGGGATTAGCGCAATGGAAAAACGGAAAGTTGAACAGTTGACAACGATGGACGGACCGAGCTATAGCCTAGGATTAACACAGGAGGAGGAACATGCAAATCCTGTGGGAGGTAATTACTGATAAGAACATTTATGCAAAAATATTAGTAGGATTTTTAACATGATTCATTCTTTTTATTAGTTGATGGGCTTAGCACAAAAAATAAAGCAGAAGTTGAACAGTTCACAACGACCGACGTCCAGAGCTATAAGATAGGATTAACACAGGAAGAGGAGGATGCAAATCCGGAAGGAGGTAATGACTGATAAGCAGTAGGATTTGTTTTGTTTAAAAATAATTATTAAGGAATAAGATAGTACATAGTTTTGGTTATTGTTAAGTGTTGTTTTAATATGCAGAGAAACAGGTAGAAGAAAACAAAAAAGGGAGGATAATTACACGAAGGAAAAGAATGGTATCCTCGAAAGTAAAATCCCCGTACAGAATTCGGGTGACATCAATTGACCCATTGTTCAACAAGGAAGAAGACGCAATATGGGAATTAATCTTCAAGGGAGAACCAAGGTAAAAAAATACCATTTAATTACACTTGTTGGTATTAGTAATAAAAGTTGATTGGTACATTAATGCAGCAACCAAGTTTTTGACACCCAAATGGGGGTTAGGACAGAGATATTTATTTTAAGAACACTAGAGGCTAGTAGAGAGATATATGGAAACATCATAGACTGCTGGGCTGCGGTCTTAAATAATGAGGAAAAACTAAGAAGCAAGGATTCACCGCGCAGGCTGTTTCTCTGCCATGAACCATTTGTAAGTACACCTGCTTAACGCATGTCATGTATCGAATTATGTAAGGCCTCGATCCCGGGCACCTCACAGTTGGTCATTCACAGCATAAAACATACATATTAATAAATTAAGCAGCGGAATTAAGTTGGCAAAACCCTTCATTCATTTTAAAATGCTGTTGTTAAGCAATACATTCTAGTTCATTAGTCACAAAATAATTAGTCGAATGAATTACAAAACAACAGTATCGTCAAAACATAAATGGATGTCAGTCTTGCCCTCCGTGTAGCCATCCCCGTGTGCCATCCTCAGCAACCTGTTACCTGCCAACTGGAAAATACATAAAAGTCAGCGTTGCTGAGTGAGTTCTAGTTTTGTAGATTAAAATACTTTACTTTTCATTTCAAGGAAAACCTTTTTTTTTTACTTATATGCGGTCACACAAGTACGTACACAGATAATATTATTATTATCTTCGTCGTTCATTCATTAACTTTCGTTCGTGTGCCGTTCATCGTTTACATTCATATTCTTTCGTATTCTTTCTTTCATATTAGTTCTTCCATTCGTACGTATCTTACTTTCATTCATTCATACATTACATACGTTCATACATTCATTTCATTCATACATTCATTGCATACGTACGATCATTTCTTTCATTCATACGTTCATTACATTCTTTCGTACGTTCATTCATTTCATTCATACATTCACATTACCTTCTTTCGTACGTTCATTTCATTACTTCTGGTAACATGTACAATACCCCGAACATTATGCACGAAGCTGGTGCTGGACCTGTGGTGATCAACCACGAACATTGTGCACGAAGCTGATCCAGTCACCTGAGGTAAGTACATGCACCACTTATCTTTCATTCTATCATACATTAGCCAAGTCTGTTGCAGCACACGGCTGCTCACCTCAGTGGCAAATCTCATGATTTGCCTGCTAACCGAGTCTGTTGCAACACGTAGTTGCTCACCTCATTATCAATCTCAAAGATTGACCTGTGTGCATCCTTCGGGGTAGCTAACCCGCATCACAGTTGAGCTAACACCTGCCAGGGGTGTGCACCTCCATTTATTTGCTTGCAAGCCTTTCTTACGTTCATTTACGTTCCCTTCTTCTTTACCATTAATCTTTTACTTTATTAATGATATTACTTCTTCGTTAATTCTTAAACATTCTTTGTCATTTCATACCATACTTAACAATATTTAAATATTAATATTGTTAACAATAATAATATACTGATAATAATATCAGTAATAATAAGGGTTAGTCATTCATCATCATTACATGCATAAAACATCATTATTAATTAACCCTAGTCATTAATCATGCGAAACCCTACTGCACAAACACCAAGAAAATTCTGTTAAAAATTCTAAGTGTTTGGGCGTATGAGCCCTGTTCAGTCGTATGAGCCCTGCTCAGTCGTATGAGCCCTGCTCAGTCGTTTTCATTCCCCAGACTTAGGAAATTTTTCCTAGTCATACGACCACTGTTCAGTCGTTTCATCCCCCATACTTAGGAAATTTCTACTGGTCATACGACCACTGTTCAGTCGTTTAACCCCCATACTTAGAAAATTTCTACTGGTCATACGACCACTGTTCAGACATATAACCCCATACTTAGAAAATTTCTAATGGTCATACGACCACTGTTCAGTCGTTTAACCCCCATACTTAGAAAATTTCTAATGGTCATACGACCACTGTTCAGACATATAACCCCATACTTAGAAAATTTCTACTGGTCATACGACCACTGTTCAGACATATAACTCTTAAAATATTTCTAAGGCAAATTTCATGGGCGTATAAGCACTATTCAGACATATTACCTTGTACTTGGTTTTCTAAGTCAAAATTTCAGACATATGACCACTATTTGGTCTTATTAGTCGTATTAGCAGCCTATTCATGTGTCTAAGTCATATTCCAGTCCCCAAACATCATAATACCTATTTCTAAGCATGTACATACGGATTCAGGCATAAACTTAACACAAACATAGGCATACGTTCACCCTAATACATACTCTATAATCATACACAGGTACGTAACATACGGGTTTCATACACAAATCCATAAAAACATACATACATGCATTTTCCAGTCCCAAATCATTTTAAAAACGAGTAAAAAAGGGGTCTAGAAACTCACCTTTGCTGTTTTAAACCTTCAAACTCTAAAACTTGAATTTCTCAGATGTTCTCAACACCTACAACCCGCTGAAACACATAACCCGAACATGCAATCACACCTATGAGCATACAACCGAGGCTAGATCAACCAAAAATGACTTAAAACACTTAATCTTACCTCAAACTCGAATTCTTCTCCTTTCTCTCTCTAAAGCTCGTAGTCTCTGTTGTTTCTCTTTCTAAAATCCGAACAAGAAAGGGTGTGCAGAGGGTTATGGGCGACCATATCGCCTTTTACACCAACTTTTTTAAGATTTTTATCATTTTAACACTTTTGGTCCCTTAACTTTGGGGTTGACTTCCTTTTCCTCTTTTTTTTCTTTCTCTTTTATTCTTTTATTTCTTTTTAATAAGAATTACGGGTGTTACAAGTCCACCCCCCTTATATAGGTTTCGTCCCCGAAACCTGTTATTCCTCAAACAGATGTGGGTAATGTTGCCTCATCTCCTCTTCAGTCTGCCACGTAGACTCGGATCCTTTCCTGTGCTTCCACTGTACACGCACAAGAGGAACCACTTTATTCCTTAACTTCTTTTCTTTACGATCGATGATTGCCACTGGTTGCTCCACGTAATTGAGTTGTTCGTCTACTTCAATATCCTCCAGTGGAACAATCATATCTTCATCAGCTAAGCACTTCCTCAGATGAGATACATGGAATGTGGGATGAATTCCACTTAACTCATCTGGCAGTTCAAGTCGATAGGCCACCTCTCCTACTCGTGCGACAATTCGGAAAGGTCCTATGTACCTCGGGCTTAGCTTACCTCTTTTCCTAAATCTGATAATCCCTTTCCAAGGTGAGACCTTCAACATGACTCGGTCACCAACCTTGAACTCTATCGGTCTTCGCCTCTTGTCAGCATACGACTTTTGCCTATCTTTCGCCGCCTTCATGAAGGCTTTGATCTTTTCTAATTTCTCAGTCGTTGCTTCAATCACCTCAACACCTCCCAGTTCTTTCTGCCCAATGTCTCCCCAACATACGGGCGTCCTACATCTCCTACTGTATAGCATCTCATAGGGTGGCATGCCAATACTGGCATGATAGCTATTGTTGTACGAGAATTCTGCTAACGGCAAGTGATCATCCCAACTTCCTCCAAAATCGATCACGCACGCCCGAAGCATGTCTTCGAGTGTTTGGATCGTCCTCTCAGACTGACCGTCTGTCTGAGGGTGATATGCTGTACTAATGTGTAGCCTCGTCCCCATTGCATCATGAAATCTCTTCCAAAACTTGGAGGTAAACCGGGTGTCGCGATCGGACACAATAGACACCGGTACACCATGACGAGCTACAATTTCCTTGATGAACAGATCCGCCAATTTTTCAGATGAGTACGTTTCGCGGATCGGTAGGAAGTGGGCACTCTTCGTCAGGCGGTCAACTATCACCCATATAGCATCATACCCTTTAGGGGTACGTGGTAACTTCATGATGAAGTCCATGGTGATGTGCTCCCACTTCCACTCGGGTATATCCAACGGTTGGATCTTCCCGTAAGGCTTCTGGTGTTCTGCCTTTACTTGTAAGCAAGTTAGGCATTTACTCATGTACTCCACTACGTCACGTTTCATACCCGGCCACCAGTAATCCTTCTTCATATCGTGGTACATTTTGGTAGCACCGGGGTGAATGGAGTATCGGGTCTTATGGGCCTCATCCATGATCTTTTCACGTAGATCCCCGTATCGAGGAATCCACATTCGCCCAAATCGGGTCTTAACACCTAGAGTGTTCTCACCCAACTCCGTAACTAGACCTCTCATCCTTTCGGAGTTAAGACGATCTTCTTTCAAAGCCTCGTCTTGAAACTCCTTAACCTGTGTCATCACGTCGGAGGTCATGATTAACTGATAAGCCTTCACCCGGATCGGCTCAGGCCTTTCTTTTCGGCTGAGGGCATCTGCCACCGCGTTGGCCTTGCCCGGATGGTAATGGATTTCGCAATCATAATCCTTTATTAGTTCCAACCATCGCCTCTGCCTCATGTTCAGATCTTTCTGCTCGAAGAAGTACTTCAAGCTTTTGTGGTCGGTGAAGATTGTGCACTTCGTCCCGTATAGATAGTGCCGCCAAATCTTCAACGCAAAAACCACCGCGGCTAATTCTAGATCGTGTGTGGGATAGTTGACTTCGTGGGTCTTCAGCTGTCGAGATGCGTAGGCTATCACCTTTCCACGTTGCATCAACACACAACCTAGCCCAGAATAAGATGCATCCGAATAGACCACTAAGTCTTCATTTCCCTCGGGCAATGTCAAGACAGGAGCTTGTTTCAGTCTCGTCTTCAACTCCTCAAAGGCCGTCTCCTGCTCTCGACCCCACACGAATTTCACATCCTTGTGAGTCAACTTAGTCAAAGGTGAGGATATCTTGGAGAAGTCTTGAATAAATCTCCTATAATAGCCCGCCAATCCCAAGAAGCTACGAATCTCGGATGGCGTCTTTGGTGATTTCCATTGCATCACAGCCTCAACCTTTGCTGGGTCCACTATGATTCCCTCTGCATTTACCACGTGACCCAGAAATTGCACCTCACGTAGCCAGAAAGCACATTTGGAGAACTTAGCATACAGTTTCTCCCTTCTCAAAGTCTCCAATACTTCCCGAATATGACCAGCATGCTCTTCTTTGCTTCTCGAATAAATCAGGATATCATCGATGAACATAATCACTGATTTATCTAACATTGGCCGACACACTCGGTTCATCAAATCCATAAAAGCAGCTGGCGCATTGGTCAACCCAAAAGACATGACGAGAAACTCGTAGTGACCGTAGCGCGTCCGAAAAGCTGTTTTAGGAATATCCTGCTCCTTTACCTTCAATTGATGGTAACCAGATCGAAGATCTATCCTCGAGAACCAACTGGCACCCTGGAGCTGGTCGAACAAGTCATCGATCCTCGGTAACGGACACCGATTCTTTATGGTCAACTTGTTCAACTCACGGTAGTCGATAAACATTCTCATGCTACCGTCCTTCTTTTTCACAAATAATACCGGAGCACCCCAAGGAGAGATACTCGGTCTAATGAAGCCCTTGTCAAGCAACTCTTGTAGTTGCTCCATCAACTCCTTCATCTCAGTCGGAGCCAATCGATACGGTGCTTTAGCAACAGGTTGGGCACCGGGTATCAAGTCAATTTGAAATTCGATTTCGCGGTCAGGTGGCAATCCCGATAAGTCTTCCGGGAACACATCTGGAAGCTCACACACAACCGAAACGTCGGATAGTTGTGGTGTTGGCGTTTCCACATCCTTCACATAACATAGGTAGGCGTTGCACCCACGCCTCATGCACTTCCCCGCCACCGCCATCGAAATCACCTTCGAGATCATCGTTACCCGATCACCGTATATTGTCACCAGACTTCCGTCAAATGCCGTCAATCTAATCATCTTCTTTCGACATACGATATTCGCTTCGTAGGTTGCCAACCAATCCATCCCTAGTACTACATCAAATCCACCTAGGGGCATCACATGTAATCTAGCAGCAAACCTATGACCTTCTAATTCTATGGTACAGTCCTCTATCACATCGGTAACTCTAGTGGACTTACCAATAGCGGTTTCTACTTCAAAGGGCTCACTAATACATTTACTACTAACAGGCAATTTAGCACCGAAAGTGGCAGAAATGAAACTCTTACTAGCACCAGAATCAAATAACACAGAAGCAAGAGTTTGATTTACTAGAAACGTACCTGACACCACATCGGGGTCCGTCCTAGCCTCCTCTCTGGTCATGGTGAAAGCTCTGGCACTTGCCTTCTGCCCTTCAGTCCCGGCCGTCTTCTTTGCCCCGGAACTCTCGGCCCTCTGCTTCCTGCAATCCTTACTCATATGACCCACTTCGCCACAGTTGAAACACCTCGCAGTCTTACAGTCTCTAGCCATATGATCGGATTTCCCACACTTGAAACAGACGTTTAACCCCCACCTACATTCACCACCATGCTCCTTACCACACTTGTCACATCTTTTGGGTCCCGAGCTTGGTGACCCCACCCTACGGTCATCCCTTCTCGCCTTCTTGTTATTCAGGGTAAAGCCACCACGCCCGAACCGTTTCCCATTCCAGTTCTGGTTAGCACCACCGGCTTTCTTTGCCTCCACCACCATCACTTCCCTCTAGTCATAGAGCCTCCCAGCTAAGTCTACTGCCGACCTAAAGGTGCTCGGTCGGGCAGTAATCAAGTGCCTGCGGATGTCAGCTGGCAGTCCCTGAATGTACCGGTTAATCTTTCGGGATACCGGTGTCACTTGATCCGGCACCAGCCTCGCCATCTCATTAAATTTGGTAGTATACTGCTGGTGTGTCATGGTTCCCGCCTCGAGTTGTAGGAACTCCCTCTCAACCTTATCGAGTTCCCTGTGAGGACAAAACTCCTCTATTACCAGCTTCCTCAACTCGGACCATTTCATCTTTCCTATGGCCCTGCTGCCCTCAGCTTGGACGATGTTGTCCCACCAACATAATGCTGAGTCGGTAAAGGAGTGAGTGGCAAATTTCACCTTCTAATCTTCCCGGCACTCACTGATTTCGAGTACCGCTTCCATCTCCCTCACCCATCGGTGATCGGCTGCAGCAGTGCCATTGCCATCGAAAGTCGGGGGCTTGCACCTTTGAAATGCCCCGTAACTGCATCCCTTGGTCGTCACCCCTACCACATCATCTTCCTCTTCATCAGATACTACTATCTCAGGATCCGGTCGTTCCTCTTCTCCCTTGCTTTCCTTTCCAGTCGACCCTCTCCTGTCCTCCTTCTCCTTCCTCTCCTCGTTCCTCATAGCTCGAATAACATCGGTCACTACAGATGGCATAACTGCCTGTAGGACCTGGTGTACCTCATCAGCAATCGCCTCCCTAGCTGAGGCATTCAGACTAGCATTCTCAGTTCTTCATTCCGGTCAGGAACCTCGGGTTCACAGGAGTCGTCTTAGGAGCTTTAGCACTGCTCCTAGTCGTACGCGGACGACCTCTACCTCTAGCAGCCTTAGAAGGTTTCTTCCCAGCCATTTTCCTATGCGCTATAAGATTCAAACACTAAAACAGTCATTCAAGGAACAGCTCAGTTTATGTCAAGTATCGTAAGTCCCTAATTACAGTGGCCAGTTGTGATTAGCCACTTACTTTACTCTTCACACCCTAAGCACATCCTATCCTGACTACATCAGCATCTAAATCTACTAAGAACACATCAATCACATAGCACACGCACATAACACTGATTAACTTTTTAAGAAAAACAATACCTGATGGCACATGGCTACTCGGGCTGACATCCCTCTTTCCGTCCCATTCTCAATTTAAGTTAAGGTTTATTTTTGAAAATTTACCCGTTTCACTTAAACTTTAGCTCTGATACCAACTTGTAAGGCCTCGATCCCGGGCACCTCACAGTTGGTCATTCACAGCATAAAACATACATATTAATAAATTAAGCAGCGGAATTAAGTTGGCAAAACCCTTCATTCATTTTAAAATGCTGTTGTTAAGCAATACATTCTAGTTCATTAGTCACAAAATAATTAGTCGAATGAATTACAAAACAACAGTATCATCAAAACATAAATGGATGTCAGTCTTGCCCTCCGTGTAGCCATCCCCGTGTGCCATCCTCAGCAACCTGTTACCTGCCAACTGGAAAATACATAAAAGTCAGCGTTGCTGAGTGAGTTCTAGTTTTGTAGATTAAAATACTTTACTTTTCATTTCAAGGAAAACCTTTTTTTTACTTATATGCGGTCACACAAGTACGTACACAGATAATATTATTATTATCTTCGTCGTTCATTCATTAACTTTTGTTCGTGTGCCGTTCATCGTTTACATTCATATTCTTTCGTATTCTTTCTTTCATATTAGTTCTTCCATTCGTACGTATCTTACTTTCATTCATTCATACATTACATACGTTCATACATTCATTTCATTCATACATTCATTGCATACGTACGATCATTTCTTTCATTCATACGTTCATTACATTCTTTCGTACGTTCATTCATTTCATTCATACATTCACATTACCTTCTTTCGTACGTTCATTTCATTACTTCTGGTAACATGTACAATACCCCGAACATTATGCACGAAGCTGGTGCTGGACCTGTGGTGATCAATCGCGAACATTGTGCACGAAGCTGATCTAGTCACCTGAGGTAAGTACATGCACCACTTATCTTTCATTCTATCGTACGTTAGCCAAGTCTGTTGCAGCACACGGCTGCTCACCTCAGTGGCAAATCTCATGATTTGCCTGCTAACCGAGTCTGTTGCAACACGTAGTTGCTCACCTCATTATCAATCTCAAAGATTGACCCTGTGTGCATCCTTCGGGGTAGCTAACCGCATCACAGTTGAGCTAACACCTGCCAGGGGTGTGCACCTCCATTTATTTGCTTGCAAGCCTTTCTTACGTTCATGTACATTCCCTTCTTCTTTACCATTAATCTTTTACTTTATTAATGATATTACTTCTTCGTTAATTCTTAAACATTCTTTGTCATTTCATACCATACATAACAATATTTAAATATTAATATTGTTAACAATAATAATATACTGATAATAATATCAGTAATAATAAGGGTTAGTCATTCATCATCATTACATGCATAAAACATCATTATTAATTAACCCTAGTCATTAATCATGCGAAACCCTACTGCACAAACACCAAGAAAATTCTGTTAAAAATTCTAAGTGTTTGGGCGTATGAGCCCTGTTCAGTCGTATGAGCCCTGCTCAGTCGTATGAGCCCTGCTCAGTTGTTTTCATTCCCCAGACTTAGGAAATTTTTCCTAGTCATACGACCACTGTTCAGTCGTTTCATCCCCCATACTTAGGAAATTTCTACTGGTCATACGACCACTGTTCAGTCATTTAACCCCCATACTTAGAAAATTTCTACTGGTCATACGACCACTGTTCAGACATATAACCCCATACTTAGAAAATTTCTAATGGTCATACGACCACTGTTCAGTCGTTTAACCCCCATACTTAGAAAATTTCTAATGGTCATACGACCACTGTTCAGACATATAACCCCATACTTAGAAAATTTCTACTGGTCATACGGCCACTGTTCAGACATATAACTCTTAAAATATTTCTAAGGCAAATTTCATGGGCGTATAAGCACTATTCAGACATATTACCTTGTACTTGGTTTTCTAAGTCAAAATTTCAGACATATGACCACTATTTGGTCTTATTAGTCGTATTAGCAGCCTATTCATGTGTCTAAGTCATATTCAAGTCCCCAAACATCATAATACCTATTTCTAAGCATGTACATACGGATTCAGGCATAAACTTAACACAAACATAGACATACGTTCACCCTAAAACATACTCTATAATCATACACAGGTACGTAACATACGGGTTTCATACACAAATCCATAAAAACATACATACATGCATTTTCCAGCCCCAAATCATTTTAAAAACGAGTAAAAAAGGGGTCTAGAAACTCACCTTTGCTGTTTTAAACCTTCAAACTCTAAAACTTGAATTTCTCATATGTTCTCAACACCTCCAACCCGCTGAAACACATAACCCGAACATGCAATCACACCTATGAGCATACAACCAAGGCTAGATCAACCAAAAATGACTTAAAACACTTAATCTTACCTCAAACTCGAATTCTTCTCCTTTCTCTCTCTAAAGCTCGTAGTCTCTGTTGTTTCTCTTTCTAAAATCCAAACAAGAAAGGGTGTGCAGAGGGTTATTGTCACATGATACCAATCTGTCACACCCCCGCTTGTAGCGGAAACACGAGGATGCGACGGACGGGATCGTCATAACACTTGGCATAAATACAGAGATATAATACATGCAAACATCTCGTGTCATGACGTCCCCCGACACAATGGTGACTTGTGTCGTGGTTAGTCAGTTCCACGACTATCATAGTCTTATTGATTCCAATCCAAATCACACAATGTTCAAATATGAAACAAATGACAAATATTACATATGCAAAACTTATTGAAATCCTGAGGGTCTCGGCTAAGGCATCAACTCTAGCTATCCTCTTTGATTATGTTCACCTGAAAAGATATGCTCAAAAATGTCAACACATAATGTTGGTGAGTTCCGCAGGTTTAAATTGAAAACATGTAGTTGATGATGTATAGAATTTGATATGGAATCATACTGTAAGCAAAAACCACATAACATGTGTTTTACAACCAAACCCTATGACGTTTATGCATATAAGTTCGACGGAATATATTCACCCATGGCCTGATTGCTGGCAGCTGTAGTCGGTAACTCACAAGTTAAACCGATCTATCGAGGGTGGGGGTGTCAACCCAGTAGTACTACCAATACCTATCCGTTGGTTCCCAAACCCGGGAATTAATGGTTGTAAGAATCATAGAATAACACCATGTATGTATTAGAATATAAGAATAGTATCACATTGATTCCAAGTATGAAAATTTTATGTAAGATTGTACAGCATCGAAAACGGGTGAGCATACTTTTTCCCCAAGTTTGAAAAACATTGAAACAATTATAATAGCATAAAGAGGGGCCACGGAAACTCACCTTGGATTGATGTAATGTATATGAATAAGAACTTCAAGGAATTAAGCAAACACGATCAAACACGTTCAACACCTATTATTGATTTGTATTTTAGTCTTTAATACGAATGAATATATTTGGTAAGGTTTGGGTTGATTTGATTTAACACGTGTCACACACGCAATATATATATGTTACAATCTTTTTATATATTCGTATATGTTTTAATAAGTAATTATCAATAAGTATTAAGTTTTACCAAATAATTATTTACATTTTGATTTCATTAGAAAGATTTCATAGGTGTATTTATATATTTTTAGGATTAAATATAAAAATAATGTGGTCTAATTATATAATTTATAATTATCCAATAATATTTATAAATAAGAATATTCACACTTATAGTATTTTGATTAATAATAAGGTATTAATTTATACCTTTGGGTCAAATATATTTTATAAGAAATAACCCACAATTTCATAAATAATTTGTGGATTTATAAAATATATCAATTTGTATTTAAAGATAATAAAGTGTCCATTTTTATAAAAATAATTACTTATAATATTTATAAATAATATTTATATGATTTTTGTGATTATTTCATAATTAACTTGATTTAGAATTTATTTTATAAAAATAAGTATTTTTAATATTTTTAAATAATAAAAAAAATCTATTATTGTTTTTAAATAAAATAAATTTTCAGAAAATTATTTTGTAAGATTTAAAATGAGGAAGTTTATAAAATTTATTTTTATAATTTTTAAGAATTTTTCTATATTTTATTGGGGCTTAAAATGGCTTAAAAAATAAATGTAGTGGCCCGGGGTCGAACCCGGGACCTCACTGGCACCATGCACAACCCGAACCAGTAGACCAAAGGCCTTAGCCGCGTTTGTATTTGGTTTTAATTAAGAAGAAGGACGGCACTTTCCGAATGAGTACCGCCTCATTTGTTTTATATATAAAAATAAATACTTAGAACAAATATATGAGCTAGGGTGACTTTGGCCATCCGTTTATAGAGGGGCATAAAAATAAATTTCTATAAACGGTACTCATTACACCCTAGGCCAAAGGATCGAGTTAATGAGAACAATAATAATAATAATGTGAACAAATGAGGGGCATTCATTCTTAACATCCGATTCATAAAACAAACGATTTCGGTAAATACTATTAAACAAATTTTCACCGTTTATCATAAATTGAACCAATTTATTTTATTTAAGAATAATAATAATAATAATAATAATAATAATAATAATAATAATAATAATAATAATAATAATAATAATAAAAATAATAATAATAATAATAATAAAGTTGAGGGGTTGTATGTTATTTTTGAAACTTTAAAAATGAGTTTTGGCATAAAATAAATACAAGTTCAAACCACAGGGACCATTTCTGTAATTAACCAAAACCCAACCCATTTCCCCCCCGTCGACCCTCTCGCCGTCCGGCCACCCCCCCCCCCCCCGGCCAACTCCGGCGACCTTTCAACACCCAAATGGACGCGGTTTTTACCTAATTAAAGTTCCCGACACCTCTCAGTGGATTATTCGAACGTGGGACAACTTCCAATTCAATAATACGAGTGCGAATTCCACTGAAACCGACCCTCCCCATTGTCGGCCAAACAGTCGGGCCACGAGTCACCACTAACACCAATAATCGACGAATTAACTGACTATAAATGGACCATCATCTGTTATGAATCGATTGTACCAATCAATTTAAGATAAAACTAACACAAACACCTTATTCGATTACCACATTACCCGCGACCTGCAACCTTGTCGAAACCCAACATCCGAGTTATTTACAACCAAATTAACATAGGGCTTTGAAACTAGAGCATCACACGAATCTTCACACGAAGTTAATTTGATTTACATAAACGTTTGCACACGAATTGGATTCAAACCACGGTCGCGACTGCTCACTGTGTGTTCATCGTTCATACAACTTCAAAACAGGTAATTAAATACATCTACATGCTCGGTTTCTCATAGGGATCGAAAGCCCTATGATTAATCGCATTAACAGTAGCGATTATTGCTTCAATTTGATCCATGATCGATTTAGGGTTCTTGATTTTGGGATTGATTTGGGTTTGTGTTTAAAGGAATTAAAAGCTATGTCTTAACGCGGCCTTGAGCCTTGGTTTACTGGTATGCGAGTGGGTGTGCGGGTTGGAGGTCCCGGGTTCGAACCCGGGCACCTTCTTTTATTTTTTTAAAGCCCTTTAAAGCTTTTTAAAATTTCAGAAAAATTATAAAAATTATAAAAATAATTTTTATAAACCTAGTTTATATTTTGAACACCAAATAATTTTCTGGATTTTTCTTAGTTAAATAATTGTTTTAAAAATATGTTAATAAATATTATTCTTGTTTAAACCTTACTAAAAATGAGTTTCAACTAAGAAAATAATTTCGGTTCAAACAATTATTATTTTAAAATCGTGGTTGCCTAAAATAATTGTTTAAAATTTATATTTAACGCTGTCATTATAAATTATTTCTTTTTAGATAATAATGGGACTCGAAAACAATAAACCTTTATAAAAGTAAAGAACGTTATATTAATTAAAGGTTTTGTCATAATAATTATAGAAATCATATTATCTCGCCAAGATATTTACAAATATTATTACTTATAACAAATTACCATCACAATTGGTTTAGATTAATATTATTGATATTAATCTATATGTTATTCTAAAATATTTAAACATACGTGTATAATCCTTCTAATGGAATCAAAATACAAATAAATACTTTGTAAACTTAATACCTATTAAAAACCCCATAATCCTAATCCTTGATTTAACGTTAATTTCAAACTTAAATCTTGCAACATATATACACCTATTTGTGTACGTGTCACGTGTTAAACCAAACCAACCCGAACCTTACAAATATATGATTCACAGTGAACACATATTAAAGACTCGATTACAATCAATAATAGGTGTTGATCGTGTTTGATCGTGCATTGCCTTATTCTTTGAAGCTTTTGTTGCTTTCATTACATCAACTCAAGGTGAGTTTACAGCCCCACTTTTACTTTATACTCTTTTTGGGGGAGAGAAACATGTTGTTTTTATAAACCTTACATTACATTGGATTATTGTGATATTGCATATACTTGATACTATGGTGTATACTTGCCCAACGGACCGTTAATATGGACTTAACGAGGTAATTGTTAGTAGTACTACTGGGATTGACATACCCCACCCGGGCTAGTCGCGCTAGCACAACGTTCGTCAAACGGGTGAACGGTTAGCCTAATTACAAGTGTTGTGGTGTGTGATCCACATCCGGGCCTGTTTATTTCTTTGATTACATGTCAGTTCGGCCGCGCCTTCATACACATAGTGATCATTATGGACTAGCTACCCATTATATGCTTTATTAATAAATCCGGGGATTTCATTTATACTGACCGGATTAATAAATCCGGGGATTTCATTATACTTGACGGATTACATAATCCGGGAATTACATACAGGACGGATTACATAATCCGGGGATTACATACTTGACGGATTACATAATCCGGGGATTACATACTTGACGGATTACATAATCCGGGAATTACATACTTGACGGATTTTATAATCCGGGAACTTCATTACTGATAATTACTGTTTTATGATAAACCTGTGAACTCACCAGTCTTGTACTGAGATTTTTGCATGTTTTCTCTCAGGACATTGATGTGGCACGTTTAGGAGCACAGCATCTACAGCATATCATTCTGTATTCACCACAAACTGTTTTCAAGATTTAATTTGCATTTACTTTACATAAACTGGACTGGACACATGGTTGTGTGTTTCAAAACTATTGTTAAATATTTTACTGTATTCTCTTCCGCATTACTTAAATACAATTGGTCTGTTCCCTTAAAATTAAGCAACTTATATGATTTGTAATTATCGAGTCGTTTGGTGTAACTAATGCTTATCTGAGATCCTGGTTATGTCACACGCCTGACGGTAAAACCCCGTACCTGGAAAATGAGGGTGTGACAGATTGGTATCAGAGCATTAGTTATAGCGAACTAAAATGGACTTGCATCTCATTTGCATTGCATTTTAGACTATAGCTGGATTTGCATTAGTTACACACACATAGATTTCTAAGCTATGTTTACTTAATTTAGCTGCCTGAAAACTTTTGCCTTAACATATCCCTGTGCTATGAGTCACGGGAGGGCTTTGAGTGCCTAATTCAAGTGATTTCAAACTCCAAAACCTCGATTGTTATTAATGGTTTCAAAGTCTCGTCAAAGTCTGTGTCTTACAACTTGAACACATGCAATGCTGGAAGAGTAAGATGCCTGTATCTCGGGGTGTTCTGTCTAGGCAAGGTATTCGCATATATCCAAATCAACCGATGGACCTGTTTACCTTACCTGGGAACCCTTGGGATGAGTATCTTCTTATAGGTACGCATGTCTTCAACAAAGTTGTGATTGACCCAATACTTTGATTAGTCAACGTACTCGCTTTGATTCTCGAATCAAACGAATACACTCGGAACTTCTATCATTGATGACCACTGTAAGATATGTTAGCCTGATAGGAGGAGCCGGGGTGATCATGCAAAGCAAATTACCATTACGGGTGCACACGTAATTGTAATTTGTCGTGCATGCTAAGTCCGGTAAATCTGGTCGGGAGGTAACATTGTAGTCAGTATAAGTCATCATTCCTACACGTTGAGCAAGAAAGCCTCGGTTCTCATAGAACATAGTCACTAATGTGGAAACTATTTATCAGTTCTATTTGTAGGAATGCTCACACTTACCTTGAATTTGGACGAAATTCAAACTATGACATTTATGTTAATCCCTCAGATTCGGACTGATTCTCTAGCTTGTCTATTTCTTTAAATCCTTGAATTTTTCTTCCTTTTCATTCCAAGACAAAAGGACTATTTTCATATAACTGATAGCTTTTGATATATGGTAATGTAAAGAATGTCGGGAAGAGGACGTGGACGTGGAAGAGGTAACATCTCACTGACGCCTGCGGAATTGGCAGCAATAATCAATCATAGTATCACCGCAACATTGACAAACCAACCCCCTCCACAGCAGAACCCTATTGGTCAACCGACTTGCACCTACAAGTCCTTTATGGACTGCAAGCCTAATCCGTTCAATGGAACCGAGGGAGCGGTGGGACTGCTCCGTTGGTTCGAAAAACTAGAATCGGTGTTCGAAATCTGCAACTGCCCTGCTGGGAATAGGGTAAAATATGCTGCTGGCACACTGGATGGAGCTGCTCTGAGCTGGTGGAACACACAAGTTCAGATGCTGGGCGTTGAAGCTGCAAACGCCACAACATGGGTAGAATTCAAGACTCTGCTGAAAGAGGAGTACTGTTCACGAGACGAAATACAAAAACTGGAAACCGAATTTTGGAACCTGAAGATGGTAGGTTCTGAAATTGAAGCTTACACAACTCGTTCTCACGAGTTGGCTACTCTGTGCCCTACTATGATTAACCCGGCTTACAAACGGGTTGAAAGATACATCGACGGACTGGTACCTGAAATCCAAAGCATGGTCACCACAGCTAGACCAGCTACCATTCAGGAAGCCGTTCAACTAGCCCACAAGTTGACTGACCAGGCTGTCGCGCAAGGAAAACTGCCCCCGCGAGGTGCTGCATCTGGTTTCCACAATAACAAGAGGAAATGGGAACCATCTACCAGCGGAAAGCAATCTTCATCCTCCACTTATCAACCTCAACACAAGAAGTTTAATCAGTCCCAACCCTCTCATTCGGGCGGCTATCAGGGAAATCTCCCAAAGTGCAACAAATGTCAGCTCCATCATACTGGGCAGTGCACAAAGAGCACGTGTGAGAGGTGTGGGAAGTTCGGGCATGTTGCCAAGTATTGCCGGGTGAATCTCTCGGGAAAAGCACCTCAACAACAGCAGAACCACAATCAGACTGTGTGCTATGAATGTGGTCAACCCGGACACTTTAAAAGGGATTGCCCGAGACTGAAAAAGAATGGTGATAATGGTGCTGCTGATAAGCCCAAGAACAACAACAATGGTGGTGGCGGTGGCAGAGGCAGAGTCTTCATCATGGGCTCAGGTGAGGCTCGAAACGACCCTACTGTAGTATCTGGTAGATTCTCTATTAATGGGTGTTATGCCTCTGTTTTATTTGACTCTGGTGCTGATAAGAGTTATGTGTCCACCAAGTTTAGTAAGACACTAGGGATGGTGCCTACTGATTTGAGTTCTAATTATGCCATAGAAATAGCCGATGGTAGAACAATAACAGCAACACAAGTGTTTAAAAACTGTAAGCTAGGCTTAACCGGACACACCTTCAACATAGACCTTATTCCTGTCACACTAGGAAGCTTCGATGTAGTCGTCGGGATGGATTGGTTATCCCAGAATAGTGCTGAGATCGTCTGCAAGGAGAAGCTGATCAAGTTACCTATTTCGGACGATGAAATTCTTATTGTGGAAGGTGAAAAGGTGGGTGTGGTAGTCGGCATCATATCATATTTGAAGGCTCAGAAATGTCTCAGAAAAGGACACCTTGCCTTGTTGGCACTTGTTACTGAACCGAAGGCGGATGAAAGGCGAGTTGAAAATATTCCTGTTGTTAGAGACTTTCCTGAGGTATTTCCCGAAGACCTACCTGGCCTTCCTCCACACAGACAGGTAGAATTTCAAATTGAACTAGCACCAGGAGCAACTCCAATCGCTCGGGCGCCGTACCGTCTGGCACCGAACGAACTACAAGAGCTGTCTAAGTAATTGCAAGAGTTGTTAGACAAAGGATTCATACGTCCCAGCTCTTCACCTTGGGGAGCTCCAGTGCTTTTCGTTAAAAGAAAGATGGAACCTTCAGGATGTGTATTGACTACCGCGAACTGAACAAGGTGACAATCAAGAATAGGTATCCACTCCCACGCATTGATGATTTGTTCGACCAATTGCAAGGATCTAGCTACTATTCCAAGATTGACTTGAGATCAGGTTATCATCAGTTGAGGGTTCGAGAAGAAGACATCTCCAAGACTGCGTTTCAAACACGCTATGGGCACTACGAGTTCACTGTAATGCCTTTTGGGCTGACTAATGCCCCAGCAGTTTTCATGGACCTCATGAACCGTGTCTGCAAACCTTATCTGGATAAGTTTGTCATTGTCTTCATTGATGACATACTAATCTACTCCCGTAATAAGGAAGATCATGAGGAACATTTGAGAACCATACTGGAATTGCTAAGAGATGAACAGCTTTACGCAAAGTTCTCAAAATGTGACTTCTGGATGCGTGAAGTGCAATTCCTTGGGCACGTGGTGAATGAAAAGGGAATACATGTTGATCCTTCAAAGATTAAAGCAATCAAGGATTGGCCGGCACCAAAGACGCCTACTGAGGTGCGACAATTCCTTGGTTTGGCAGGCTATTACCGGAGATTTATTGAAGGATTTTCTAAATTGGCACAACCTTTGACTGCCCTGACTCATAAGGGAACAATTTATAAGTGGGGTAGCAAAGAGGAAACAGCGTTTCAGGCGCTTAAAGACAAACTCTGCAGCGCACCAATCCTAGCTTTACCAGAAGGAACTGATGACTTTGTTGTTTACTGTGATGCATCCATCCAAGGTTTGGGGTGTGTATTGATGCAACGTGACAAAGTCATAGCTTATGCATCTAGACAGCTCAAGGTGCATGAGAAGAACTATACAACGCATGATCTGGAACTAGGAGCTGTAGTGTTTGCCTTGAAAAATCTGGAGGCACTACCTATACGGAACCAGGTGCACGATCTATACAGATCATAAGAGCCTCCAGCACATATTTAACCAGAAGGAACTGAATATGCGACAAAGACGATGGTTAGAATTACTCAATGATTATGACTGTGTGATCAAGTACCATCCGGGTAAGGCTAATGTAGTAGCCGATGCCCTTAGTCGTAAGGAAACCCTAAAGCCTCGTCGGGTGCGCGCATTACAAATGACTATCCACTCTGACCTACCAATGCAAATCAAAGCTGCCCAATCTGAGGCTTTGAAGACGGAGAATTTCAAAGCAGAATCCATGCGAGGCATGGAGAAACAATTGGAGGTTAAAGCTGATGGAATCCGTTACTTTATGAAACGGATCTGGGTACCACAGTACGGGAACTTGCGAGAGCTGATAATGGATGAAGCTCATAAGTCACGTTACTCGATCCATCCAGGTTCAGACAAGATGTATCAGGACCTGAAAGAATTTTACTGGTGGCCGAAAATGAAGGCGGAGATAGCCACGTACGTAAGCTGATGCCTAACTTGTTCCAAGGTTAAGGTGGAATACCAGAGACCATCCGGTTTACTCCAACAACCGGAAATTCCAGTGTGGAAATGGGAGCAGATCTCAATGGACTTCATCACGAAGTTACCCAGAACTCCCAGCGGATGCGATACCATTTGGGTTATAGTAGATCGCTTAACGAAATCCGCACACTTTTTGGCAATCCGAGAGACTGATCGAATGGAGAAGCTTACCCGTATCTATTTAAGGGAAATAGTCTCTCGGCATGGCGTACTGATATCTATCATTTCTGACCGGGATGCTCGGTTCACTTCTCACTTCTGGCAATCATTACAACGATCATTGGGAACGCGGTTGGATATGAGTACCGCGTATCACCCGCAGACCGATGGTCAAAGTGAACGTACGATCCAAACACTGGAAGACATGTTGCGTGCCTGTGTGATCGATTTTGACAGCAGTTGGGAAACTCACCTACCATTGGTTGAGTTCTCCTATAATAACAGTTATCACACCTCGATCAAGGCAGCTCCATTTGAAGCATTGTATGGACGTAAGTGTCGATCACCTATCTGTTGGGCAGAAGTAGGAGAAAGCCAACTTACAGGACCCGAACTTGTGCACGAAACGACTGAGAAGATCGTGCAAATTCGTAACCGTATGGCAGCAGCACGTGATCGACAAAAGAGTTACGCTGACAAGCGTCGTAAACCATTGGAGTTTCGGGTGGGTGACAAAGTACTGTTGAAAGTCTCACCCTGGAAAGGTGTAATACGCTTTGGAAAGCGTGGGAAGTTAAGCCCAAGATACGTGGGGCCATTCGAGATTGTAAAACGGATTGGCCCAGTAGCCTATCAGTTGAATTTACCTGAAGAACTCAGGGGGATACATGATGTATTTCACGTATCCAATCTGAGGAAATGTCTGTCTGATGAATCATTGATCGTGCCTTTGGAGGAATTAAAGATAGATGATCAACTACATTTCATCGAAGAACCAGTGGAGATCATGGATCAAGAGGTCAAGACACTAAAGCGTAGCAAAATTCCCATTGTGCGCGTAAGATGGAACTCTAAACGGGGACCAGAATTTACATGGGAACGGGAGGATCAGATGAAGTCTAAATATCCGCACTTGTCAGATCGTGACTAATGTTCATAGGACAAATTGCACCCGACTGACCTCGAGTCATACAGGTGGGGTCGTCACCCCCAGTAGTACTACCCAACTTTCCCCGCTATCCAATATTAACAATTCGAAAGTGTGAGGACTTTTATAATGATCAACAGCACTATCTTTAATATCATACACATCTTAAACATATAATGAAAACGTTTGTAACATTACCAGTATACTATCTCCCCCAAAAGAGTTTTTAATAAAATGAACTTACTCAAAAGAGATTTGGTAAAATAGTGGGGCTTGAACTCACCTTGATTTGATGTAATGAAATGAACAAGAACTTCAAAGAATAAGGCAATGCACGATCAAACACGATCAACACCTATTATTAATTGTAATTAAATTTTTTGAAATGTGTTCAACGTGAATAAATATATTTGGTCGGATTCGGGTCGGTTTGGTTTGACGTACACGATTTGGCATACAAACAACACCATGTCTTCATCATATTACCAATATTGATATTAATAATAACAATGGCGTGATCATAATTATAATGGTAATATTCGTATTTGTAAATAATTTATGAAATTTATTAAATATAATTCCTTCATTTATCATAATAAATCCATAATTAAAATAATATAATCTTTATTAATAACTTGATAATTTAAATCATCATTTACAGTCCATTTTTATAAAAGTAACTATTTATAACACTTGTAATATTTATTCAGATAAATAAGTAAGGTTTTTAAACAATTATTATGATTTAAAATAATATGATATTCATTAATAATTCAATGATTTAAATTATTATTAAAAATCTATTTCTTTATAAAGTTACAATTTATTACATATGTTTTTATTTATTTTAAATAAATAAATGAATAAGGTTTTAAAGGAATAAATTTCCAGAAAATAATTATTTACTTTCTAAAATAATTAAAGTTTATAAAAATTATTTTTATAATTTTTCGGAATTTTTCTATATTTTTTTTATAAGGTCAAAAAGCCTAAAAAAATACACGTCAGGGGCAGGGTTCGAACCCCTGACCTTCTGTTCGCAATTCACACGCACAAACCAGTAGACCAAGGCACAAGGCCGCGGTAATATTCTGTTTTTAATTCTTTTAACCACAAACTGATTGAATAACCCCAAATCCAAGAACCCTAGTTCATCAATCGATCAATTTGATCCCCAATTTGATACTGTAATCGATTGAAACCATAGGGCTTTTATTCCCTATAAGGAATCGAGCATATAGGTATTCTTAATTACCTGTTTTGAAGTTCGAAGAAGGGTATTCGATTGGTTGCAGGTTCGCGACAGGGGGTTCGATCGATTGCTATCCAAACGTTAATAATAATCAAATTGATTGTACAGGCAGCTTCTAAGGAATCAAATGAGCAAAAGCCCTATGTTAATTTGTGTTTAGAACGTGTCTGAGTAGAAGTTCGAATGGGTTGCAGGTCCGCGGCGATGATGATGATCGATCTGTGTGTGTGTGTGTTTTCAGGTGAAATTAAATGGTGCATTCGATTGGGAAGGGTTATGTGATCTTATATACACGATGAATTCGATTATGGTTGCATTTCTAGTGCGATTTGAAACTGTAAAGTAGCCGACAGGGAACACGGGTGTAGATCGATCGCACTATTAATTTGATTCTCAAATTATTGTGAGTGTTAGGTTCGAATATTGCACGCGGTTGTGTCGGGATAAATTATTTGATCAAAAACCGTGTAGTTTGGTGGTTTTTGGTTGGCCGGAGGTACGCCGGAGACGGTGCCGGAACAGTGGTCGACGGGAGGGGGTTTGGGTTTTTAAAATATTTACAGAATAGCCCCTCAACTTTACACCTTTTATTATTTTATGTTTTAAATCTTTTAAAATAGTTTTTAAAATTACAGAATTAGTCCCTGGACTTATTTAGTTAATTAAATAAATTTTGTAAATAATAATATTTTATTTTTATTATTATTTTCATTATTAACATTATTATTTTTAATAATAATAATAATATTATTATTATTGTTATTATTTTTATTACTATTAATATTATCATTAAATAATAATAAAAATATAAAAATAAACTATAAATTCACATAAAATTTTTATTAAATCATGAAAAATTTTCGGGTTGTCACATCATCCCCCTGTTAGAGGAATTTTCGTCCCGAAAATTAAGATGTACTCGCAACATTTTTGAACAGGTTGGGATACTTGCGCATCATTTCGTCCTCTCGTTCCCAAGTGAACTCAGGACCACGCCGGGAGTTCCACCGAACTTTGACAATCGGAATCTTGCTATGCTTAAGTCGTTTAACTTCCCTATCCATGATTTCGATTGGTTCCTCGACAAACCTGAGTTTCTCATCTACTTGTAGTTCCTCTAAAGGCACGACAAGTGATTCATCGGCTAAACACTTCCTTAGGTTTGAAACGTGAAACACATTATGGACTCCACTCAGTGAATCAGGTAAGGCTAGTCGATAGGCTACTGGACCTATTCTTTCCAGTATCTCAAATGGTCCAACATACCTCGGATTCAGCTTTCCTCGCTTGCCAAACCGAACTACGCCTTTCCACGGTGAGACTTTTAATAACACTTTGTCACCAATTTGGAACTCTAGAGGTTTCCGTCTTTTGTCAGCATAACTTTTCTGTCTATCTTGCGCTGCTGCCATACGATTCCGTATCTGCACGATCTTCTCAGTGGTTTCATGAATTAGTTCTGGACCCGTTAGTTGACTATCACCAACTTCAGCCCAGCAAACTGGTGATCGACACTTTCTCCCATACAAAGCCTCGAAAGGTGCTGCCTTTATGCTAGTGTGATAGCTGTTATTATAGGAAAATTCCACCAAAGGCAGGTGAACTTCCCAGTTGTTCCCAAAGTCAATCACACAAGCACGTAGCATATCCTCCAAAGTCTGTATGGTACGCTCACTCTGACCGTCCGTTTGTGGATGATACGCGGTGCTCATATCCAACCGAGTCCCCAATGCTCGTTGTAAAGATTGCCAGAAGTGTGAGGTAAATCGAGCATCACGATCAGAGATAATGGAAATTGGCACCCCGTGCCGGGAGACTATTTCCCTTAGGTAGATACGAGTCAACTTTTCCATGCGGTCAGTCTCCCGAATCGGTAAGAAATGTGCGGATTTTGTCAGACGATCTACAATTACCCAAATGGTATCGCACCCGCTGGGAGTTCGAGGTAGTTTTGTGATAAAGTCCATGGATATCTGTTCCCACTTCCACACTGGTATTTCTGGCTGTTGGAGTAAACCAGATGGTCGCTGATACTCCACCTTAACTTTAGAACAGGTTAAGCATCTGCTTACGTATGAGGCAATGTCAGCTTTCATGTTCGGCCACCAGTAAAGGACTTTTAGATCGTGATACATCTTGTCTGAGCCCGGATGAATGGAGTACCGTGACTTGTGAGCTTCGTCCATTACTAGTTCGCGTAGGTCTCCACACAAAGGAACCCATATTCGATCCATGAAGTAGCGGATTCCGTCAGATTTGGTTTCCAGTTGCTTTTCCATGCCTCGTAGCGATTCAGCCTTCAAGTTTTCGTCTTTTAATGCCTTAAGTTGAGCATTACGTATTTGATCGGGTAATCCGGTGCGAATGGTGAGTTGTAATGCTCGAACTCGTCTTGGCTTGGGTGTCTCCTTCCGACTCAAGGCATCTGCTACTACATTAGCCTTGCCAGGATGATATTTGATCGCACAGTCGTAGTCGTTCAACAATTCAACCCAACGACGTTGTCTCATGTTCAGCTCTTTCTGTTCAAAGATGTGCTGGAGACTCTTGTGATCGGTGTAAATGGTGCATCTGGTACCGTACAAGTAATGTCTCCAAATCTTCAAGGCAAAAATCACTGCACCTAATTCCAGATCATGGGTGGTATAGTTCTTCTCGTGAACCTTCAGTTGTCTCGAGGCGTAAGCTATCACCTTGTCGCGTTGCATCAGGACACAACCCAATCCTTGAATGGATGCGTCACAGTACACCACGAAATCATCTGTCCCCTCTGGTAGTGCCAATATCGGTGCACTACAGAGTTTCTGTTTCAATAGCTGAAAAGCCGCCTCTTGACTTTCACCCCATTTGTATGTCGTTCCTTTGTGGGTCAAAGCGGTGAGAGGTTGTGCAATCTTAGAGAATCCCTCTATGAATCGTCGGTAATATCCTGCTAACCCCAGGAATTGCCTTATCTCAGTCGGTGTCTTCGGGGTAGCCCAATTCTTTATCGCCACAATCTTGGCAGGATCAACATGTATTCCCTTCTCATTAACAACATGACCTAGGAATTGCACTTCACGTATCCAAAAGTCACACTTAGAGAATTTGGCGTACAGTTGCTCATTCTTCAACAATTCCAAGATCAATCGTAGATGCTCTTCATGGTCCTCCTTGGTCTTAGAGTATATCAGTATGTCATCAATAAACACAATAACAAACTGATCGAGATAGGGTTTGCACACGCGATTCATGAGGTCCATGAATACCGCAGGTGCATTAGTCAACCCAAAAGGCATGACCAAGAAGTCGTAATGACCATAACGAGTACGGAATGCGGTTTTGGAGATGTCCTCCTCACGGACTCGGAGTTGATGATAACCAGATCTCAAGTCGATCTTCGAATAATAGCTTGATCCCTGAAGCTGATCAAACAAGTCGTCGATACGAGGTAAAGGATATCGGTTCTTGACTGTGACTTTGTTTAATTCTCTATAATCGATGCACATTCGGAAAGTGCCGTCCTTCTTCTTAACAAAGAGAACAGGGGCTCCCCAAGGTGATGAGCTAGGTCGGATGTTCACATTTGTTCACATTTGTTTGTTTTTACATAAAACCAGTAGACCTGCAACACACTCGAAATCAAACTTAGAACCATTTTAAACCGAAATTGATAGAGGGGCATTCATTCTTAACATCCATAGAAGCTTCTTGTGCAATCAATTCGATTATAATCAACAATTAAGCAACGAACAGATTTCAACAGGTCACGATTGTTCTTCGTAGTATTCATCATCAATTCGAACTCGATTCTGGTAATTAAACACATCCTTATGCTCTATTTTAAGTGGGGAATAAAAGCCCTAAGTTTAATTTTACTATTAACATCAAATTCATGCTCAATTGAAACGAAATCGAATTAGGGTTCTTCGGTTTGGGGGAGGTTCTGAAACTATGTTTAAAAGCATTTGGGGCCGGGTTTTATCGCGGCTTAGAGCCTTTGGTTCACTGGTTTGGGCTGTGTGTGTGTGGGTGTGAGGTCCCGGGTTCGAACCCGGCAACCTCCTTTTCATTGTTTTTATTTTTTTAAAAAGCTTTATAAATACTTTAAAAATCTGGAAAATTTTCTAAAAATTATAAAATAAATTTTATTAATTTTCCTTACTTTAAATCTTACAAAATAATTTTCTGTAAATTTATTTTATTTAAAAACTTTAATAGATTTTTATAAAATATTATTTAAAAATATTAAAAATACTTATTTTTATAAAATAAATTCTAAATCAAGTTTAACTATGAAATAATCATGAAAATTATATAAATATTATTTATAAATATTATAAATAATTATTTCTATAAGATAAACGCTATATTATCTTTAAATATATTTTATAAATTCACAAACTATTTACAAATAAAATTGTGGGTTATTTCTTGTAAAATATATTTTAACTAAAGGTATAAATTAATACCTTATTATTAATCAAAATACTATAATTGTGATTATCCTTATTTGTAATTATCTTTGGATAATTATAAATTATATAATTAAACCACGTCATTTTTATATTTAATTCCAAAATATATAAATACACTTATGAAATCCTCCTAATAGAATCAAAATGCAAATAAATACTTTGTAAACTTAATACCTATTAAAAACCCCATAATTCTAATCCTTGATTTAACGTTAATTTCAAACTTAATCTTGTAAACATATATATACATCCATTTGTGTACGTGTCACGTGTTAAACCAAACCAACCCGAATCTTACCAAATATATTTATTCGCAATAAACACATTTTAAAGACTTAGTTACAATTAATAATAGGTATTGATCGTGCTTGATAGTGCATTGCTTAATTCTTTGAAGTTCTTGTTCATATACATTACATCAATTCAAGGTGAGTTCCGTGGCCCCTTTTTATGCTTTTATAATTGTTTCAATGTTTTTCAAACTTGGGGGAAAAGTATGCTCACCCGTTTTCGATGCTGTACAATCTTACATACAATTTTCATACTTGGAATCAATGTGATACTATTCTTATATTCTAATACATACATGGTGTTATTCTATGATTCTTACAACCATTAATTCCCGGGTTTGGGAACCAACGGATAGGTATTGGTAGTACTACTGGGTTGACACCCCCACCCTTCGACGATTGGTTAACTTGTGAGTTACCAACACAGCTGCCAGCAATCAGGCCAAGGGTGAATATATTCCGACAAACTTATATGCATAAACGTCATTAGGTTTGGTTGTCTTAAACACATGTTATGTGGTTTTTGCTTACAGTATGATTCCATATCAAATTCTATACAGCATAAACAACATGTTTTCAATTTAAACCTGCGGAACTCACCAACATTATGTGTTGACATTTTTGAGCATATCTTTTCAGGTGAACATAATCAAAGAGGATAGCTAGAGTTGATGCCTTAGCCGAGACCCTCAGGATTTCAATAAGCTTTGCATTAGTCATGTATATCATTTGTTTCATTCGTGAACTGTGTGTATTTTAGATTTGGAATTAATAAAACTATGATAGTCGTGGAACTGACTAACCACGACACAAGTCACCATTGTGTCGGGCGACGTCATGACACGAGGATTTTGCATATGATATGTCTCTGTAATTATACCAAGTGTTATGACGATCCCGTCCGTCGCATCCCCGTGTTTCCGCTACAAGCGGGGGTGTGACAGATAAATAATTTTTAAAAGCTTCTGTTATTTTTAACACCATTAAATATTTTTCTGTAAATTATTTAATTAAAAATACTTTAAATAAAATTTATAAAATATTATTTAAAAATATTATAAATAACCATTTTTATAAAAATAGACTTTAAATGATGATTTAAAGTACTAATCCATTAATTGGACACCATATTATTTTTAATTAATGATAAATCATAATAATTGTAGAAAAATAATTATTTAAAAACTTTAATTATTGATGTAAATAATTATTACATGTGTTAAAAATTATTATCCATATAAAAAAGGATTTTCAATAATAAATTAAATCATCAAATTATTAATGGATATTTATGGATTAACCTTGATAATATAAATACAAATTAGATTTTATAAATTTAAACATTTATAAAATCTTACAAAATTAAATATAAAACTTACATGTTTAAATAACGTCTATAATTTAATTAGAATATAATGATATGTTAAAATCATTATTAAGCTAATTAAATGTTATATAAATCATTAATTATTAACAAAAATAATTAAATGATTTAATTATATGTTTATAACAAATCCCCGAAAACCAAATCTTAGATCAATTGAACGCCAGGTTCAAGATCTAACTTATTTAGGTTATGGATTTGTATTTGTTTGCTTATGTGAATTATAATTCCTAAACAGGAATTTACTAGGTTGTCAACACCACACACAAGGACTGAGGTGAGTTCATAACTATTCCCCTTTTTAATCATTTAAATATTTTGGGGCTGGAATACATGTTGTAATTAAATTTACAAATTATTTTTGTGTATTATGTTAAATAATAATTGGATCACATTTATGATTACATATGGTTATTATGAAATCCTTCTGTGTAAACTGGGCTATAAACAAGGCAGGGATCTTTTGGATAGTACTATCGGGGAGTGACTAACCCCCACAAAGGTTTGGACATGTGGTCCTTATCAGATGCACAAAGATCTCGCTGTCATTCGGGATGACTATTCTGTGGGAAGGCAGATTGTTGCGCTATATAAGTTTTGCCATTATAGTTCCACTTACCACCCATATGAGGATAAATGTAAAGAGAGGATTCGCGCCCTCTGATTTGAATTATTAAAACTGGCATAATACACACATAAAAAGGAAAAGGGAAAAATTAAACTATGATACATGGACAAATCCTATGTGAAGGATTTGTTGGACTTGTACATAGAAATAATAAACTAAGTGACATGGACAAATTCAATGTGATGGATTTGTTGGGCTTGTACTTAGTTGGTATGTGGGATAGCGGGTTCACCTTAATGAAAAGGGTTCCGACAGGCTATTCATATACCGGTGAGTAAATTAAACTCACACTTTTACAGTAAACCCTTCTTTGAATGATAATGGATGATTTATCAAATATGTTTTACTTACCTATGAACTCACCAACCCTGTGTTGACACTTGATTTACATGTATTCTCAGGTATCTATTAGGAGCTTATGGACATGCACGTAGGATCATATAAGAGCTCCAGATACATATCGGTTATTGATAAGACATGATTAGATGTATTGTTAAGAAACAATATATATATTTATTTCCGCTGCGTATAATATCTAATGCTCTGAATAATAATGGATTGCTTATCTAAAACTTGTCATATAGATAACTGCATCTCATGTGTAACTACTGTGTTCGATCCTGTTTGCTCACCCCTCCGTGATAGATTCCAGACCCGGAATTTAAGGGTGTGACAGATTGGTATCAGAGCCTTGGTTATAGAGATTTAGGTGGAGAATTCGACCTAGACTATAACCTAAGAACCTTCATATAGAATGCATGCTAGGGATTGTGTGCATTTGATTTTACCTAAATGTCTTTCATGATTTGTGTGACACATAGACACCTGTATTCTGGATTTCCTGGCAAAAGGCCCTCGGGCTAAGGCAAGCATATCGCATATATCTCATTACGAGACCTGGTATGCTTACCTGGGGATTTCTGGGATGAGTGATAAACTATGGTCAATACACAGATCTACAAGGCAAATGGGTCAAATATATTAAGTCTATGAACTTAATATACAGGTATATTCCTATATACCTAATAATCTACAAGTATGTTCCTACATACCTAATTTTATACATGTACACGTGTTATCTGAACATCCAGGGAAGACATTATTACTCTCAGTCTTTCTCCATGGGATACTTTTATATTAAGAACTTTACGCTTGTATGCGCACAACATCATATTATTAGGGAACTTCGGTGATCACGTGTAGCGTCAATCTCGGATATTGAATCCGACCCTATCATTGTTATGACTGAAATCCTGAAAGTATGACGGATATGCAGTTACCATTAGACTTAATGTGCTTATATGCTTATTTGCTATTACATGCTATTATTGGAATACTGGCTCATGGACATAAGGACATTACATTATTTATGCTTGATGAATTTAGATAATACTATGATGTTAACTTGGGGTAAGTGGAGCTAGGGTGACCATGCAAGGTAAATTACCATTACGGGTGCACACGTAATTGTAATTCACCATGCATGAGAAGTCTGGCTAATCTTATCATGAGGTAACGATCATGAGTATCACAAGTTTCTATTCTATACCCTAGGGTGCTAGGGTCATAATTCTAGTAAGTCCTTGTTAAGGCAATCAAACATTATCATATACTCAAGTCCTGTCCTACTTAAAGCCTTCATGGTATTTCCAATCACGATATTGACCTTATGAAACATTCCTCCACTTAGCATTTCAGTAACTACTGATTAATGCTTAGAATGAAAGTGGAATACATGAATGTAGAGGAGTAATGATACTCTCTACCCATACAAAATGTTAATATTTAAGTAGGTGCTAAGGAAAATTAAGATGTTATGTAACTAGTTTAAGTATCATTCAAGGTATATCGTTGATGTGGTGGGAACGCTGCGGGGAACCCTATATATAAACATCACCGGTATACTAAGAATGTGCTTAAACTGGGCTACGTAATGATCTTAATGGACCAAAGCATGGGTTATAGAAACTTGATAAGCAAAATCATACGGTAACTAAAGTTCATATCTTTCTGTAAATAGAAGATGGCACCTAAGAGAGTCACCCGTAGAACAAACCAAGAAGCTGAAGCCCCACAAAACAGGAGAAGGGGTAGACCATCAGGAGCCGGTGGTGCTCCAGTTGGCAATAACTAGGAAACTAGCAATCCTGATATAGCTGCTATGATTGCTCAGCAGCTAGCTGCACTGGTTCCAACCATCGTAACCCAAGTAAGCGACACCCTGCTGAATCATCCTCTCCACGGGGATCATAATAACAATGGCCAACATAACCAAGGGGTAGTGGATGATACTGACATTGGTAGAACAAATGGAAACGAAACTGGTGTCAACCATACCAAACGGGGATGCTCATATAAAGAATTTGTGGCTTGCAAACCCCACGAATTCGATGGGAAAGGCGGAGCGATAGCCTTGACCAGATGGATCGAGAAGATGGAGGCAGTAATCGACATTAGTGAATGTCTCGACAACCAACGAATCAAATATGCCACGTGTTCACTTCAAGGCAAGGCGTTAACCTGGTGGAATACCCAGGTTCAGGCTAGAGGAAGGGAGTCAGCAATGCAGATGACTTGGGATGAGTTTAAATCATTGATTTCCGAGGAATATTGTCCTCTTAATGAAAGGCAGAAACTTGAGCAAGAGTTCTGGAATCATGCGATGGTGGGAGCTGGGCACGCAGCATACACCGATCGTTTCCACGAATTGGCAAGATTGGTTCCGCACTAGGTAACCCCGGAATCCAAGAGGATCGAGAGGTATATTTGGGGACTTGCGCCTCAAATCCGAGCACTGGTAACAACAGCTGCTCCTCCTACAATCCAGAGCGCAATTCTGAAGGCTGGCGCTCTTACTGATGAAATGGTGAGAACTGGACTGCTGTGTAAGGGAGCAGAGAAGAGAAAGGAGGTTGGGGAAACGAGCCGGTCTGATGCCGGAAGATTTGATAAGAAGGCCAAGACAACCCCAAATTTTGTGGCTGTAACACAAGGAAGGAAAGAATATGCTGGGCCATACCCTAGATGTAACAGATGCAATCTTCATCATCACCCAGCAATGCAGTGTAGGACGTGTGTGAACTGTAGGCGCTCGGGGCACCTAGCGAAGGATTGTAGAACTGCGCCGAATCTGGTAGTACCCGTCAACGCGGTTAACCCCGCCGGGAATGCCAGGGCTTGTTATGAGTGCGGAAGTCCTGATCACTACCGAAACATGTGCCCCAGACTGAATAGGGCACCAGGTCAACAAGGAAATAACCAACAGCAAGTGATGACCATAGCTGGAAATCTGGGCCAGGGGAATCAAGGAAATACTGCCTGAGGACGTGCGTTCGTCGTCGGGGCAAATGATGCTCGCCAAAGACCCGATCGCTCTATATTAATTTCGATTCCGAGCTTGGAACATTTAAATTCTTAAATCAAATTCTTTCTCTTTATCCTTATGATTTGATTTGATCTAGCCAAATGAAACCATTTATTCCTTACTTATCAACTTTCATTTTGAGATATCACCAACGCATAATTGAGTGATGGTAAGCAATCTTTCTACTAAATAAAGACATCATCAACTTGTGATTAGGTTCTCCTAGACATACGAATGTTCTCGACTGTACTTATGGGTTTGACAAAGCACGTATGCAAATCTGCATTTGGAAATTTGTTACTTGCAAAACATGGTTACAAATACCTTTTCTTATTGTTTGTATCACTTCTTGAATCGATCTTGAATCCTTAACCTTGGAAATACTTAAAACTCTATCTTGAATTCGAATAACAAGACTCGTTATTATCCTCAATACAATGTGAATATAAAGGTTCATAAACCTTCGTAACTTGTAGACATGGGTTTAGCCTAAAGGAAAAGACATAAGTTGGCATGTGTCCAAGTGTTTTACCTTTATACATGACAAAACTTAACTTCCGTGTTCCCGTGAATCTCCTGTTTAACTTTTCAATCACTAAAAGCCTCTTATTTTAAATGACATGATGACGTTTGGGATTCTTAAATTCCGACGATTAACATTTCTCATCATTGTTAGTGTTATCTTGAATTCTAGACATCACCTTACCACGAAACTATATTCTGGAAATTACGGATCGGGAAAATCAAACAACTCAAACGCAGCCGAATACCGATTGTCGGGGTCCGCTGGGAATCTAAACATGACCAAGAGTTCACCTGGGAACGTGAGGACCAAATGAAATCCAAGTACCCATATCTTTTCGTTTCAGTCTCCTCATGATTAAAATTTCGGGACGAAATTTCCTAAAGCAGGGGAGACTGTAACATCCCGTAATTTTTTTTATAAAACAATTACGTTTAATACGTACTAATTCCAAAAATTACAAAATTTATAATAATAATCATAATAATAATAATAATAATAATAAGGATAATAATAATAATGATAATAATAATAATGATAATAATAAAAATAAAATAATAATAATATTAAAAGTTCAGGGGGAGAATTTGCAATTTTTGAAACTTTAAATAAAGTTTATAAACATAAAATAATAGGAAATAAAACCCGAGGGACCATTTGTGTAAATTCAAAAAATTTCAAAACCAACCCCCCGCCCACCCCGTAACTCCGGCGCCGGTTCCGGCCAACCTCCGGCGCCCTCCGGCGAGCTCCAAAACATCAACAAAACCCGATTTTAACCCCAAAAACCGGTCCCGACAACACCATGTGCAATATTCGAACACAATGCATGAATTCAATCTCAAAATCATAGTGCGATCGATCTGATTCAATCATTTTTCACTTTCGGCTGCTTTACACATCACGAATCGCACTACACACTACAATAATTCGATTAAGTGATCCAAAACAATCCTATAAATGTCGCAATGCTACTGCCATTTTCAATTGCACCAGAAAACAATAACACAAACAAATTCGAATCCCTCCCTCATCCGCGACCTGCAAATTAGTCGAACACACCCTTCTGGGCAATATAATCCGAAATTGACAGAGGACTATCCATCCTTAACACCAATAGAATCTTCCTGTGTAGTTAATTCGATTATCATCAGTGTTTGATTCCCCTTTCGGATTCGAGATAGCCGCGGCTGTTCATCGAAGTATTCACCTACAAATTCGAAAGCAAACAGGTAATCAAACATATCAATCTACTCGTTTGATCATGGGGAACAAAAGCCCCATGAATTTGGCCATTAACAGTATCGAATTTGTGTCCAATTTGGGGAAAAATGGATTAGGGTTCTTCGGGGATTTGGGGGTAAGCTGCAGAAGCAGTTAAAAATAAATGGAGCCAGTTCATGTCGCGGCCACGGCCTTTGGTTCACCGGTTCCCACGCACTAGCCCATCCGACAGGTCCCGGGTTCGACCCCGGGCCACTGCATTTAATTTTTTTGAAGCCTTTTTAGCTTCTAAAAATTATACAAAAATTTCTAAAAATCCTAAAAATAAATCTTATAAACTTGTCTTATTTAAAATGTAAAATATGATTTTCTGAAAATTTATTTTGTTTTAAAAACCTTAAAATCTTTATAAAATATTATTTATAAATATTGTAAACAATTATTTTTATAAAAATAGACATTATATCGTACTTAATTATGAATTAATTATTGAAAACGATAGAAATTATACAATATATAATCTCATAAATCATTTGTAAATATAATTATAGGTTATATTTTTATAGTTTAATTAATAAATTATTATTGAATTATACAAAGAATACACACATACACTTCTTTCGAATAAATCAAAAATACAAATAATTTCATTATTTGTCCAAAGTCCCACAGCTCAATTTAAATCTTAAAGTCATTAGGTATAAAATCAAACCTCAATATATATAATCGTGTACGCCAACCCAAAACCAATCAAATATATCTATTCACATCGAATACGTGTTAAAGACTTAAATACAATTATTACATAGGTATTGATCGTGTTTGATCGTGCATTGCTATTCTGTGAAGTCTTTGTGCATTACATCAATTCAAGGTGAGTTTCGTGGCCCCTTTTTACGCTTATATAACTTTTAAACATTTTAAACTTGGGGGAAAAGAATGCTCACTTACTTTCAATCACCTTCCATAGTGGAAGTCTGCTTCAACATTTATGGTTAACTTATATTGCTATTCTTATTGAACGATGTTATTATGACTCTTGATTCACAATAATAGCAGAATCCGTTATGATGGTGTTCAAATTTTGAATAATTTAAATCAGAAAGACGAATTCAAAGACAAGAAATGATTCGATATCACAATGAGATGTGAACATTCGATTCATAATCGAAGGGAATTCATGGCCAAAGTGACTTCGTAGTATACGGGAGGAAATATATGAGAACAATTGTGGGTCTATTTTCACAATAATATTTGTTCACATTATTAACGCGGCTAAGGCCTTCATTCATTCTTCACAAATTTCCGAATAGACCCACAAAATTTCAAATTTATTTCCGAATGGCCTAGGAAATATATAAAAATAAATTTGTTTTATGTAAATACTTAGAACAAATATATGAGAACAATTGTGGGTCTATTTTCACATTTGTTCTACCTCATAAAGTTTCACGTTTGTGTGATAGCTCAGATAATACAGATGGTTTCATGGTCACCTTCGGATAAACAAAAGTACTAGAAACATTCAAGATATTTCCAAATCAGAAAGGAAACCTAAGATTCTTCTTGTTGAAGATCATGTGGTAAATGTGATGGTGTGTGACATCTGTCACTAACTAGTATGTCAGTTAGCATTAAGCTCATTAACTCATTGTGCGTATTAACTGTTCTCATATATTTTCATAGTCCATTTATCAGTTTAATCGAATTCTCCGTATACATGTTTGTTAACCCCGGTGTTTCAATTTTCGGGACGAAAATTCCTGCAACAAGGGGATAATGTGACAACCTGAGTTTTCGGTAAATACTATTAAACAAATTTTCACCGTTTATCATAAATTGAACCAATTTATTTTTATTTAAGAATAATAATAATAATAATAATAATAATAATAATAATAATAATAATAATAATAATAATAATAAAGTTGAGGGGTTGTATTGTTATTTTTGAAACTTTAAAAATGAGTTTTGGCATAAAATAAATACGTTCAAACCACAGGGACCATTTCTGTAATTAACCAAAACCCAACCCATTCCCCCCCCCCCCCGTCGACCCTTTCGCCGTCCGGCCACCCCCCCCCCCCCGGCCAACTCCGGCGACCTTTCAACACCCAAATGGACGCGGTTTTTACCTAATTAAAGTTCCCGACACCTCTCAGTGGATTATTCGAACGTGGGACAACTTCCAATTCAATAATACGAGTGCGAATTCCACTGAAACCGACCCTCCCCATTGTCGGCCAAACAGTCGGGCCACGAGTCACCACTAACACCAATAATCGACGAATTAACTGACTATAAATGGACCATCATCTGTTATGAATCGATTGTACCAATCAATTTAAGATAAAACTAACACAAACACCTTATTCGATTACCACATTACCCGCGACCTGCAACCTTGTCGAAACCCAACATCCGAGTTATTTACAACCAAATTAACATAGGGCTTTGAAACTAGAGCATCACACGAATCTTCACACGAAGTTAATTTGATTTACATAAACGTTTGCACACGAATTGGATTCAAACCACGGTCGCGACTGCTCACTGTGTGTTCATCGTTCATACAACTTCAAAACAGGTAATTAAATACATCTACATGCTCGGTTTCTCATAGGGATCGAAAGCCCTATGATTAATCGCATTAACAGTAGCGATTATTGCTTCAATTTGATCCATGATCGATTTAGGGTTCTTGATTTGGGGATTGATTTGGGTTTGTGTTTAAAGGAATTAAAAGCTATGTCTTAACGTGGCCTTGAGCCTTGGTTTACTGGTATGCGAGTGGGTGTGCGGGTTGGAGGTCCCGGGTTCGAACCCGGGCACCTTCTTTTATTTTTTTAAAGCCCTTTAAAGCTTTTTAAAATTTCAGAAAAATTATAAAAATTATAAAAATAATTTTTATAAACCTAGTTTATATTTTTGAACATACATATAATGAACACACATACATACAAAAGTCAGCTTCGCTGAGTGAGTTCTAGTTTTATATAAATAAGAAAATATAATCTTTTATCCTTTCATATAATGAACACGCATACATCATACTACAAACATTACTTGCATCACTTTAGGCACGTTCATTATCTTTCGTTCTTTCATTACGTTTCACTTCATCATAGACGAGATTTGCACAAAGCAAGATCTCCATGTTGATTGACAACGAATGTCAATCCCTGTCGGTACACGTTATCCATGGTCACTACCCCCGACGATTGATCGATCCCCGTCGGTACACATCTTCATGGTAGCTTCCCCCGACAGTTGATCCACACTGCTAGGCACATAGCCCGCTCATGAATACGGATCCATCATCATACATCAGACTCACATAAGTGAAGTCTATCATAGTGCTTGCAAGACTTTTCATCATTAAACGGGCCCGGGGGTAACATTTGTTAAGTTCCACTTCTCATTAGTATCATCTTTCACTTAATATATATAATACTTAGCTTATTATGTACACACATACCAAGTACTAGTCATCATAACATGTAACCGTATCTATTTAATTGTCACATTTTTCTTTAGATCATTCTATCTATGGGAAATAAATATACGTAGTTCACAGTTATTACTTTATCAAATCATATAACAAATTATTTAAAAATAATCTTAATTATGAATCATATGGTATGTATGTCAGCCCCAAAACAGTAAAGCATGTATAAAAGAGGGGGATCTAGAACTCACCTAGATAGCCGGAAGCCGAAAACCCTAAGAGAAGATCCAAGAAGCACCACATTGTAAAGCCAATTTCGCCAAGCCCTCCCCAGCGAAACTACAGTTTCGCCGAATCCGTTCTTAGCGAATCTACTCTTTTGCCCAACAGATTCGCCTAACTTTCGTTAGGACTTTGGTTATTTCACCATTAATCGTCATAATTTATAACATCCCCCTTTATCATTCTCATATCATCATCATCACATAAACATCATTGACACTACCAACATAATGAGCCGAAACCATAATCATCTAAACCTTCTCAGCGAACTTATATGTTCGCTTTATACATCCCAGCGAAACTATTCTTTTACCTAGCAACTGGGCACGGGTGTGAACTCTCGTTCACAAAGTCTCCTGGTACTTAGATAAGTTCGCTCGATGAACAGTGAGCCAGAATCATCATCATCAAACTATCATCATTATCACCATTCAAATATCTTCATCATCCTAAAATCGTCTTTATATCTAATCGTGTGTAAACCAACATCAGCATCATCATAGCAGCAGATTACCACCCATCAACAGTACCCAAATACCATTCTCACACTCCATCTTCATTGCTTACAACCCGTGACCTTATCATAGCCAACATACCATCATCATCATTTAGACACCATTAACATCATCATTCTAAAACAATCATCATCGTTATCTAACAACAGCATCATCATCACTAAATCATCATCATCACCAGCATGACCAACCTAACATAACCAACTCCAGGTATCTCGAAGGATGCCGAAGCACCTTGAGTTCAAACCAAAAGATAATCAGGACCGCTGGAACTTTACCACCGAAGCTGGACCAAAATCGAGTCGCAGGGGCTGCTTCGATGTCGATGTCGTCTCTGTCCCGAGGCTTCACCACTGCCATCACAGGCATTAACACTTACACAACCACAACAAACCGCAGCCACAACACAACCACAACCACGATTATAGTCAACAATCATCGCCAACACCATCAGCTACTCACGGTCGCCATCACCACCGTCGGCTTCGCCCTCGAGCATCCAACATCTGCAGCCACAGCCGACCCGACCACCACTAGCCGAGATCCACCGCCGATACATCACCTTTACTGCCGCAGCCAACCGTCGGCCCTTCGAGGTCAAGAATACACAGCCTCAAGAACCACCGTCGCGACAACCACAGCCCCGACTGTGGTTGATTTCCATAACCACGACCACCACAGCCATGGTCGCGCGACTGCTAAGGTCGCACCACCACAACCGTCATCGACTACCTGCAACTGTCGCCTTCTTCCTTCGATTCCCGTCGATGTGCTGCCTTCTGGGAGAAATTGAGGTCGTTTTTGAGCTCAGGGCATCGAGGGGGAGCAGAGGTTGTCGTTCACTCGCCGGCACTCGCCGGAATCGACCACCGGTGGCCGGTGGTTTGGCCGAGCTTCGAAGAAAGGGGGGGAGATGAACTAAAAGCGGCGCCCTCACCCTTTTATGTAGGTTTTATTTAATTAAGTTTCCCTAAAAGCCACATTACCCCCTCCACATATCCTATATTTACACTTTTGGCATGAAACTTTAATAATTGGTTTAGTTAACTTTTGACCTTGTCCCTCTTTGGTCCCTCAAGTTTCAACATTTTGTTTTCAAACCAAAAATTGACAAACTAACTAATCTCTTTGAGAATAAAATTCAATAATACCATTATTAATATTATTTCGCCACTTAAGTTCATTTTGAAAATTTGGGGCGTTACATGATATAAAGAACCCGTCAACTTTTCTCATTGACAATATGGACCCTACCGAGAGCATTGTCCAACTTGGGGACCACAACGAGTATCAAAAAAAGACACACCTTACAAAGTGGTAAGAACACATATACAAATTACTTATCATACTTAAGGATAGTGTGAACTATTAACAGTTATATTATGTAATTTAATGCGTATCCTTTAAAAATAAGAAATGTCATAGGAAATTGTTCAATTGTATGCAGAAACATATCTTCAGACAATACCTGCTGAATATGGGCAACTGCAAAGCCGGGAAATTTGAAACAGCGAAGATCAACAGAGTAGACCTACCGTGGGCCACTAAGAAAAACTACACCGATTGTGGAATATTTACTATGAGACATATGGAGATGTTCATGGGCAAAACAGGGGCAAAGTTTGAGTGCGGGTTCAAGAATAACGAAAGAGCATTGAAGACACAACTTAAAATTCTAAGGAAGAAATATGCGGCGAGAATAGTGCTATCGGATATAAACGTTCACAAGGAAAAGGTGTTGGCCGAGGCTTACAATCTGAAAAGTTAAATTGTGTTGTTGGAAAGATGTTATCATGGACAATGAAATTGTGGTATGTATTTGCTCGTTTATGTAATGTAATGTTAAACCTGACTTTTAGTGCGTTATAAAAATATTTTGGGACGAATTAGCATTCAAATGTTTGACTTTTCTTAAAGTGGGTAGATATGTGGAATGTGTTTGATGTATTAGACCCAAAAAATGTTTCACTTTAGTTTGTATATTTTGTGTGACACTTTCAACATGTAACAAATCATAATATGATGTAAATTAATGTAAACAGTAACCCAAATATACGTCACCTGGGTCTTTCATAATGTACGTTTACCGGTTTACAATAGGACAATATAAACATATTACGCTTAATGAACAAATGACGTGAAACAAATATAAGGAATGTTACACGCACTTACATATGTAAAAATAACCAAACCAAAAAAATGTAATTCATGAAACTTTTGCAAAATGGTGACATTGCGTGTGGCTAACTTATAAATTAGTTATTTAATATTAAATTGTCAGGTATACAGTTAAAATGGAATGTATGAATATAAGTTGTATTATAAATATAACATTATGCACTGGATCATGTAACCTGAAAATAAAATGTAATACCATGTCAGAATAGAACTTTGCCTATGAAATATAACAGGTAAGTTGATGTAAGACCTACTGACAAGTGGTTGTATGAATAAAAAGTTACTTTATACTGCTACTTGCATAATGTACATTACATGTACAGTAGATGACATAATATAGATGGTATACTTAAACAACATCCTTGCAAATTAAAAAAAAGCATCTTACATAAAATTACTTATGTACATAAAAACAACTAATATTAATGGAACACATGAAACTTCTAAAAGGTCACATTAACTACTGCTAAATTCAATTTGGTTATTTCATCTTATTATGTGAGGCGTACTTTCTAATATGATATAGCAATATGTATAACGATGTAAAAAAATTAAGTCAATGTTACATTATCTTACATTGTAATGGATTGGACAAAATTGATAAAAAGAAAAAAATATTGATTGTTTGACATGTCTTCAAGTGGATCATGTAAACTGCTGTAAAATTAGTGTAAACAGTAACCCAAAATACATGTTATGAAAGTTAACGTAAGCATGTAATTTCATGTTATGACATATGCAGCAAGTTGATGTAATAGTGAGACATACGTGGTGATGTGAATATAAATTTTTTATAAACAGACTCTTTCATAATGTACCTTTACCGGTTTACAATAGGACAATCAGTTACATATGTAAACATAACCGAAACAAAAAAATGGAATTCGTGAAACTTTTGCAAAAAATGACATTACGTGTGACTAACTTAAAAATTAGTTATTTAATATTAAATTGTCAGGTGTACAGTTAAGGAGAATGACATGCTGTAATTGAGTGTATGAATATAAGTTGTACTATAAATATAATATTATGTACTGGATCATGTAACCTGAAAAATAAAATGTAATACCATGTAAGAATATAATTTTGCCTATGAAATGTAACATGTAAGTTGATGTAAGATCTACTAAAGGTGGTTGTAAGAATAACAAGTTAGTTTCTACTGTTATTTGCATAATGTACATTAAATGTACAGTAGATGACATGATATATATGGTATACTTACACAACATGCTTGAACTTCGTTATTTCATAAAAGGCTTGTTACATAAAATTACTTGTGTACAAAAAAAACAAGTAATATTAATGGAACACATAAAAGTTCTAAAAAAAGGTCACATTAAGTACTGTCCACTTCAATATGGTTATTTCATCTTAAGTACCAATATGTATAACGACGTAAAAAAATTAAGTCAATGTTACATTATCTTACATTGCAATGATTGGACAAAATAAGATATAGAGTACAAAAATATTGACTGTTTCCACAAAAAAGTTTTGCTGCATTAACAGTGTTTGACGAGATAACAAAAAACATAATCACATAACATAAAAGGAAGATGGTTCTTACAAAAGTTGGGGATAATCATAGATGTTTCATAACACCATGTGAATGTGTTACCCCGCACATGAGTAAAGGGTAACCAAAAAACATATGGAGAAGAAACATAAATGATGTAACATAACAAAGAACCCTACTAAAACGTTACCCAAAAAATAATAGTGGCGATGAAATACGATAACAGTGGTAACCAAAAGATAGTCCGTTACCCACAAACGATAGTTGTTAGCAATAAATAAAGATGACGGTCTCCAACCTAGAGGGTACGGTCCGCATCTCCTGGCTTCACCTTTTTGTGGCAATTCCTAGAATCATGGTGCGTGTACTCGTTATATATTTTACACAATCTTGGCTTCTTCAGACTCTTCTCGATTGCCTTCTCCCCGGGACCAATTAAACGTCGATTAGTGCCACATCCCTTGTTTCTAATGCCTTTAGGGGCGGTTAAATTAACTGCAGGTACATCATCAACACCAACAATCATCTTGATAACTTCAGTCCTACTATTAGAGTTATTTTCTGCTGCTTTGTTTGCTTCAATTCCATCCTTGATTTCCTTTAACTTTGTAGCAAGCCCTGATAAGCCATCAACGTTGTCCCTTAATTTATCAACACAATCATTCACACACTGCAAAACATCATTCCTTAAAACCGCTTGTTCGCTGGTCTCAGCTGTCAGCCTGTTCTGTAAACTAAAAACCTGAGTAGGAAGACTTTCACGAAACCAACGGGGGGAGATATAAGCATCCGGAATTTCAGTAACTTTGTTTAAACGCAAAACGCAAAAAATGTGTCTGCACAGATAACCAATGCGTGTGAAACCCATGCATGAACACTCGTAAGACTTTGTAACCAGATGATGATAAACCTAAAAATAAAATCAGAAATTAGTTTAGACAAAACTAAATATAAACATAACATACATAACAAAAATACATACTAGTGTAAGAAAGTGTTTGAATGTAATTCCTTACATAAAACTCATTGACAAAATCTGTGCGCTTGTCCATGTGAGAGATTGTGAAAACCTTCGTATTATCCTGAACATCAACATTAGTTATGAAACAACACATTAAACCCTTGTAAATTTCTTTTTGAACCTCCTTGAATAGAGTTTGATTATAGAAACGTTTTGCATGTTTCTCGATCGGTAAACCACTAAGCTGTTGTAGGCGGGTGGTACTGCTTACATAGTCAACACTTCTCTGGTTGTATCGTTGGTTATCTAGGGCGGTGTCATACGCCATTAGAAATTGAACAAGGGTGTGCGCATGACTAGAATTAACCTTGAAAGAAGCATTCGAACTCTCGCATCTAGAAGTGGTCTTCATGAGACAACACATAGGGATCTCTCTAAAATACGTAGGCACCCACATATGTCTAATAGCAAACATGTCATTCAACCACACATTGTCGGCTAAATTAAAAGAATTGATTAGATTACGCCAACGGTCTTCAAATGTGGCAGGTGTGATGTAAACATTCCATACTAACTTATGAATTGCCGATCGAATATTTGAGTTCTCATAAATATCGGAGCAAATCTGCCAAAAAAACATAAATAATTAAAGTTGAAGGTATGATCTGTAGAAAAAATACACAGTAGTATATAAAAAAAATGTTTACTTTTACTTGAAACCAATTGTATAACAAAAAAATATTTGCTACATCATGTTACATCATCTTACAAACATTTACACCGATCCAAAATTCGGATCATAAAAAAAATATATTACGCAAAAAAATATATATGCGCTATTGTCGTCTAACACAAAACACATATGGGCTTCTGTTTTTTTAAGGGAAGTTACATAAAAAAACGTCATAATCAAAGTAGGTATTCATGTTACACGTTAGAATTAAATTTCATAAAAAAACTAATGTTGTACATTAGACTTAATATAAAGTCCAAATTAGGTACAAGATAAAACATGGTAATCTAAAAAATTTGTAAAAATGAAATGTTGGGTTATCAATAAATAAAATTCAAATCCTAAAAAAAATATACCTTAGATGGTAATTTCTTCATGATGTGCCACATACACAAACGGTGATGGGATTTGACAAAGACCTCTGAAACAGCAGCCTTCATTGTGAGGTCCTGATCAGTTAACACTAAAGAAGGATGAGACTTGTGCGTTTTCAAAAAACAACGTAGTAGCCACACGTAAGACTCAGTCGTTTCATCAGACAACAAACCAGCAGCAAATGTTACACATTTTTTATGGTGATCTACGCCAGTAAAAGGAACAAATATCATGTTGTACCTAGAAAGTGACGAATGAAAAAAACAACACAAAAAAATTAACATTACAAAATGCGGACAAAAAATTAAAAAAATATAGTATCCACCACAATATGTAACATGTAAAAAAGAAAGTATACTTGTTAGTTGAATATGTGGCATCAAACGCAATGACATCTCCAAATGAACGATAGTTGATCTGAGAAATTTCATCAGCCCAATAAATAGCTTTCACTTCACCACGAACGTGATGAATGTGATATGAAAAGTTACGGTGGTTGTTGGCAAATTGTTCCAGTTTACCAACGACAAGCAACATGTCACGGTCACCAATAAACATTCTAATGTCACGACTGACATTCTTGTAAGCGGATTTTGTACCTCTCATGTTGTGGTGGCCTCCTTTTAACGCAGAATGTAGACGATGAGCAACAGTAGGACCAACTCGGTGTAAACTCATCGTGTGTATAAATTTAATATCTTGAAAGTCCAAGTGTCGCCCCGTACGAGTCAAATCCATATTGTCAGATGATATAAGATCATGATTGTGCTTCTCAGAAAATTCATACAAAACATACTGTTGGCTTCCTTTTATAACCTTCAACCGAATTAGAGCCTTACAATCAGTTACTTTGAATGGGCAGCCTCTAGTAGGTAGTAGGGTGGCAGGATCTGTGGTATCGACAATCTTCCCTTTTGGCTTACCCCATTTGTTGCATAACAATGTTCGATGAGTAATGGTGCCGTTCCATCTCTTAAACCCTCCAACACGTACCACAAAACCTGATAACTCCGTGTATCGTTGGTACATGTTCATGACCTGTTCCCATGAACTAAAAATAGCACCAATGTAAAGCCGGTCATCAACAGAAACCTCAGGCACCCAAAACTTAGATCCATTTGGTGACTGAAATATTTTACTACAATGATTTCCTGCATTTTGAATTAAATTGGATAAAAAAAATGTTACTAAAAAAGACTACACTAAATATTTTTTAATACAATGGTCCTTACCTGATATTACATGTTCTTACATGTTATTACATGCTACTACATGTTGTTGCATGGTGTATCAAATGTCATACAGTGACAAATTGTTACTTTTTTTTTAGTTACTCACAGTAACTTTGTGTGACTTTTTACAACCAAGTGTAAGAATGTGTAGAAATGTATTTTGGGGTTACTATTTGTAAATACAAATGTAAGAAGATGTAATAACAGGTTATGAGAAAACAATGTTTTGTTGATTATGAATATGCACACACAATGATTCCCCTGCAAAGTAATTAAATTTGGATAAAAAAAATGTTATAACATCTGATAAGAAAACAGTGTAAAAACTCATTTAGTTGAAAGGTATATTTAGTTGAAAGGTATTTAGTCAAAAAGTCAAATTTAAACACAAGCAACCACATGTAATAACATGTGATAAAGAAAACAGTGTTTGGGTGATTATGAATATGCAAGACCATGAATGCGCAACCCAGCCAACAACCTGTAATAACATGTAATAACATGTAATAACATGTAATAACATGTAAAAAAAACCGTATTACATTTGACTACATGATTTTACATACGGATGCATGGTTTTGAAAATTTAATAAGTAGAAAGTTGTAAATCCATTGTCAAAGGTCATATTTAACCACAAGCAACCACAAAAAAAATGTCTTACACATTCTTACACATTCTTGCAAACGATTTAGTTGAAAGGTATAGTTAGTTGAAAGGTATTTAGTCAAAAGTCATATTTAACCACAAGCAACCACATGTAATAACATGTGATAAGAAAACAGTGTTTGGAAGATTATGAATATGCAAGACCATGAATGTGCAAACCAGCCAACAACCTGTAATAACATGTAATAACATGTTATATAGACTTTCCTGTAACAACATGTAAAAACAACACTATATTACATTTGATTACATGTTGTTACATATGGATGCATGGTGTTGCAAAAGTCGTAAAACCACAAAAAGACTGTGACTATGAATGTGCAAGACCATGAACGTGCAAAACCAGCCAACAGACTGTAATAACATGTAATAACATATTATATAGACTTATCTGTAATAACATGTAAAAAGAAAACTGTATTACTTTTGATTACATGTTTTTACGAATGGTTGAAAAATCTTCTCATTCAAAACAAAAAAACCATTTGATACCCAGTGAAAAACACCCCAAAAAAAAATTTCATAAGATGTGAAAAACACAAAACTGATCATAAGAACGTCTTATCATTCAAAAGTGATAATACAAATTATTATTGTGGTTCAAAGTAATAAAAACACAAAACACCCATTGCCTTGAAAAACAAAATGAAAGAAGAAAACAGAAAAAAAAAGAACAAAAAAACAAAAACTAACCACGACGATCATAACCGACGTAACGTAAAGGAGAAATTGAAGACACATGATGAGGTGGAGGGGGGTCAAGTACAGCACATCCTTCATCAGGAACCGCGTCGCCTTTATCCGAATTTGCGGTCGTCACAGGTGGTGATTGCGCGGCCGGTGTCATTACAGGTGGAACCACACAAACTTTGGCTAATGGAGATGGCTGTGAAGTGGGTGGCGCAGGTAGTGAGGTCGGGGCCGGTGTGAGTTGAGGTGGAACCACACAAACTTCGGCTAATGGAGATGGCTGTGAAGTGGGTGGCGTAGGTGGTGAGGTCGGGGCCGGTGTGAGTTGAGGTGGTTCCACATAAACTTCGACTATATGACATGGTTGTGAAGTGGGTGGAGGGATAAGTTCACCTCCACCCATGAAAGAAGTAGATAGTGCAAGAAATTGTTCAACAAAAGGAATAAAGAATCTCTGAAATTGAAATATGGTTCTAAGGTTGGATGAATATGTTAATGGATGCTTCTTGTAATGGAGTAAACAAAAAAAAGTTGGTGGATATAGTACAAAAAAGCATGGCTCGAGATATGCAAAAAGGTAATGATTTGATGGGTTGGTGGAAGTTTTCATACATAGTACATTAAAGTACTGACATAAAGCAATTCAAGAAAAGGGTGGTTGTGTCCAAATGACGAAAATACCCCTCTACGTACTCTTCCATGTTGATGATGTGTCTCAATCTCATTGGATGGAAAAGGTTAAAGGGTTCTCACATTATTTGAGGGTTTTCACTTGAACCCATCTCTCTCTCTCTCTCTCTCTATATATATATATATATATATATATATATATATATATATAGGGGGAGGTTCCACTAAAAAATATATTTTGCCTAAGAAGGCTAAGAAGAAATGAGATGGTGACATGTGGCAAAACTAGAAAATAGGATTAAAGGGTATTTTGGTCTATTAATAATTTTGTGCTGTTTTATGAAATCCAGCACAACCCTGTGTTGTTTTATGAAATACAGCACAACCCTGTGCTGTTTTATGAAATACAGCACAACCCTGTGCTGTTTTATGAAATACAACACAACCCTGTGCTGTTTTATGAAATACAGCACAACCATGTGCTGTTTTATGAAATACAGCACAACCCTGTGCTGCTTTATCAAATACAGCACAACCCTATGCTGCTTTATGAAATACAGCACAACCCTGTGCTGTTTTATAAAATACAGCACAAAAACGTTAAAATGCAGCACAATTTCACCTAATTTGTTTTTTTTATAAAAAAAATATAGCAATACTATACTCAATTTAAAGAGAAAAAAATGCTTGATTTTATGGTGCAATTTTTTTAAAAAAATAATCTAGCATGAAAAAGTTATAAACGTTTAAAAAAATTAGCGGAAACTCAAAAAAGTCAACAAAAGTGGTTACATACCCAAAATACCCTTCCATCTTTTTATTTATAACATTATCATCTTAGACATTGATTAAGAAATGGAAGGATAAGATCATTTCTTACCCTTCTTAGGCAAAATTTATTTTTTAGTAGAACCTCCCCCTATATATAGAGGTTCTACTAAAATAAATTTTGTCTAAGAAGGGTAAAAAATGATCTTAGCCTTCCATTTCATAATCAATGTCTAAGATGATAATGTTATAAATAAAAATATGGAAGGGTGTTTTGGGTATGTAACCACTTTTGTTGATTTTTTTGAGTTTCCACCAATTTTTTTAAACGTTTATATCTTTTTCATGCTAGATTATTTTTTTAAAAAAATTGCACCATAAAATCAAGCATTTTTTTCTCTTTAAATTGAGTATAGTATTGCTATATTTTTTTTATAAAAAAACAAATTAGGTGAAATTGTGCTGCATTTTAACGTTTTTGTGCTGTATTTTATAAAACAGCACAGGGTTGTGCTGTATTTCATAAAACAGCACAGGGTTGTGCTGTATTTCATAAAACAGCACATGGTTGTGCTGTATTTCATAAAACAGCACAGGGTTGTGCTGTATTTCATAAAACAGCACAGGGTTGTGCTGTATTTCATAAAACAGCACATGGTTGTGCTGTATTTCATAAAACAGCACAGGGTTGTGCTGGATTTCATAAAACAGCACAGGGTTGTGCTGGATTTCATAAAACAGCACAACGTTTTGCTGGATTTCATAAAACAGCACAAGGTTGTGCTGGATTTCATAAAACAGCACAAAATTGTTAATAGACCAAAATACCCTTTAATCCTATTTTCTAGTTTTGCCACATGTCACCACCTCATTTCTTCTTAGCCTTCTTAGGCAAAATATATTTTTTAGTGGAACCTCCCCCTATATATATATATTTATTTATTTATTTATAATTGAAAACCACCAAGGTTGAAAACCATGTTTATAATTGAAAACCGTGAAAACCATCACTATCCAATCACATAATTTATAATTGATTTAATTTTTTAGTTGTTTAAAGTATATTTAAGTAAATTTTAACCTTATTTTTTGAGGTCATTGTTTATTTTTTAATTTAAACTCCAAGGTTGATGATGATAACGAATCGAGGTACGTATACGTAACTTCTATGAGTTAGATGTACGTAACTCTTAGTTGTACACTTGGTAACACGTACTTACAAAAACATAACCCTTACATATGTGTAACTAATAGTTCTACACTTTGTAATACGTACTTACATATATGTAACCCCTGGTTTTCACGGTTTTCAATTATAAATATGGTTTTCATTTGATCCCTCCCTATATATATATATATAGGATTGGGTTCTATTGTTAACCCTTAATTAATGTGAGAACCCTTTAACTCAAAAGAACCAATCAGGAGTTGACACATCAGCAACCTTCAAAGAAGCCATGAGGGGTAGTTTGGTCATTTCCACCCAACCACCATTTGCATGTCTTTATTACTGTCAGTACTTTTTGTACTATTTCAACACCATTTTCACCAACCAATCATATCCATATACTTTTTTAAATCCAATGAAGATAACCAAAAATCAATTGGAATCACTCTACTTTGTCTCTCTGTCAAACCTCCATCGGTTGGGGCTCACGTTAGCCTCCAATCGCCGCACCTCGTTATCCCGATTCACCATCCTCGCCGCCAGCGGTGGATCCTCCGCCGACGATTCGTCGTTCGAGATGTCCGTTGAGACGGCGTTGAAGTTGTTGGGCGTATCGGAAGGCGCTTCGTTTGATGATATACTTCGAGCGAAGAATTCGGTTGTGGCGTCTTGTAAGGATGACCAAGAGTCGATTGCACAGGTTTGTTTAGTTTTGTTATGCTCGTGTTCAATTATATTGAGCTTCTACTATTGAATTTTATCTAGTTGCCCGAAGGTTGTGGTTATCTAATAGGATTTTTAATTAAACCCTGCTTGTAGGAATTGGTGGTTTTGATTGAATCACGTGTGATTTTAAAGCTAGGGTTGTTAGATTTTAATGTCAATTTTGGTTATTTTGACCTGATTAGGAGTTATAGTGGGAAATTTGGGATTGATTTAACTTAAACTTGATAATTTGGGAATGAACTTCATAGAAGATGATTATGGTATATTGGTATTTGATGATTATGTTGGTTGTTTTCTTCTTTTTTGCGCAAGATGGAAGGTGAATCCATAATTTTGACTTGTATTCGAAGCAAAGGGAACTGCATCAGTCAGGTCAATAATGGGAAAATTGAAAATGCTGTTTTTTCTCTTTCCAACCTATGGACCAAGCTTTACGAAGAATACTAATGTGATGATCGACCAAGAACACGAAGAACCTCGGATGAATTTGGGTGTTTGCTTTTCTTTGCTTTAATCTACAAAGGTATTTTTATCGATCAACACCCTCCTCTATTAATTTGGGTTTTTATGTTAGTTTTCGTGTTTGCAATCTAGATCCATATTATAACGAGCTGAAGATCTAGACTGTTTATGATCTTAGTTTTTGAAGAGGGGTTTGGCAGACACAAGTTACGACTACAACAAGGAAGTAGGTTATTTTTTGGGTTTTGTGGTTTAATTTTGTTTCTTGTTCATGTAGTTATTTTTTTATGGCGAAGTTAAAGTGATAAAAGCTGTTTATGATTTTGTAGGTAAATTTATTTAAGCCATTGCACTAATGTAATCTAATGTAATCTACCGAAGTTTCGTAGTTTTTTGTTTTGATGATACAAAATATTGTAAATATTTTGTTTGTATTATCATTTATTGTAAGATTAATTTATTTGGTCCACCCCTGATGCAACAATTGTTTATAATTTAATATAATGTAATGTAATTATATTGTTAGTGTGATGTTATATGCTGCAATGTTTTATTAACGTTAATTAGTGTAATGAAAATGTATATTCTTATATGGTAATAAAAATTCTTTATATGGTAATAAAAATATAATATATCATAAACATCCATACACTTATATAATGCAAACATTTATGTAATTAAAATTTCCGGAAGTTTGTATATTGATTGATGTTAATTAATATTCCCGGAAGTTTATATTACGAATTACTAACATTTACGTTACACTACATTACAGTTACATTACAATTGTTTACATCACAATTCAGTTGTTTACATGCGAATATTGTATTAGGAGAATGACTATAACATAAATTATTACGTTACATTACAGTTGTTTACATCACATTGCAATTATATTACACTTTATTTACATACGTTACATGTTATTAAATTACGCTACAATAAATTTACATCGTATATTAGGTTGTAATGTTAGTTTTATGCAATATAATCCAACATTTTTGCAATAAATTGCTTTCGTCAGTGGTTTTGTGAGCATCCGTCGAGTATGGATGAGTATTTCTTTGACGATTTATCTAAGTTATATTACTAACATGACTTTTAGTTACATTAAGTTACTAGGTTACATTATAATTTTTTACATCCACTTAAAATGACATTACATTTCATATATTATATGTTATCATAATACATCATAATTAAATTATATTTTATATTAGATCTTAATCTTAGTGTGATGTAAAGTAACCAATGCCATTTATGTAAATAAAATTTCGAGAAGTTTATGTTACGAATTACTAACATTTTCGTTACACTACATTACAGATCATTATAGTTGTTTACATCACATTTCAATTACATTACACTTTATTTACATACGTTACATTACATTTTAATTTGAATTTTAATTGTGTACACGAATGTGTGATCATGTAATTTCTTGTTTCTTTGTTGTGTAAGTTTTTTATGACCTGATTTAGTGTACTGTAACAGAGTGTATGTTAATTGTATTGAACTTTCTACACCGCTTTGAAATCATGTAAGTTTACATACTTAATTGTACTATGACATTATGATACTTTAGAAAATGAAAAATGTCCCTTAACTTTATTTTAACTTTCTTCACGAAGTTTTACATACTGATTTATATTGGTTATTGGTTTACATCAATTTACATTAGTTTACATTGCTTTAATATTAGGTTTTGTCGTTGTGTAATTTGATGTTTCATTACAACTTTGATATTATTGGGTTATATTCTTTTTTTATGGTGTAGTTACATTGTTTAATGTCGTTCGGTTGTTAAGTTATTGACTGATATTCATATGATGTAATTAACAGTTCTTCAATGTAACTCAATTTTCTTTTATTATATTGTGTTAATCTTGATGTCTTGTATTATATTGTATTTTTAAATGGTGTTTTTTTGTTACAGTGGTGTGTATATAGATATTTTAGTTTAATTATTTTTACAATAGTATAATTACAGTGATGTTTTTTGTTACAGTATTGCAATTTAGTTAATATGGCTTAATTACAATGTTGAAATTTCTTTTGTGGTGGTATAGTTCGTGGTTTAATGTTGTTTTGGTTGTTAGTTTTCTGAAATCATGGAGGCTTAGTTACATGGTTTAATATCATTTGTTTTACAGAATGATTTACATTGGTTAATATGGTTTACATCAATTTACATTAGTTTACATTGGTTTATATTGGTGTAATGTCGTTTGGTTGTTGTAACTATATTATTACTATTAGTTGGAGTGGTGTAATATTGGGTATTTAACATTGTAATATTGGGTTATATCAATTTACATTGTTTTACATACTGATTTATATTGGTTAAAATTGGTTTACATCCATTTACATTGGTTTACATTGGTTTAATATTGGGTTTTGTCGTTTGTGTAATTTGATGTTTCATTACAACTTTGATAAATGTTGCATTAGTATAACAGTAATTCATTACAATTGTTTTACAGTTGTAAAAAATTATTTATATTAACGACATAGTAAGTTGCATAAGCTTACAATTGTTTTACAGATTAATTTATATGGGTTTACATCAATTTACATTGATTTACATTGGTGTATTTCAACTTTATTTCAACTTCCTTCACGAATATCTATGATGTAAGTTTAAATCATGATTTTAGTTGAAAATTAAAATTACTCATTTGTACATTGGATGCGAATATGCTTAAAATAAAAGAACCACCCGCGATGAAAGTTGCTGTGTCATCCATTTTTGTGAAAGCTCACCACCGTTTGTGTTTGTGACACATCATGAAGAAGTTGAAACAAATTGTTACATTCCCTTTTTTGGGACCAACTCGGTTTTTTGTGTAGTAGCATGTAACATGTATCAAAAAATATTTTTGTGTTTTCAGTAAATTGTAAGAGGAAAGTTTTGTGTTTTACGGGGCTCAATGCAACAAAGTTGAACAACATAAAAATGTCCAACCCATTTGGTATGGACAGTTTTGCTAGAACGTAACACTGTGTAATAACATGTAACAACGTGTAACCATAGTAGGTTTCTTTTTTTTGTTTATTTTTAATTAAGGAACACTTTTTTTGGGCCCCCAACACATGTAAGTGCATGTAACATTCATTTTAATTTTGTAGGGATGTCCTTTAATCATACCATATATATATTGTCCTATAGTATACATTAACGTACATTATGTAAGTCAAAATATACAACTTACATTTATACAACAACTTATTTAAGTCACAGGCACATTTACATCAAGTTACATTATGTTACTGTTTGATACATATTGCGTTTTTCCAATATATAACAACCTATGTAAGTCACAGTCACACTTACATCAACTTACATTATGTTACAAACAGGTACATACTGCCTGTTTGATACATACTGCCTGTTTGATACATACTAGCTTTTTCAAACACACAGAAACATTTTTATGTCTAACATCTGAAACACATTCCACATATATAACACATCCGACCATGTCAAAACATTTGAAAGTCAATCCTTTCAAAAATATCTTGAAAATACACTAAAAGTCATGTCTAACATTAGAATTACATATACTAACAAATACATACCACATTTTCATTGTTCACTATCACATCTTTCAAAAACAAGACTTTAACCTTTAAGATTGTAAGCCTCGGCCAACACCTTTGCTCAGTATGGGCAGCAGTGTCTATCTCTATAGGGCTCCCGGCGGTGTTTGTAATCCGGCCTACTGATTTAAGTGCTATTCGTTCGCTACTCCGAACTGTTTTTTACCATTATTCATAATAAGGTTAGAATTACATTGTCGTAAAACAAAGTACATAATTTTTCAAAGGGGTTTTCGAATTGGGACTGTAATCAGTAAAACAAAGGCCCATAATATCTTTTTCAATGTGTACTAATTAAATCACTTACCCAATTGTTGCCTCCTCCATTTTCTTTTTGTAGGACAATGAATCCTCACTTCTTATGAAAGGTTTCCTTTACCTACACACAAAAAGTATAATCGATTAACCAATGTTTCGTCTAAAATGTCACCGTCCCACTATTTACGAACAAAACATCAGATAACAATAGATGGAAAGGGAATTTTGTGGTTGAACAACATACTTACTTGAATTATAAAAATTGAACTTCAGTTGGATGTCAATTTCATAAATGTGTGGGTTACCTTTGGGTGGTGGTTAACTATGTACATACATACTTACAGATGAATGGTTAACAATTCTGTTTAAGGTTTATTACAGAAACAATGGGTTCTATAAATTTTGGCCTTTGCAAACAAACACACACCCACCTTAAATGAGCTGCATTTTCTTGGGTTACCAGACACATGTGGTTAAATTTAAATACACATTCTTACATAGTTGTTCACCTTAATCCTACGATGAACTACTTTTTATTTGTTACCGGTAACATTTGGTTACATGTAAATACACATTCTTACATACTTGTCCACCTACTCTTACATAATAGTTTAACTTACGACCCCAAGTAATACCAACTTCATAGATCTGCATTTTTCCGGTGACCACCTACATGTGGTTACATGTAGATATACATTCTTACATACTTGTCCACATTTACAACCCAAATTAATACCACAAGTTCGTGTACTCAACAGTATGTAACAGGACTAATTACTTTTGACCTGCATTTTTAACTTAACCGGCTACGATTTACAGTTGACTACTTATGTAACAGAATGTAACATAAGTATGTAACTTAACCGGCTACTTATGTAACAGTATGTAACTTAACCGGCTACGATTTACTACTTACTGTTGACCTGCATTTTCAACAGTATGTAACAGGACTACTTACCGTTGAACTGCATTTTTAACTTAACCGGCTACGATTTACAGTTGACTACTTATGTAACAGTATGTAACATAAGTATGTAACTTAACCGGCTACGTATGTAACAGTATGTAACTTAACCGGCTACGATTTACTACTTACTGTTGACCTGCATTTTCAACAGTATGTAACATGACTAGTTACTGTTTACCTGTATTTTTAACTTAATGTTGTTCATGTACCCAACAGTATGTAACAGTACGTAACAAAACCGGCTACGATTAACAGTCTAACTAATTTAACTTAAAACCGATAGTAGTACCTTTAATGACCTGCATTTCTTATGTTAGTAGTAAAAGGGTTTTTAATGTAAATACAAATTCGTACATACTTGTCCACGTACTACTACAATACATTGCAACCACCAATATGTAACAAGAATAGTGACTTGTAACAAAACAGGAATCGATATTCAGTCTAAGTACTTTAACTTCCAACCAAAAGTAATACCTCAAATTCTAAATTCAAAATTGTAACTTCATGAATAACCAAATATATGCTTATCTCCTAAAATTACATTACTAACAATATGTTTTGTCACTTTTATCCTTGTTGTTCCTCTAATTTTAACATCCCTGTAAACAAAACTAGTCTTAAAACCAAGCAGAACCTAGATTCATAGGTAATGTAACTAACATTGGCCGAAATTGAATCTTCCCTAACCTAACACTTTTCCTCAGTTTCATTACAAGAATCAATGACCCATTAAAACAAATACGAAAACACATTTTCTAGGGTTTGCAGCAATTCGAACAACAACATAAGAGAAATAATATATACCGTCGGAGGTTTTGGATGCAAAGAACACGAAATTAACCAAATTTCACAAAATTATGTACCAAAGTACAATTACGAAAACAATTTCAAAGTCCATGTGTTCTCAAATTAAAGTACGTACCTTTTTCGTCCCCTTGTTCTTCTTCTGATACAGAATGGAAATTCCTTTCGTTTTCACTGCTGTCTGTGGATTTGAGGAACACGCGACCAAGGAACCACAGACCGATTATGGGTTGTTTCGTATGCAATGCTTTCAGTCGATTTGAAAATAAACCCAAATCGATTTTCAATTTTGAAGTTCGAAAACCTTCCGGTCGATGTTTTAAGGAAGACGCGACAAAGGAACCACAGACCGATCACGGATTGCTTCGCAGCCTTCACTTCTCTCGCATTCTCATGTCTCAATTTTGGAATGTTTGGAGAGTATGGAACATTTCAATGGTTTCCATGCTTACGGTTAGGAAGAAATTTGAAAAGGGGGTGGTTGTGAAGATTGAGTGATTTGACAGTTGCTTTTGGAGCACACTACCTTTTGTACGGTTTATTAGTTCAAGGCATCAGCCAAATTACCTATATACCCTTCAAAGAGGAATTGAGACCTGCAACATATATTTATTTAATTACAAATAATCAGGTCCCTTAGATCAAAACTAACTTTTCAGATCAACGGTACCAGGATGGGTTAAAGGGTTTTGACATAAAGGAGGGGTTCTCAAATTAACCCCACCCTATATATATATATATATATATATATATATATATATATATATATATAGAGGGAGGTTCCCCTAAAAATTAATTTTTGCCTAAGTATGCTAAGAAGTAATCTTAGCCTTCTAATTATCTAATTAAGGGCTAAGATCAAAGTGTAGAAAAAATAAGTAATCAAGGGTAATTTGGGTATTTTATTACATTACCCACAATTGTTGACTTTTTAAAATTCCCCCCCTATTTTTTTAAATGCTAATAACTTTTTCATACGACATTATTTTTTTAAATAAATTACACCATAAAATCAAGCATTTTTTTCTCTTTAATTTGAGTATAGTATTACTATAGTTTTTAAAAAAAATCAAATTATGTGACGTTGTGCTACATTTTTAACGTTTTTGTGCTGCATTTCATAAAACAGCACAAGGCTGTGCTGCATTTCATAAAACAGCAAAAGGCTGTGCTGCATTTCATAAAACAGCACAAGGCTGTGCTGTATTTCATAAAACAGCACAAGGCTGTGCTGTATTTCATAAAACAGCACAAGGCTGTGCTGTATTTCATAAAACAGCACAAGGCTGTGCTGTATTTCATAAAACAGCACAAGGCTGTGCTGTATTTCATAAAACAGCACAAGGCTGTGCTGTATTTCATAAAACAGCAAGGCTGTGCTGTATTTCATAAAACAGCACAAGGCTGTGCTGTATTTCATAAAACAGCACAAGGCTGTGCTGTATTTCATAAAACAGCACAAGGCTGTGCTGTATTTCATAAAACAGCACAAGTCTGTGCTGTATTTCATAAAACAGCACAAGTCTGTGCTGTATTTCATAAAACAGCACAAGTTTGTGCTGTATTTCATAAAACAGCACAAACAAATTCATCAAACGCTCAAATGCAGAAACCAAAACGACATCTTCCTTGTGCTGTAAGAGGCTATTGGTTCTCACCTGAGGCTGAACTATTGGGTTGCTGTGAAGATAAGGAGCACTCAAAACCTGAAACAAAATACAAAATGTGAGCGAATATTCAGAAAATCAGAAAATATTAATGAAATTGATCAATACGTTCATGTTTTTCAATAAACTTAATAGTGGAACATCATCATTAAACCATTTGTCTAATCAAATTGTTGCATTTCTAGAGACAAAATGAGGTTTATTATAGGGGACAGTATGTTGATATGATTGGTGGCAAACCTTGACTTGGTCATGAAGAAAGTGTATGTACTCTATTGCCTCGAGCAGCACTGAAGCGGTATCTGTCTGCAATTAAAATATATATATATAAATGACTGCTTATGTTTCTTCTCCATGCCTACGACATCATAATGATTATATTAATCTCACTTAGGACTTTGAAGTTCTGGATTTCGATGTACCTTGCCATATGGTGAGACAAGCTCTTGAAGGGCTGCTATCCTCTCACCAACCTTCTCTTTTCTTTCCTATTAACAAAATTCAAACAGTGTTTCCTAATCAGTCGGCGATTAAGGGTGTATGTGATGGGGAAGATTAGCTTTGATTTCTGCAAAATCCATCATGATCAAGTATTTGTGCTGCATTTTGATAAAATACAAAGGGGATTAATGAGTGTGTTTTAGGACCATAATGCCCCTTTAACCCTAATTTGAAGAGTGCCACATGTAATCCCCTTATTCCTTCTTAGGCAACTTAGGCAACTAATTATTCTTAGTTGAACCTCTACCTATATATATATATATATATATATATATATATATATATATATATATATATATATATATATATGTATGTATATATATGTATGTATATATATATACACACACGTGCCAAAGACGCGATATGGCTTTGTACTTAACCATATATAATGATGATAATCGTAAAAGGGTGATTTTGAAGTTGATTTCGGGTTTGAATTTACTTGAGAGTTAAGTGTTTAATGTTTTTATAACGGCGTCTATGTCATAGGTTATAGAATACATAAACTCGGTACAAGCGTATGGATGGAATTATTGTCAATGTAACCATTTAATAGAACACACGTGTTAAGTTATTTTATCTACCTTTTTTAGTCGGGTCATATCAAAATAAAATGGTTCAACGTGTTTGAGTTTAAAAAAAGGCATATAGTTTATATTGTGAACAATTGCTCAATAGCAACATACATAGACGAAAGAACAAATAAGAACGGGAGAGTTCTTATTTCATTCCATCTCAAGTATCATACACACCATATATATAGGCATACAATGTGCAACCGAATACTAAAACTAATGTTGTGAAGACCGGATTAGACTAGCCGGTCCAACCGGTCTGACCGGGAATCAAAGGTGTGGCAGAATCGGTTCGCATCAATTCGTTTTGGAAGGGTTCGATTGGCCGGGTCGTCTCTAATCGGTGGTCGGACCGGGGGTCGAACTGGATTTTGAAGTATTTTTTTTGGATTTTAATGGATAAAAACAAGGTGTTAAACAATAAATTAGTGTCTTGAAAATAAGATTATTGTTAAGTTTTATATATAACTATAAAATACACAAATAAATTACTTGTATTGAATTATACGTATAACTATATATATAATATACTATATATATAATTATGACGTAATTCGATTTTTAATTTCAGTCCGACCACCAAACCAATAAGACATCCAGTTTGACATAAGTGTAAAGCAATGACACTAATAATATGTTTCTTATGATTAGCCTATCAACCGGTTTATAGTTGTTTACAACCCTACTACTCACCGCAAACACACAATTCGCACCGGTCGGTTAATGTATTTAAGACGTGTAAATATACGAGTCGCGTCCCGTTCAGTAACACTGCAATTCAAACTTTCAAACTCTAGAAATAACATGGGTTTTTTTTCCTGTCAAAATAATCCAAACCATGTAACATAGTTTCGTGATTTCCAAGTCTCTTCTTAAATTTCTACAACTTCGTATAATGAAAACCTGCAAAATAATCCCCAAACTTTCACGCAGATAAAAAGTTCATCTTGAAAATTTTCAAGAATCTCATTACCTCCACCATCTCCATCAAATTCTCACCATAAACCCTAAACCCATGGCAACCGTCGCCGCCGCCACCACCGCCACCGCCACCGCGGCGTCTTCCACCCCATCTGATAACCCCATCACCCCAGAACAAGATCCCACGATCAAACCCCCAAAAGCCTCAGAAAACGAAAACCCTAATCAAGAATCAACAGATCAATCACTAACAAGCAACGAAAACGAAAATCAAGATGCGGAAGACGAAGGCGAATGTGGGTTTTGCTTGTTTATGAAAGGGGGCGAGTGTAGGGAGACATTCATCAACTGGGAGAAATGCGTTGAGGAAGGCGAGAAGAACGATGAAGATATTGTGAACAAGTGTTTTGAAGCCACTTCGGCTTTGAAGAAGTGTATGGAGGCTCATCAGGATTATTATGGTGTGATTCTGCAGGCGGAGAAGGATGCTGAACAGCAAGTTAGTAATCAATTAGATCAACAGAAAGAAGATGTTGCAGATGATTCGAATTCATCGGAGAATAAACACAAAGAGGAACAAGATTAAGAGCAGGAAACAGTGGGATTGAATTGAAATTTTGAGGTAATTAAGATGAACAATTGAGGATCAATTACATGATTATATTGATTTTAGGAATAAAGATGCTGAATTTTGTTTTAATTTGATCTGGTAGTGTAGAGCCAAATGATTGATTGCTTGGCTATCTTGTTTAACTTGTTAAATGTATTGTCATAATTCATGAACTTTGTTTTGATTACTTCAAATTGATAATGTTATACAGGAAATGTTAGATTTGTTAGATTGCTCTGGTATGATCTTGTTCATGGATTTTATATAGTGTGAAATCTGTTTACTTTCTGCAATTAATTGCTTTCTCTGGTATCATTGGCATAGTTGTTGAAGGTGCAAGGCACACTCAATTCGTAAAGTGTAAGCCTTGGGCCTAGGCGCAAGGCGGTTAAAGTGTGAGGTTTTTTTTAAGTGGCCTACATAGTATAAAGATACCATTTTTAGGAGATTTAGATATGTGTTAGGCTTCTTTTGGGCTAGTTTAGGCCGTTTTATGTTAATTCCAGCCTTGTTAAGGGATATTGAAATTATTTCAGACCTGTTCAGAGACTTTTTGGCCAGAACTTGGTCTGGAAATGCATCTGAGCGCTTGAAAATGGAGCTTTTAAAGTCAGACGACAAGGTTGCACCGGGCTGCGCCTGAGGGCCTAGACGGGTGCCTTGTGGGCTTTTGACTAGAGATCATTGGTATTTGGTTTTATGATATGTTTTGTGAAGAGTCATAAACACATGCATATAAAATGTTTGACAAAATTGAAACAAATACCATTAGGACGTGAATCTTGATATTTGCTCACAAAATCAAGATTCTAACTCGGCTGTTCGTCTGATAATATGGGATAAATGGTGTAATAAACTATCCAAATCTTAAAGAAATTTCCGAGAACATTGGGAAAGGAAAATAGGATGTGTTTATTAATTCCTTGATAATTTAATGTGGCCAGGACTCCAAAATACAACATTTTAACAGCATGAGAAATGCCTTAAATGAGAAGTAACTAGTACATGATTAGGAACATTTTTAAGCTGTTTTTTTAATTTTACAAGTGGTTATTTGAATGTGTGTCGTAAGATGATTGGTTGGTCGATAAAAGATGGATTAACCATTTTCTAGAGTTTTGTAAGCCTCTACTTATTAGTATCTATTATTGAAAGGTCAAAACAATGGGGCAATGAACTCATATAGCGCATGCAACGGGAACAAGGCTCTTAGTGCTTAAGCTTGTCGTTTATGGGATTTTTACAACACTGCAAAAATAGTAAATAAGTCTAGTAACCTTATAATTACAGCCACATCTATGTTTAATCAAAGCTTGGTGAGTTAATCTGTTTAATAGACTCGAAAATCTGTATATATTTCAATGGCTTATAGAGTGATATAACTGCAAATGTGAGAAGATTGTGATTATTGAGATATAACCACATTACTTGAGGAAAAACAGAAACTGAGACTGAAAAAACTCGCCCCAGTTAGTTATTTAACACCTAATCAGAGGTTAATAACGACCAAACTAACAAGGAACATCCCCTGAACTCTCCAAAATGTTTACCTCAGAACCTGAGGTTGACATTTCTCTGTTTCAATAATAAGAATTTCCAAACATTTGAAACAAGCAGTGCTTTTGTGATATCTCAGCATGCTTATGAGTAGTACATCTTCTCCACCTGAACTATCCTGCTTTTATTATGTCTCTTAGAATGTGCAGCCTTTAAACTATATGCTTTGATCATTCATGAAACTTTTGGTTCTTTCAAAGATGTACTGCACTTCAGCAATCACATATTCCACTCTCCTAAAGAAATGGTTGGATAATAAAACAATTTGTATATAGGTTTGTTTGGGTCCACTAAAATTTCAGAATGAATTAATCAAGTTCTACTTCAATCATACAACGGGTCAAAACAAACCACTCTTATAAACATGTCATAATCAGGTTCAATGGCAATGATCATTGCCTCTGACTCCCTCCACTGCTCTTGACACCACCAACCACCACCACAACTATTAGCCAAAGAAAGAATATAGCTATCTGGTGACCCCATTTTAATATTTTTTGTTTTTCTTTTAGAATGAACTCATTTCAACCTTGATAGGAAATATTTTGATCTGAACCAAATTGTTGTTTTTTAAAACGATCCTTCAAGAAAATAGTGTTGTTGAAAAACTTATTTATTTAAATGAGTGTTTTCAAAAATATTTACTAAAATGGGTGTTTATTGAAAATTTATTTTTTTCTCACTCATATAACCTTATTGGATGAAAAAATTGTATCCTAAAGATAAAGTTATTTCAATAAGGTTTAATGAAAAAAGATTTTATAACATCAAAACCTGTTTTAATGGATCCGTCATAGAAGCCTATTACGACAATAACCTGAAAAGGTTGCAGAGAAATCATGTTCGATATTCAATCCTCAAGTACTGACGTTATAGCTAACGATTAAAATCGGAATCCTGAGCCCACAGTAGCAATCGTTTGAAAAAAATAGTGGACGTTTTTTTGAAAATCTAATCCGATGTTACCAAAAGTGAGTGGGAAGTAGATATCGGTTTTCAACTTTATAAAATTAAGTTATTACTTCTACATCTGAAAGCACATCCACTTATGTAGAAATAAAAAAAATAAAAGAAATAATTTCTCATACTTAATATCATCTATATAATTTCAATAAAAGCTTTTAAGGTAACATTTATGAAGAACTAATAAACAGTAATTTTTTTTGTTTAAACTGTGAGATTCAAAAATAGATTTTGATTTTCTAAAAACTTTTTCTTTTTATCCCCTTTTCAATAACATTATTAAAAACTGAAACTTTTTTCATCCAATAAGATTATGAGTGAGAAAGAAAAGTTAAAAAAATACCCATTTTGATGAATATTTTTAAAACTACCCATTTTGATAAATAAAATTCCTAACAAAACTATAATGAAAAAAAAAACTCTACAAGAATGCCTTATTGTAGGGGTATTTTAAATTTGACTGGTTTGACATGGTTTTAAAATTTAAAGAGTTAATTACACGATTGGTCTTTATGATTTGCTCATATTGTAGTATTGGTTTCATTTTTTAAAAAATTACATTATTAGCTACAACTGTTTGTCAAACGATTAGGGACAAATAATGTAATTTCTCAAAAGTTGAAACCAATACGGTAATATGAGCATATCATAGGGACCAATCGTGTAATTAACTCAAATTTAAATTTGAATAGCAATCATTGAAATTAAGACTATAAATGAAGTCATAAATAGAGTCATAAATCATGTGATCATTAATTACACGTTTTAGGTAAAAAGGGAACAATTAAAGATGTCTTTTTTTTTTTTTGAACGGCTAAATTGGAATCACTCACGGATCACTGGAGTATCATCGTGCCACCAGTGTTACCACGCGATCATATTCCACCATCAAGTCACCAATTCAGGAGGAAACTCATAATTATGAGAAAACCCCCTTTGTGAGATTCGAACCCATGACCCAATAGGCCCTAAGTCTTGTCCCACCACCAAGATGCCGCTGGGCTATAATGCCTTTGGCAATTAATTAAAGATGTCTTAAATAGTTAAATTAGGAAAGTTCTTGATTGATTATATAAGGGCTCTTTATGAGAGAATTTAGTTGTGATAGCCGAAAGAAATCACCATAGGCAATTGATCACAAGATTCGGCTTGAAGTTTCCTTTGGTTGCTTATGGGTCTTGTAATTTCATTACAAGCCCAAGCTATTGCTTAATTAGAGTTTAGATCATTTATACGGAGTTTTCATTTGTTCAATTTACACAATATTAGTCTGTCAACTCTCAGATCAGCTCTCAGCTTTATATGATAGTGATAGTGTAAAGTATTTAGATCTAATCCTTAAATCGTTTCTATGTTATATATTTCTCTCAAATTAGCTGCAATCTAATTTCTCTCTCTCACATGAGGTACTAATTTCATGTCCAACCTGCAAGACCATCCATTAAAACTCACCTCGGACGTATCATGCAATTAATCGTATGGTTTTGGTTATCACTTGTTTTGCATTTACACCAAGGTAAACCAATATTCATAACCAAATGTTTGTATTAGTCTTGAACATAAGTTTGCAATTTTAGGACACTCTTAGATGTTCTAGGGTTCGATAAACCATCAATCATTCTATCTTATGTTTCATACGGCCCATATGAGTATTTAACAACTTGTTTGGCAAGCCTTCTATACACTTTGTATGTTAGCTCATATGAGTCCCGGTGTTACATAACATAAAATATTTAATGATTCGTCACTGAATGACGGGTAACAGATAAATTATAAAGGATCATCATGAAAAACACTTGAACAACTTTATCATATCCAACGATACATCTAATTCATTGGAGAGTTATGCTCAACATCTTAGGTTAGATTAACTATTGTAATAATTAGTTTTTACATACATGCAACTTTATTTTATAGTTAGAAAAACAATTACAAACGCTAATCATATAGCAATCATCATTTTTCTCTGACAAAAACTAGAGAAATCTTATGTTCAAAAAATAAAAATAAAATAACAATTGATGTTATTTTATAGTTAGAAAAACAATTACAAACGCTAATTCAATCATCATTTTTCTCTGACAAAAACTAGAGAAATCTTATGTTCAAAAAATAAAAATAAAATAACAATTGATGTTATTTTATAGTTAGAAAAACAATTACAAACGCTAATTTTGTTGACCAACTTCCCGTATCATCATACATAACAAATCTATAACCAAAAATATCATAAAAGTGAAAACTAACAATTTATGATAATTATACAGATACAAGTGGATTGTCGTTTGCAACAAAAACAAAAGTAATTTCTATCACTGGTCAAATTGATGATATGTATTATTATCGACAAATGAGTGACATTAGTAGAACCATCAAAGAACATATGCATTCTTATATATTTCTATTCAACCAAAGTGCAGAAACTTTGTACTAGAAACAATAAGCACATAAACAAAATCAAAGAACAAATCTTTATGCCCAGAGAGACTACTTACGCGGTGCTACCTTTTCGCGCCCCCGTTAAGTATGAACATATCTGACATTTTTATATGCAGCCAACCTCCACAAATCTCAGTCTTTGTTACTTTCTTTACACCCATTTCAAAATCATGTCACTTACGCGCGATCTTGCTATTTGCATACGACGGTTGGCTTAATTTCATGGTTATGAATCAGGCATCATTTGTATCGAGTTACTTACTGGTGAAACTTGTGAGTTGCTACAGTTTGCCGTCTCACAGAAGCATTCTTCAGGGTTGGCGTAAAAGTAGTCTTCTTCTTTAGGTTTCTCTGTTATTATTGTACGGTATTTTGGTTGGCCCATTCTATCCTCGTGTGATGATTTCACAGCATTTGAAAACTCGTCCCATGATAGCGTCCCGTTTTGGTGCAAATCTATCAGTTCTACAAGTTTTCTTCTGTTTAGTTGAATAGTCTTTTCGAAGCCGAGGTACCTGAATTACAATAATACAACATACAATATAAGTACTATGTTTCATGCATACAAGAATATCGCACACAAATGGGTTCAGGTTGAAATGGGTCAAATTGGCCCGTTTAAGATGAAACACAGCCCAAGTCAAACGATACGTAATAAACAAGTCAAAATTGTCACCTGCAGCCTTTAAGTTTTACTACATACTTAGCAGTGACCACAAAATTTATAATATTTGATTTTCATCACTTTATTACCCTACGAAAGACGCCAAAACTACGACTCTGCATATCCTAATTGCATCCATAGTCAAATAACTCAGGAATGCAGTCAAAAGTCAAAACCACCATAGGTTTCTTTATCACGAACCATATATCTATATGTGTGCAGTATTCAGACATGTGTACAAATATACAATCATACATACCTTCGGTGACCTTCCACAAGCTTCGCCATATTGCCATCATAAGATGGAACAAAAATGTTACTAGCAACTGAAACCATGAAATCGAGAGCTGCCATTTGTGATGAATGATTTTGGAACTGTCTCAATTCTTCTGGATTTAATAATGTTTCTTTCTTCACCTTAAAATACAATGAAAAGTCAAAACTTTACTTCAAAAAGACCAATTGCTTTAAGGGCAATCGTGTACTATTCAAGGATATGTTATATGTGGGGTAATAACATGCCTGTAGCATTAAGGGCGGCCACTTACTATTCGAGGAAATGTAGCCCTTAAAGCTGCAAGTCTTTTTTCACTGCCGTAAATTTCACCAGAAGCAATATAAATTTGTGTGTTATGGTCAAACCCGAGTGCTTGTAGAATTAATGTGGCCTCCTCGGGTGTAAGAGGACAAAGTCCTTGTGATCTCCTTTCATCTGAATTTATGTCTTTCTCCCTCCACCATGGGAATGCATACCTAAACACAACAATTGCTATCAAAATGAATGGGTCGGGTGGGTCAAGTACATGTTAAGTCGTGTATCTTCTGTTTGGACTGGGCCCGGCCAACCTTTTTCTCCAAGGTTTCAAAAAATATTTATTGATGATTAGCATGTCATTAATTATATATATTTTGAATGATATGCTTTAGAAGGTTCTATGAATTAGTAATACACGAGTTTTGACCCCTTTGATTTGTTTCCTTTTAAGCTAGTCCTTTTTTATTTGTATTTTGAAGTGCTTCAAAAAAAAACATAACCTAAATTAACCTATTTAAATAGAAAAATGTACTGATGGGATCAAAAAGGGAAAGCCGTTACCTTAAGCGTTTGAGTTCCTCGGCTTCTTCAATGGTGCAACCATGTGTACAACCCGAAAATGCCAACATATCCATCTCATATCTTAAGTGCAACGCCATAAATGGTCCCTTTTCTTGGAGAAGGTGCACCAATTTATTCCCAAGAGCTTCAATAGAAGGTGTGAACTTTAGTGCTTGGAAATTGACACGACACCTAAGCTTTTGAAGATGCAATGGAATCCCATTGTTTGCTAATCGTGTATCCGTTCGATTAAAGTGTATCACCTTATGCGTGTTAAAAAGTGGTAGAATCTGCAATTTGATACAAAATTGTAATCATGAAATCTTATTTTCAACAAGAAGGTAAACTAAATCATCAAATAAGATCAAATATTTTGACTCAAAAATGGTATGCTAATTCTAAAACCGCCAACCTGTTCTAGATAGTATTTTTCACTCGACCAGCTAACAGGTGGCATCTCTAACGGTTGGTATCCGTATTTTTTGCTAAATCTCTTTGGTAATCTTTTGACAATCCGGACTTCATCTCTTAGTGAATCAATGAAGTGTCCGACATTAAAAATGTCCTCAAAATCACTGAAGCAAACACCATAACTTAAACATACTGCAACAACATGCCAATAAAGGCGAGTAATTATTAAAACAAATTAAAATTACCTAGGATCAGCCCAGAAAGATGTCTTATCAAGCTCTGGAACAACCAAAGTGAGATTTAAAAGACGAGCGATTGTCACCATGTCACAGATCTGAAATAACAAATTCCAGTATAAAACTACAAATAACTGATGTAAGCGTAAACTAGACAAGAAAGCAAAAGAAGAACCACCAACCGCAGCTCTCATCTGATTTAAACCACCATTGCAAGAAACTTTAAGAAAGCCGTTACTTATGTAATTCCCTGCACAACAAAGAATTTTAATCAAACAAAATCTCACTAAAGATTGGTATAAATTGCACATAAAAGGAATTATGGCACCATATCCATTGTGAAGATTAATGTGACATACCTATTGATGATTGATCTAGTTAATTAATGATAATGTTTCAGTTTTATTATTCTTATTTAACCATCATTGTCTTCTACAATCTACCATGTATACAGTACTATATAACATGTGACAATAAAACGAGCATAAACTGTAAAGTTTGTAATAACTGAACAATGCTGCATACAATAGCTTGAAACCAAAGCACCTAATGATATCAAAGACGATATGCAAACGAACATAAACCCTACACAGCTTTTCATTCAACCAACAGGTCACTCACTTGGCGGTGGCAGAGGCGGTGGCGGTGGCGTTGGAACAGTGGTTGCAGCCTCAGTGGACAATCTGGTGGATACATTTATAGGGCTCAAAAACCCGGTGAACAACTTCGGGTGCCAAAGCTCACCAACAGCCACAAGCTGAACCAAACAAGTCCAAATCAAGATACTGGAACACACCCTAATGAACCACACTTGTAATCGGGTTCGTTGGATCACTTGACCCGGTAACTTAGCCCACCTCACTACCTGTATGCTACTGTTTTCAGATCTAACATCCATTTCTGTTCTTCATTTTCAGAACATTGCTAGCAGTTTATCAAACTCTATACCTAATAACATAAAGATCATGCCTTTCTGATACCATATTGGATGATTTGGATCAATATGAACCTTAAATCAATACCCTGATCCAATCTCGAGTTGGGTGCTCGAAAAATTGCAAAAAGATTCAAATTTTCACCAATCAGAATGATCTGAATCGTCGTACCAAGTGGTTGTTTGAGAAATTGGAACAACAAGATTCAAAGATTCAAGATTTAGTTAAAATACCCTAAATTGGCGAAACGGGTGTTAAATTGTGGGTGAATTTGCAGCAAGATTTGAAGTTTTGCTGAATGGATCAATGATAAGAACCCTAGAGATGAGTGATAAACAATGATTATTGAAAGTGTGAATTAGGTGGTGGGAAATCACGAGAAGAAGAAGATGAATTAATTATAGATTTATTATAATGAAAATGGGATTTGAACTACCAAAGATTATTAAAGGGTCAAATAATGTTCAAAGGTTGAAGATCTCAATATTATTTTTTGTAATTTTCTTGTATGGAATTTGGGGAAATTGGTGAGTGGAAAGAAGATCTAATGTGATGAAAGTGACAAGGGGAGTATGGTACAAATTTGAAATTGATAGGCCATACGAATCTAGTGGTGGTAGGACTAATTCACACAAAGTTGCAACACAAAAGAATGAATTTAAAATCTCATGTTATATACACACACATATAGAATATCTAGTTTTTTTTAAATAATATACTGTAGAGGGCGGGATAAATATGATATCTTTTCGGTTCATAGTCTATCTTGTTTGATAAAACAATCTTGTTTTGTTGTATTAAAGTAAAACATTGGTTAAACCTTTAATATTTAGCATTGTAATAATTTTTATGCGTATAATTTATGTAGAATCGTCAACTGGTTTATAATAAGTTTGTTCCATTTAAGAGTTTAATGCGAATTTCTTTAAAAATCATCAACTAAGTTAGACTTATAAATCAATTTGAATATTTAGATAAGCAAATTAAATGGGTCGGATAGTTGATGTATTAAGTACGAGTAATTGTGTGTCATGTTTAACTATGCCCCAAAGAGAGATACAAAAGTCATTAAACTCGTTGCATTTAATAACTTTATTTATTTATAATTTATTAAAAAATACGTTACGTTTGCAAAAATAAGTTGTTGCAAGTTCCAAAAAGATCACTAAATTAACTATATTCAAGCTCTTTTCCACATGATTTTCATAAATAAACAATGAAAAACAGGTATTTTAAGCATCTTTAAGTACAATAAAGAGAATTTAAAATATTATAAAGATTCCCTCTAGTGACTTTGCTTTAGATGGAAAAAATGACAGAAGGTCATGTGTCTACATTTCAAACATGGACTTGAAGACACTGGTTTTGATCAAAATTATTAATTGTCACCACTTCTATTCATAATGCGTCAGGTCTGATTTGGTGATAATTAAGAGAATTTTAATCAATGCCTTTAATCAAGTGTGTTTATAACTATTTCTTAACACCACGAACTTTAATTTGTTATAGTAATATATACAAGAAATTAGCCATTTTCAATGTAAGACAAGACTGAACTATATTAGAAAGATGCTTAATTCGATAGTATATACTTATAGGCGTTCTGAAAACTTACAAAATTATATATTTTCTCAAATCATATGTTATCAGTGTTATAAATTACACATTAAAGACTTGTCCTTTAGAATATCTATAATTTTACAAGTTAAGAAGGATATATATATGCAATTCTTCTAATTTTAATTAGAAATGAATCAGCATACAAGATTTGAAGAAATTAGCCCTTCCAGGTAGAGGTGCACATCCGAACCGGGTTCAGGACCCGACCCGACAACCCGACCCGGACCCGACCCGATTTGAAACCGGTATTACCCCAAACCGGTTTCAACCCGAAAAAACCCACCGGTTCGGGACCGGTTTTGATTTTTCTCACCCAAACCGGTTTGGAACCGGTTTTGATCCAAACAGGTTTGGAAACCGGTTCTAAAAACCCGGTTCGGAACCGGTTCCGACCGTTTGAAATTTTTTTTTTGTAACGGTTATATGACCGTTTGTTACCGTTTTATGACCGTTTTTTCGAGTTTTAATGACCATTTTGCCCTTATATGATAGTATAAATAGGTAGTGGGTGTAATGGTTTAGTCACAACACTCAAAACTTCAAAAACGCTCAAAAACGTACTTAAAAACGCAAAAACGCTCCTCACTCTCAACTTTCTATTCTCTCAATCTCTTGAATTATGGCTTCTGAATCTTCCGTTCCAACCGGTGGATCCTCAAGTGCCGATACCGTTGTTAGAATTCTTTCAACAACGAGAAACCAAGAGATTTGGGTAATTTCGACTTATGCGAAATGTCGAATGGTCAACATAAAGCTCGATGCAAGGCTTGTGGTTCGTTTTTCAAGTCGGATTCAAACTCGACTTTGAGAAATCATATGACCAAATGGTGCAAGTCTTTGAAAAGTACACCGAGTCAAGGGCAAACATCAATCGGAAACGATGGTGGTTTATGGAACTTCAACGTAGATATGGTTCGAGATAGAATGGCAAAGTTTGTAATTCAAGAAGGATTACCGTTCGATCACTTCGACAACCCTCGGTTAACAAAATTGATTCAAGAAACTCTTCAACCACGCTATACTCACGTAAGTCGTACCACTCTTAGACGTGATTGTTTAAATCTTTGGAAACAAGCAAAAAATGATTTAAAGGTTTTATTTGAAAATTTACAAACCGGTGTGAACTTAACTACCGACGTTTGGTCCGCCCCACACGGTTTACCGGAATCATACCTTTGCGTCACCGCCCATTGGATAGATCCAAGTTCGTGGCAAATGATGAAACGGACGATTGCGTTTGAATTATTTGGATATCCGCATACCGGTGATAATCTTTTTCAAATTTTAGACTATGTAATCAAAACATATAAATTAGAAAACAAAATTTTTTCAATGTCATTTGATAACGTCTCGAACAACACATCCGCCGTTGAAAAATTAAAAATAAAATATAAACCGGTTTGTGACGGCGTATTTTTTCATTCAAGATGTGTTGCACATATTATTAATTTAGTTATGCAAGATGGTCTTGGCGTTCCTGAAGTTGAAGATTTTAAAACGTCTTTAAAAAATATGTTACGTGACGTTTTTAAAACTAGTAGAAAAAGGTATGTTAATTATAGAAAAATGTGTCACGATACGAACTCCATTTGTTTAGGACCAAATTGGGATGTCCCGACTAGATGGAATTCTACTTGGAAAATGTTTAATAGTGCTTTGCGACAAAAAGAAACGCTTCATGTTTTTTACGATAGTCTTGCGATGCGGGGTCGGGTTGTTCCGTTTCCGTTAGAGGGTTGGGAATATATTCAAGAAATAACTCAATTTTTAGAGTTTTTTAAAAACGCAACTACAAAATTGTCGGGGTTTATTATCTGACAAGTTCTCTAACACTTAATCAATTGTATTTAATGACACATAAATTAAGTGAATATGAAAAAAGAAATGAAATGTTTTCAGCAATGATGGCGCCGATGAAAGAAAAATTTATAAAATATTTCCTCGAACTACCCCCCGTTTTTACGTGTTCCGCCGCACTAGGCCCGTGCTTAAATGTTTCGGGGGTAGAAACTTTAATTGATGAGATAACTTATGATTTAGATTTACATGAAAAAGATCCATTTTTTAATGTTAATGAAAACAAGCATTTAATGATGTTTTTAAAAAATTGTTTAATGTTTATGTTGAAAAATATGGTATAACCTCAAACATCCACCGGTCATCGAACGTGGAATCGAGTTCGTCGAGCTCAAGTAGAGCCCGATGATTAGTTTATATAATACTTTGAGAAATGAAAACAGTAAACGTCAGCGAGGTAACGCTCCAAGTAGCGAACTCGGGAGGTATATGGGAACCGATTTTTTATCTACTATGACTCCCGAAGAATTTTTGTCGTTTGATATTCTAACATGGTGGAAAGGAAAGGAATCACAATTTCCGGTCCTATCCGCCATGGTACGTGATTTACTAACCGTCCAAGCTTCCACGGTAGCTTCGGAGTCTGCATTTTCTCTTAGTGGCAGGGTTTTATCAATAAGAAGAACAAGGCTAACTCCAACATCGCTAGAGATGTGTATTTGTTTAAAAGACCACTTAGATGCGGCCGAACGAAGACAACACATATCAAACCTTGAAGAAGAAACACCAATTGAAGAAGAAATACACGAACACGAGGTACAAACCGGACGATCCTCATCGCTCTCCGACGAAGAACTCGCTTATGATTTGTCTCAACGCATTGGCACACAAATCGACGAAGACGATTAAATTAGAAAAACTTGTATTCGTAATATGGATATTTTGTTTTCTTTGGTTTAATTTTAATGTAATTTTTATTGTTTATTTTTCGTAATGAATTAATTGTTTACTTTTTTGAATTAATGTATTTTGTTTAATTAATCTACTCTAATATTTTTTAATTAATCAAAATTTGTAATTAATTTGTATATAATTTAAATAGTATTTAAAAAAAACCGGGTTTTGCAAACCGGTTCTGGGACCCGACCCGGTTTGGTTCCAACCCGAGCCGGTTCCAACCGGGTTGGGTTTTCCGGGCTTGAAAACCGGTTCCGACCCGAACCGGTTCTTGGTCAAAAACCGGTCCCAATTACGTTGACCGAACCCGAACCGGTTCCAACCCGAACCCGGTTCAAAAAAAAAACCGGTTTGTGCGCCTCTACAGTTCCAGGAAGACTCACCCCCAAGAGAAACCTTACCTATTGGGCCTAACAGATGGGTTATCAAACCCGGCCCAATATAGTCTTTGAACCTATGTCGACCCAAAGGAAAATAAGTAACCCAATCTAATACCCAAATTTGGCCTACTCATAGCCCAAGTGAGAATGGGCTCCATACAATACAAACTAACACAATAAGAAACCAATACAGCCTAAAGGGCGCGCAACACAACTACACAAGTACCAAGCCACCAAGATGTTGGCATAGTATCCCTCTCGCTATGTCCCACCGTGGACAAATAGTGCTGATTTAGGAGTAGGTTTAGCGGGAGAGTTCAACGTTAGAAAAACCGAAAAGCAATACATTATCATTAAAATTTACAACACATCTACTTCATTCAGGCACTGGATCTTTAGTGGCTTTCCTATTGCATCTTTAATCACCCTCTTGGTTTTTTCTGTCAAGGTCAGTGTTGACTTTTTGACCAAGGTCAGCATTGCCTTTTTGGGACTCATACTTTCTGTAACCTTCTTGCTCGTCATGTCTGTCTTTCTCGCTAGTCCGATCCCAACATACGATCAAGTTTTGGTTCATTTCCGTTCTTAAAGCATAACCATCTTTCCATTAAAGCGACAAGCTTTTTGACCTAAACCAAACTAAAACAAATCTTTTCTTTTTAAATGGTTCGTTAAACTGGACCCATTTCACCATGCTTAGTCTTGATAAGATTATGTGGATGTGTAGAAAAGGCAAACAATAGCAAGAATTGGATCCTCTTTTCCCTTGAGATATATGGCCAGTAGTTGTTACATTAAACGTTTGTTATTTAGAACTAGTGTAGTACTTATGTAGTTATGGTGTTAAAGTGACGTCAGGCCACCGGCATTGATGGTTTATTTGGATGTTCTGCTGTTTTATTTGTGAAAATGCAATATTCAGCTGAGAATTGACATCAAATATGACTGTTATCTTTTCCCAAATGGTACCGATTGGTTCCTGGCTGATCACTACAGGGTCAAATGAGTTTTCACTTTATATTACACAGATAGACTTATTATTTTCCAACTATTTTGGTCAATAATAATCTATACAGATAATTTGACCAATGACGTGATTAACTTTCACTTTGGTTGTCAAGAGCAATTTTCATTTGCATTATCATCATAATAGACTTAACACTTAATTTCCACTCGATTTGCTTACAATGCAGGTACAGTTCCCCATTTCTCACAGAATGATAATTCGATTGAAACAAATGAATATCGAAATATAAATTGGTTACGTGAGTGGGATTGCCCTTCGCAAGAAAAGTAAAAGCTGAGAGAGTCATCGGTTAAATTGCCGAAATGAGTTATTATCCGCCAATAGATTACAGTTAGCGACTATTAAAATCCATTTTGCCTTCTATCATCATATTATCAGTTCAAGATAGTGGCAAATGGTATGCAAAGACTACCCAATATAAATAAAAAAGCCTGATACTCTTAATCACATGAACATGTATTCATAATACAATCAGTTAGAATCCATGAAAACTCATAATCAAGCAAACAAAAATGTAAAAAATCAAAACTTTTATAAACATTATTCATCTACATTCTACAACAATCAACATGACAATCAAAAGCATAATTACAGTAAACTTACATGAAAACCAGCTCCAAAACCTCAAGAAACAGATTCATTTCTCCTGGTAACAATCATCGTCATCTTCGACCCCATCACGGTCACATTACTCGCTCGAACAAGCTCCGATCGCCTAAACACCTTCATAACTTCAAACACACCACCATCACCACACACATCCACACACACCACCACCACACCACCACCACCAACACACCTCTCAAGCTCCCCAACATACTTCGATGGAAACAACGCCTGATCGAGATTCGCACTAAACCCTAGATCAAAAACCCCATCGAAAAACGGCAGATTATGCGGATCCGCACGGCTCACCAGCGGCGGCGAATCGACCAACTCGACGCCGGTGACGTCACGCAGTCCGATCTCGTGCAACGCCATCACCGCCGGACCGCCGCCGGCAGAGAGGATGAGGGCGCGTGTGTGGTTGGAGATGAGATCTAGGGTTTGGAGGAGGTTGAAGATGGCGGTGAAGGAATCGACGGACTTCCGCCAGGTGTTGGTGGACCAGAGGCGGTGGTTTTGGCGGTGGGTGGTGGTGATGCGGCGGTGGGCGGCGTCGCAGGAGGATTTGGGGTGGGGTTTGTGGTTAGGGTTAGGGTTAGGGTTGGGGTTGATGCAGGTGTGTGGTGGGGTTTGTAGGAGGAAGATGAGGAGTAAGGTGAGTGTGGCGATGATGATTGAGAGGTAGGAGATCTTGTTGATGAAGGTTTGAATGTGTTTCTCCATTGTTAGGGTTTGTTGGTAGCTGAGAATGTATGGTGAAGAAGATGAGGAAAGCTCATGTTAGATCCACAAGAAACTTTCATGTTAGTTGTCCAAATTTCACATTTTTAGTAAAGGGTTAATTTATCGGTTAATTATGCGCTATGGGCATGTTTAAAATTGTTTTCAAAACACAATTTATTAATTTATTGATTTTTTAATAAGTTAATAACTTACTAACTTAGTATGAAATAATTTATTACTCACAATAATCACATTATTAAATACTATAAAATAATTTTTTAATTTTTTAAAAATTAAAAAGTTAAAAATTAATAAAATAAACAATTCCAAACATGCATGTACGAAAGTTTTATTTTGCAGTGGAAAGATTGGTTTTATTTTTAGGATTCTTTAATAATTGCACTCATCTTGTATGTGGTGTATTTGCATGCCACTAGCTTCTTGCTTGTTGATGCTCTTTGAATAAAATCAAGTTTACCGTCCAAAAAAAGAAAACAAAATGTTAGAATCCAGTTGAAAATAATCATCTTTTAGGTTGGTTAATTTCATTTGATTAGTAAAGTTGTTTGTTTGTTAGGTGTTTGCTATGTTTAATAGATTAGTTTGTGTTTGCATTGCACTAAAATAATGAATATCAGGCCTAGTGCTTGTGATTATATTATCATGGTTGGTATTAAAGTAGTTCAAAATCGTTGCTTGTACTTTCGATTTCTTGGCATTTAAAAGTTTCATTGGTGGATATTTTAGAATAAAATCATTGCTTCTAGTTTCTATCTTTTAACATTAAAAAATTTTCATTGGTGTTCTATATATTTAAAAACAAGTTCAAATTAACAGTAGGAACAGTGTTTCTTCATCTTCTTTGGGTTTTATACAAACCTATCAACGTGAGCAGACCAATGTCTCCATCTCCGCCGACCGGAGTTCTCCCCTCTCGTCGGCACCGTCGTCTGCTTCACGATCTCACACCTACCACACTCAGAAACCCTAAATATGATTGCACAATTGTTGAACTCACTCATTGCTTCAGATTTCAAAGTCTCCGATTTAGGGTTTTGTTTTCCGATGGAGATTCTATCGAAGGGATGCTAATTCCACTGAATGTTATAGAGATCATCGTTAGGAATGTTCCGTCGTCTTAAATGGATCATGGATGGTTTCAATCAACAGAAGGGGTCTAGACCGAAGGCCGATGCGAAGCCGTTGCCACTACCGAGGGAACGTTGCTCAGGTGCTTGAATTCGGAAGTCGATGTCGGAGGCCGTTCATGAAGTTGCGATTTATGTTCATAGGTTTCATTACCTAGACCTGTTTCAGCAAGGGTAAGAGTTATAATGAGCTTTGATCAATGTGTGAAACTAATCCCGTATATACCCGTTTCAAACCCGTATAAAGACCTAAATTTAATGTTTTTAGTTTTCTTGTCACTTTTTGTCCAATGAGATAGTTATCAGTAGCTTCAGTTGAATAAATACACAAATTAGTAAGAATGGGCTGCTGCTGTTCTTCAAATAGAGTAGAATGGAACGATCCAGCCAGATTGCATCATGTTAGTGAAATTACTTTGTCTTTTAACTTGGCGATTGACTGATTGTTTCTAAGATTAACCATTTTCATTACGAATTCGTCACGCCTTATGCAGTATCCTGTAGTATCGGAGGACCGCCAGCTGTTATCTGCACACAGTAGTGCAGCTGCTGTTATTCCAACAGGACTTTTAGTTGATACAAATCTTGATACTTCTGTACCTGACACTTACATCCACCCACCAGCACCTCTACCATATGATGCAAATCCTCAAGGTCTAACGAACAATCTAGAAGACTCTGCCAATAAGAATCGTTCACCTCTGCGAACAAATATATCTGGTCCCAATGGAGGAATAAAAGTTCATGGCAGTGGTGAAAATGTAGCTAAGGAAGCAATTGAATCTGTTGCAACAGAAGAATTTGATGCTGGGCTGGAGAAGTCTGGTGAACTAAAAAAGTCAAACACACCTTTTGTTTCCCCGGAGGAGTGTCCTACATGTCTTGAAGGTATGTGAGGTGATCTTTTGGTAAATATGTAAGTGGAATAAAAAAATAAGTGATTAGTTTAGCTCTTCTAGATCCATTCTTAATGGCCAATTTATTGCTTTCGGACGTTGCGTGAGCTTAAGTTATTATCTATTTTGCAGAATATGATGAAGAAAATCCAAAAATTATCACAAAATACGAGCATCATTTTCATTTGTCGTGCATTCTTGAATGGATGGAAAGAAGTGATACTTGCCCTGTGTGTGGTCAGGTTAGCTTCAATTCAATTTGAACAATTTTATAAGAAAAAATGTTATACTTTTTTGATGTGATGTTCTGTGGTGAGAAATTTGCAACTTTGAACTTTAGTTTATGAATGTTGTGTGACTACTTCACAAATATCTGAAATAATAACGCCCTTATGCAAAGACCAAATAAGAGAAATTTAAGGACCCATATTAATAAGATGTTTCTTATTTCTAACGGTTATAATAATAGACGTATAGACAGTTTTATCCTTATAAATTGCATCACAAAATGATGCAACTCTCAAGGAACGTCCAAAAAGGAATGAGTTGCACTTTTAGTTAGAAGTCTCACTTTCAACCCATGTACTTATCAATGGTTTGATTCAATTTATCTTTAAAGGAAACGGGTCAAAGCCACCAAGATATTTTGCACACAAGTCCTGATGTATATTTTTCAAGGAAAGTAGATTATTATAAAAGAATATATTTTATAGTCATATTTACACACTATTTACTAAGAAAAGAGTTGGAATTTGGACCCAAGGTGTTTGGGTCATCCCAACTCGAATCCTTTTTTGTCAACCAAACCCAAAAGGCACGTACAAAAAAGTTATATGTTTTCACCCAAGCCCGTTTTGGCATGTTACACGACCACCCCGTTTTACCACATCTAGGGAAATATGCGAATAGAATCTTTGGTTAGTTTGTTTAGTTATTATTCAGCATCATGATGTATAATGTTACTTAATCATAGTATCATACACTACATGCTAACATATATCCCATCTCTAATCGAGAACGGCGATGTTGTGTTGGCTCACGATGACGGCAGTTGTTATGGCGGTGGCTTTGTTGCTGCTTCGCCTCCCCTCTGTGGTTGAGGTAATGCAGGTTTTTGCCAGCTTTGGTTGGTGTTTGTGTGTCGACATTGCCGCTGGTGGCCTTTGAGTTGACCGACGGTGGTCTTCAGGTGGTTGTTGTTGTTATTGTTTCAGTTTATCGCGTGTTTTGCCTGGAAGTAGTTGGTCGGTTATTACGGGAAATAGAACCCTCATCCTTTGTGGTTCAGTGAAGGAGGTTCATATGTCGGTAATACAGTTTGATGATGATGACGACTATTCGTCTGAGACCCCTGTCCCTATGTTCGCTTTTGAGGTTACACCGTGATGCTGCATTCGGAAAAATGAATCGGTGCTTTGTTTCAAGTCGGTGACGATGAAACTGTGTTCATCTGAGACATGTACATGTTGTATGTTGTTGTACATTTTGAATTTAGTATAGCGTCGGGCTATGATGATATTCAAAAAATGGTTTCGGGTTGCTTTGGCGTGGCTACCGTTTACGGTTAGCAGCCATAACTGAAATCCGGTTCTGAGTCCCATTCATCACATGCTGCATTCGGAAAATTGAATCGGTGTTTTGTTTTAAGTCGGTGACGATAAAACTGTCTTCATCTGAGACATGTACATGTTGTATGTTGTTGTACATTTTAAATTTAGTATAGTGTCGTGTTGGGTTTACTAGAACACAAAATCCATGTTTAACCTTTTAAACATTCTGAAAAACGTAGCGGAGGTGATGGATTATAACATGTTTATAATCTGAAAAATTCGTGTTCTAAATGTTGTTTTAAGATGAAAACAAAAACCCAAAACAATAGGATCTTTAATATGTGAATGGACAAGCTATATGACATGTAAAACACATAAATCACAGCTTCAATGAGCTGTGATTTCTACCTCTTTGAGCAGCAAGAAACGACCAAAGGTGGGGTGTTAGACTCTTCAAGATAGCCAAAACTTCAAGGTTGGAAGTCTTTGAACCTTGGCTCCCACAAGGCTCCAAGATAGCCATACACTTGCTTGGATTTGGACGCCAAAACATCAAGAGATGAGCTGCCAAAACTCCTACCAAAACCGTGGACTTCCAGCAGCCTTTTCAGCAACAAAAGTCGACCAAAAGGGGGTAGATGATGCTCCTAAAACGACCAAGACTTCAAGATTAGAAGTCTTCAAGCTTGCATACCCCAAGCTAGTTGCAAACACCTCTTCTTGCTAGGTAGAAATCACCAAGAACAACCTCAAAACTCTCTATTTTTCTGCAGAAAACCCTCTTTTCTGCATGAAGAATCCGTGAACTTTTAGAGAGAATGGAGAGCTGATTTAGTTGTTGTTTTTCATCATATGCATGTCATGAGAACAAGAGAGAATATATGCTTGCTAGTGGAGGAGACAAGCATGCATATGTGTGTGTGTTTCAAGAGAATAATCATCCACTTTTCCCTTGCATGGGACGGCCAAAACAAGGCTGAAATAGTGGGTTTTTGTTTCTCTTTTATAAATACCAATATTAAGTTTTAACACACACATATAACTAGTCTTTTATAAATAATAAACATACACATATGTATTGTCTAGTATTCTAACTAGTTTATACAATTAACCAATTAATTGTATAAGTAGTATACTCTCATTATTATTTGGTGTTATACAACTAATTTAAATAACACTTCAAATAATATTATTGAACAAGATATCCTAATAAATTGTTCCATCTCATATGCAACTTATTTAGAAAACCCATTTTCTAAATTTGGTGTAAATATTTAATTGCATGATCATATCATCAATTAAATATTACTTGGTGTTTGCTAAGCTTGTTATTGGGTATAACCCGACTTGGATCATGACGTACTAACCACATCAATATTTATGTGTCTTGGGCATATAGAATCCTACAATCTCCCACTTGCCCAAGATTCATAGAAGATTGATGCAAGCAGTAAATAACGCCTAACAACGGTTTACTACCCTTAATACGCATGACTTATGGCCATTCAATAACATCATCCCATTCAAGTATCCTACTTGAAATGATTTAGGTGAATCAATCATCTATCCTTTTGTTACAGATGACATGTTAAATCCAAGGACACAGAATGATCATTCCTTGTTGATTTAACTTAATCAGGCCTTAGACATCTTACTCTCAACGAATAAGAGGAACAAATCCCATCTTGACTACATACGTTTCTCACAATCACCTTATGTCATACCTGAACATAGCCTTATGTACTGACAATTATTTCATATCAATGAAGAACTAGTTCAAGGTGTAACACTTGGTGAATATCAAAACCCAATATGTATCTCAGGTCGGAGGATACCAAATGATATTTGCCTTTACTCAAATTTACTTATGATCAATCGACAAGATTCCATGTAGTAAAATTTGAGATGCGGGTTAGTTCAATATTTGTATCCCACAAATATCTATGAACCTTGGTAGCAACCCATTGCTCTATATTCATCCTTATGAATATCAACCAATCCAAGTTCATAATAGTCTTACCCTCACACTTGTTCCCACAAGTATGAACGACTACGGACATTTAGAGTAAATAATTTACTCATGGATTAAACATGCTAAATCGGAACATTAATTGAGGCATTATAACCAAATAATTTTACTCAAATAATAAAGAGTTCCACATATTCAAATACAAAATTTGATCAGGTCCAATCACTAGAATATCGAAGTCCTAAGGCATAGGTATGACTTTCATGCTTTGCCCTTTCAAGGAGCTTCGTGAGTGGATCCGCAATGTTTTGATCAAAGTGAACTTTGCGAATACATATCTTTCCCTTTTCAACTTCATCCCTTATGTAGTTGAATCTCCGCTCATTGTGCCTAATCTTTTGATGTGCACGGGGTTCCTTGATTTGAACAACCGCACCCTCGTCATCACAAAGATTTCTAAGGAGTCTTGAATGGTAGAGACCATCCTTAGATTGGTGATAAACCTTTTTATCCATGCAGCTTCCCAAGCTGCTAATGAGGCGGCTATGTATTCGAATTCTGTAGTGGACAACGCTACCCTATTCATAATGGAGACGTACCCGATTGTGATCGAGAATCATCTCGATCAGTTTGGAAACTAGCATTCGTGTAACCCTTTACAACTAGTTCCTCTTCATCAGATCCGTATATTAGAAACATATCCTTAGTCCTCCTAAGGTATTCCAATATACTTTCAACAGCCATCCAATGGGTGTTACATGGATTCTGCTGATATCTACTTGTCATGCTTAACGCGCATGACATGTCCAGTCTAGTGCATATCATCGCATATATGATGGATCCTATAGCAGACGCATATGGGATGTCCCTCATATAATCTTGCTTATCCTTTGAGCTTGGACATTGAGATGCACTCAATATTGTCCCTCTTTGAATAGGTACCATACCTTTCTTAGAGTTTTCCATCTTGAACCTTTTCAAGATTTTATCAATGTATGCACTTTGGTTTAACCCTATCAACCGCCTCGATCTATCCCTATAGATCTTTATTTCCAAAATATAGATGGTTTCACCGAGATCTTTTATGGAAAAACAATTTCCAAGCCAGGTTTTAACACCTTCCATGGTTGGAATGTCATTTCCAAAATGTAGTATGTCATCAACATACAATACTAAGATTGTGATTACACTCCCACTAGCCTTTTTATACACATGAGCCTTGTCAATATCTAAGTTTCCATGCATGTTTTGTTTTCTTCTCGAAAACCCACTTGCATCCAACCGGTTTGGAGTTAAGTGGAGTGTCAACCAATTCCTAAACTTGGTTGTCATATATGGATTGCATCTCTACGTTCATGGCTTCCAGCCATTTGTCACAATCCTAATTGGACATAGCATTATGGTATGTACTTGGCTCATCGGAGTCAATCTCATAGCATCCATCCATGAAAAATCCATATATTTCAGGTGAAATGCTAACTCTACCAGATCTATGAATGTTTTGTGTGTATTGATCAACCTCTTGATCATCATCAACAACCTCTTGTTGACAGCTAGTGTCAACCAAACGTGTATCGGCTTGTGGATCTTGATCCTCATCAAATTCCACTGTTCTATGCGTCATTCCTTCCATAAGGAACTTGGCTTCCAAGAACTATGCCTTTTGAGCAATAAATACCTTTTGCTTTGTTGGATCAAAGAAGTAGTATCCTATACAGTCCTTTTGGATATCCAACGAATATACACTTAGTGAATCGACTTTCAGTTGGTTTGGGTGTTAAGCTTAACATAAGCTTCATAACCCATTCTTTTAAATATGATGGTGATGGAACTATTCCATTTCATATTTCAAAAGGCGTCGAATCCACCTTCTTGGTTTGGGCTATATTCAAAATACGAGCCTTGGAGAATAGTGCGAAACCCCAAAATTATAGAGGTAGTGAGCTTATAGGCATCATAGGTCGAACCATATCCAATAGGGTTCGATCTCCTTTCAGACACATCATTATATTATGGTGTTCTGTGAGGAGTAAGTTGTGAGACAATCTTACAACTTCCTAGATGATCCCCAAAAGTCTCACTTAGGTATTCACCTTCTCTATCTAAACGGAGAACTTTGGTAGTTCTATTGAGTTGATTTTCTACTTCATTCTTGAAGTTTTTGAACATTTCAAATTCTTCATGTTTATGTGCCATCAAGTACACATAACCATAGCGACTATAATCGTCGGTTAAGGTAATGAAGTAAGTTTCACCATACCTTGTCATTGTCTTAAAAGGACCACATACATCCAAATGTATGATTCCTAATAAGTCTTTTGCCCTCTCATTAGTACCATTAAAGGGCGTGTAGGTCATCTTACCTTGTAAACAAGATTCACACTTATCAAATGAACAATTTTCATTTGTTTTCAAAAGACCATTCTTTTAAAGTGTTTAAATCCGATTCTTGTTTATGTAACCAAGATGACAATGACAAGGATAAGAGTTACTTAAACCATTTTAAGTCTCTTGGTACATGATGGGTATGATGTGTTATTATAGGACGAATCTTTATGAACCAATTCATAAATATCATTAGAAGGCATAGCCTTGAAATAATATACATCATCCATAGCAACATAAATACCATCATTTACAAACTTTAAATCATAACCATATCGTTTTAAAAGGGAAACTTAAATCATGTTCCTAGTCAAACTAGGAGCATATAACATGTTTTGAAGAACAACTTCCAAACCTTTTGAAAGTTTCAAAACATAGTCTCCTTTCTTAAAGTGTTTATTTCTTTTGAACCCTTGCAACAGATTGCAAAAGTGAGTTCCTCATGCGGTATCCAATTACCCATGTGCTTTAAAGAAATAACATTTAAGTCAATATGGATTATGAAAGTTGTGCTTGAGGTTTGCCCAGCATCCCTCTTATTTCTCAACTCTTTGAGATAGGTTGGACAATTCCCTTTCAAATGACCTATCTCACCATACTCAAAGCATGGATCGTTTTCGGTTACCTTAAGCTTCATAAGCTTAGGTTTTGGAGGTTCCGCTTTAATCTTCCCTTCCCTTTTGCCTTTGATGTGCCCTCTCCTTTGGCAACATTTGCCTTGGGATCGGGAATGGCCTTTCGATTGCCTCCCTTATTGATCTAGAGTATAGGTAGAACCTTTCTACCCATCCCTGCCTCAGCTGTTGTGAGTATTGCGTGAAACTCACCAATGCTCTTGTCCTATCCATTCATATTGCTTTTCATTATGAATGTCTCAAACTTTTAGTTAGGCCATTAAGGATCAAATCCTTGGCCAACTCCTTTGAGACAAGACAGCTAAGCCTCTCGAGGCAGCCTCAACATCGTCGGGGTCAGGTTGGTTAGGAATAGGATCGTCAAGGACATTGCCTTTGCTCTTGCTTGAGAACAATTCTTAAGTTTCGAGACTAGTCCATAAGGTTATTATGGTTCAGACGATCCCTCTCTAAAATAGATCTCAGTGATAGGGTATGGACGGTCGGGGTGGTAGCATTATTGTTTGCGGTCATTCTACAAATTTTACAAAGTTCCTTTAGTATTTCTGAAAAATTTCATTTTAATTATTAATACCCTTTATGTCTCATAGACAATTAATAATTAAAATCTAGAATCCAACGTTACATTCAAATAATGGTTAGGTGACCTTTATCCCATTATTCAAATTAACAAGGTAGTCAACATTTGACAATTGCAACCTTTTGCAACTTCTAGCGGTATGGGATCGACTTTAAACATCATATATAAAGTCGACATGTTAATCCCATCAACACCATTTGGAAACCATATTTTAGGTGATCCATTCAACATGATTTGCAAATCAAGTTACCCTACTTGCACACACATGTGAGTTTACCAACACAAGTGGTTAGGTGACCTTTATCCCACCAATGTGGTATTCCCACCTTAAGTCATAAGTTCCCTCAAAATGGTTAGGTGACCTTTATCCCATTAAGAGTTTCCAAATGACTTAAGTGTTGTGCAAAAGGACGGTGTTAAACTTGTTTGAAAAGGGATTTTTAGTTTTCATTAATTCTAGTTTTGAAAACTCTATGTACCTTGTATTTGCATGCTTTCAAATACAAGGTATCCTATGGTTCATTTTTAATAAAACCTCTTTTATTAAATCATCAATCCTTTTAATAACCTCTTATTGATTACTTAATGATTAAGAACCATAGATGCAAGGTATCTTATGGTTTATTTTTAATAAAACCTCTTTTATTAAATCATTAATCCTTTTAATAACCTCTTATTGATTACTTAATGATTAAGAACCATAGATGCAAGGTATCTTATGGTTTATTTTTAATAAAACCTCTTTTATTAAATCATTAATCCTTTTAATAACCTCTTATTAATTACTTAATGATTAAGAAACCATAAATTTCCAGCTTGTTAAGTTTGCTAATGAGTTTGTTATGCATATCCAAATATCAAACAACAATCATACAACAAACAACCAAACAAGCATAATGTAAACAACCATAATGTGCATATGTGCATATGTGCATATGTGCATATGTGCATAACCATAGCATCTAAGGTGGTCCACACTTGTTTGCCATCACAAGTGTGGTCCATAGGTCTTTCCTAAGGGTCACAAACAATCATATGGAAAGCTTCCAAAAGCCTCCCACTTGAAACCGCATCCAAAATGCTCCATGTTTCTCTTGTGACCTTCCTTTGTGCTTCCAATGTGTATGTCTTCATATTACAAGATATAAAGTCCTAATACAAGATATCTAGTAAAATGAAAATACACCTAATCTATTTATTACAACCCAATAATAAATAAATTACATTTGAAATAAAGCACAAATAACAAATAATACAACCCAATCGAATGAATGAATACAACCATCATAAATATCCAAACAATCACAAGGTCAATGGCTAGGTTATGCACTAAAACATCCAATGATCAAATCATCAAAATATACAATGAAACCCCACTTAAAACCTTTAAATTTCAGCCAACATAAACTGAAATTTTTGGTTTTAAATATTGTCCAAACAATCAACATATCAACATACATATCTTTCAAGGTTTAATCACAAGCATGTGTAATGTAACCTTGAAAGTTGGGGTTTCAACAAGACATAATATTCCAGCCCAAAAACAGCCTATAACATGTCTAATAACATCTTTTAAAACCAATTTCAAAAGATAAAACAAGCAAGTCATCCACATAACCGGCTCTTGATGCCATTGTTGGGTTTACTAGAACACAAAATCCATGTTTAACCTTTTAAACATTCTGAAAAACGCAGCGGAGGTGATGGATTATAACATGTTTATAATCTGAAAAATTCGTGTTCTAAATGTTGTTTTAAGATGAAAACAAAAACCCAAAACAATAGGATCTTTAATATGTGAATGGACAAGCTATATGACATGTAAAACACATAAAATCACAGCTTCAATGAGCTGTGATTTCTACCTCTTTGAGCAGCAAGAAACGACCAAAGGTGGGGTGTTAGACTCTTCAAGATAGCCAAAACTTCAAGGTTGGAAGTCTTTGAACCTTGGCTCCCACAAGGCTCCAAGATAGCCATACACTTGCTTGGATTTGGACGCCAAAACATCAAGAGATGAGCTGCCAAAACTCCTACCAAAACCGTGGACTTCCAGCAGCCTTTTCAGCAACAAAAGTCGACCAAAAGGGGGTAGATGATGCTCCTAAAACGACCAAGACTTCAAGATTAGAAGTCCTCAAGCTTGCATACCCCAAGCTAGTTGCAAACACCTCTTCTTGCTAGGTAGAAATCACCAAGAACAACCTCAAAACTCTCTATTTTTCTGCAGAAAACCCTCTTTTCTGCATGAAGAATCCGTGAACTTTTAGAGAGAATGGAGAGCTGATTTAGTTGTTGTTTTTCATCATATGCATGTCATGAGAACAAGAGAGAATATATGCTTGCTAGTGGAGGAGACAAGCATGCATATGTGTGTGTGTTTCAAGAGAATAATCATCCACTTTTCCCTTGCATGGGACGGCCAAAACAAGGCTGAAATAGTGGGTTTTTGTTTCTCTTTTATAAATACCAATATTAAGTTTTAACACACACATATAACTAGTCTTTTATAAATAATAAACATACACATATGTATTGTCTAGTATTCTAACTAGTTTATACAATTAACCAATTAATTGTATAAGTAGTATACTCTCATTATTATTTGGTGTTATACAACTAATTTAAATAACACTTCAAATAATATTATTGAACAAGATATCCTAATAAATTGTTCCATCTCATATGCAACTTATTTAGAAAACCCATTTTCTAAATTTGGTGTAAATATTTAATTGCATGATCATATCATCAATTAAATATTAGTTGGTGTTTGCTAAGCTTGTTATTGGGTATAACCCGACTTAGATCATGACGTACTAACCACATCAATATTTTATGTGTCTTGGGCATATAGAATCCTACATGTCGGGCTATGACGATATTCAAAAAATGGTTTTGGGTTACTTTGGCGTGGTTACCGTTTACGGTTAGCAGCCATAACTGAAATCCGGTTCTGAGCTCCATTCATCACATGCTGCATTCGGAAAAATGAATTGGTGCTTTGTTTCAAGTCGGTGACGATGAAACTGTCTTCATCTGAGACATGTACATGTTATTTGTTGTTGTACATTTTGAATTTAGTATAGTGTCTGGCTATGATGATATTCAAAAAATAGGTTCGGGTTGCTTTGGCGTGGCTACCGTTTACGGTTAGCAGCCATAACTGAAAGTGTTAGCTTGTGGCTATGATGACAGAGTTCTGAGCCTCCGTTTAGCCCGTCTTTATGACGCGCAACGCGCGTCTGGGGACCAAACTAGTTTAGTTTAAAATCATTGAATTTATGTATACACAACTATAGTGCAAATTAAATTTTTAAAACGTTGTTTACCAATATGATAACATGAGAAGTTTCTCATCTAAGCAAGAAGAACATGTTCTAGTTTGATTACTTTAGTCTCTTTTGTACATCAATATTATACATATAGCCGTATAACATTTTTATTAAAGGACAAATTCAAAGCATGACAAAGCCTAACACTTATCACATTTCAATATTGTATCTGCTAGGACACAAAGAAACTGATATTTTTAAGATCCACTTGTGACGTTGAATCATGTTTTTCTCCTATTATATGTTTTATAGCAGACATTTGTGAGTTTTGTTTCAATTCTTTGCTTATTTATGTCTTATAATATCAATTAACTCCTCTAGCATCTAAAAAGAAGCACACGAATCCTAACCTAGCTCCCACCTTGCACATGGTCTAAGGAGAGACTTGATCGTTTCTGAGATCAGATGCATAAGGGGAAGGAACATTCCTACATGCTCGCGGGAGGGGAAGAAGTCCTTCGGTCTAAGCATGAGGGAGGCAAGACAATCGCCTGGTATCTAAAGTTACAAAAAAAATGTCAAGAAACATACACATTACTATGAATATTTCTTTTTATCATTTTAAAGTTTTTTAGGTAAAGAACAAAGCTAGAAATCATAAAACACCAATACAATAAGTGGGCATCACTGCTTTGTATTCTACTTGGTGAGCCAAAACATGCTTCGACAAAACCACGAACCCAAAAATGTCATAGCATCTAAACACAAGATAAATACCATAGTCAATTTCGAAATACTCAAACTACAACTTTTACTACATGCTCTGATACTATGGTACTTCATATTACGTCATTACAAGTATGTATGATCTCCACTAGCCGAATATTGCTTGGCATCATCCTCATAACCTCCATTGTGTAAAACTTTATATATTAACAAAGAACAATTTGAAAGTAAACCATAATGATAAAGAACGGAACATAGGCGTGAATTGACCAACCAACCAAACCATTGCAGCAATCCCAAACAAGATCAAACAGTAAAAGAACAACCGCTGCAGCAAGGTCACTGCGCACCAACCTGTAGCGAAACAGCAGCCTTGCACCCATTTTGAACTGGGCTTCCAATGCGTAAATCGTAATACATATTAAATCAAAAGATAAAAGGGTTGTGTAAAAAACATAAATCGCCGTTGCCGGGGATCGAACCCGGGTCACCCGCGTGACAGGCGGGAATACTTACCACTATACTACAGCGACTTGCTTGATGCTATGATTGTTTATCAAATAAAGGATAAGTAAGGAATCATTAATAATCAGTCTTCCGATTACTTAAGGGGTGTAAAAAAGAAGAGTCGTGAGTTACTACAGACATTAATTAAAAAAACATATCAACTGTCTTAATTACGGATATAATGAACTAGTGATGTATAAAATAGTGATATATGATGTTTATTTTATTTAAGTGGTGTGAGATTGAGTCCTATAAAATGGACAATAGCTAGATTTTACAAAAAAGATTTGAAGGGGTGTGTGTTAAGTGTTAAAAAAGGTTAACATAAACGTATAGTTAATCCACATGATTTAAAATTTTAGATTTATAAACCCGAGTGAAGAAAATATCCCATTAAACTCTTAAACTTATTTTAAACACACCCCTTTATGGGATAGATGTAAACATATGAAACTCTTTAATACAATCAACTTACTGCTATATAATCGAAAGCTATTGCCGCAATGCATCATCTTTCACCCACTCAACCTATCATCTTATCGTTTCTTATTCTTAAGTTCTCAAGTTTATAGAGAGGAGATGATTTAATAATAATAGAAGGGTGCCCGCGCGATGCAGCGGGGCGTAATTGACGGAGCAACAATTTACATCCGGAACGTGTTTATGGTATTTTGTTATTCTTGTACTATTTTACAAAAATCTATTATGTTTTTTCTAAACTTTTATGTTAATAGTATCATCATGGTGGATATACGTTATAAGCATTACACACGTGTAGCAACTAATTATAGGGTTAGTAGAATCATAATAGTGCAAACATTTTAAAATATTAATGTGAGTGTTATTAAGTAGTTAGTAGTATCATAATAGTGCAAACATTTTAAAATATTAATGTGAGTGTTATTAAGTATAGGGTTATTATGTAGTAATATTTACATAATGATATAATTACTGTATATTTTTTAAATTTAACCCAAAAATTGATGTTTGATTTTGAACTATAATATTGTATAGTATTATCAAATCTTTATCGCATAAAAGTTTCTCTCTATATTTTTTAATTCTTACCAAAAAATTTGAAACTTTCTTGCGTTTTTATATTGTGTATGTTATTTGTATTATATTTTCTAGAATAGATTTATTGAACATATATATTATATATATATATGTGTCGTTTAACCTTTATTATTTCTCTTCTTATATATCGGTTAACCTTTATTAATTTTCTTTTTATATTACCATAGTTTTAATTTTCTTGTAAGCAAGTGACATGTCCAAGGTAGAAGCATAAAAAGTAAGAACCCATGCTTGTTATTACATTACCATTTAAATAACTGACATAGTAATATACCGAGTATAATCTGGATTTTAAAGCATCCTACTACAAATCATGATAAAATATCATTCTTTATATATTTTATTATAACTTTCTACAATGTCAAGTGTTCCTTAACTTTTTAAGGATCCATAATACAACTTGTAATGCTAGTAAGATCCACTATCTCAACATAATCGTGGGGACTTACAGCATGTTGTAAATGCTACTTGTTTCACCAATAATGTATGTGTTATTCCAATATCCCATCCTATTATGACATAGATATATTTGACACATTTTAAAGCATTATCATAATAACTGCAAAATAATAACAATAGGGTAAAATCTGATAAATCAGTACAAATGTCATTGTCCTACCTTCAAATCAGCATCAATGTCGCTCTAAAACTACAAAAATTTAAAAAAAAACCACAAAATTAACCAACATTTCTTTATATATTAATTTACAGCATGAAATAATAAGCACTTATTCAATCAAATATAAAGGAGTCATTTAATTTATAACAGCTTAAATGTGTAGAAGAAAAGAAGTAGCTAAAAATGATTGAAAATAAAAACCTCATAAAAGGATATAATGTATCAAGGAAAAATCATTTTGATGAATGCATTGCCCATATTGCAGTGAGCAAAAATGATAAAATAGGTTATTATGATAACAGTTATATGGCAAACAAATTGTATAGTTTTTCCTAAGATATGATAAATTAATAAACAGATCTTCAAAGCAAATATTACAAAACATACCTTAACACCCATGTCTGTTGCTCCTTGTGCATTTGCCACCAACTGGGCATGACAACTTCTTACCAAAATGAAAAGAATTGTTGATGGAAAAAAATCAAAAAAATTGCTAAACTAACTACCGAAGAATCTAATTCAAGCAAATTTTTAATAAAAAATTGTTGAAACGGCTAAAACTTTTTCAATCCACAGTGTATCGCACACGAATCAATCATCGGTATTATTCTTTGATAGAAACAAATCACAAAAGAAGTTTGTTGCTACCATTTTGAAAGGATTAAGCACCGATAAAAATGCAACCTAGATTGATGATATTTTCCCAACCCGTCAATATATATAAGAAAACATATTTTGTACCTTTGCATATAAATAAAAAAACTCAGTGTGAAGTATTACATACAAATAAAAAAACTTAATAAAAAAGGGCGTACCCGGTGCATGAAGCTCCCGCTTTGCACAGGGTCCGGGGAGGGGCCGGATCGCAAAGCGATCTGATGTACGCAACCTTTCCTTGCACAATTTTGTGCAAGAGGCTGTTTCCACGGCTAGAACCCATGACCTCAAGGTCACAAAGCAGCAACCTTACCAGTTGCTCCAAGGTCCGCCCTTCACTATATGTGAAGTAAAATTTAAGAAGACAACCCTGGATCCACTATAACATGGTGATCACCTCCAACATAAATTGATTTTGCTCCTCAAACTGAGCACCACCTGGCAAATGAAAGAGAAGAGGTCGGTGTATTTTAACAGTTCCACGTGTTCAACTCCTGATGCAGCAAGTACCATTCGCGGAGCAGTATAGTTTGCCTAGCACTTTCTAGCAAAATCATTAACAATAAAATCCAAATGGGATGAGTAAGAGAGTTTTGAAGTTGCATACACAAACAACTTGCAATTGTGCTTATGTTTATTAGTAGAATTAAGTAATTGCTTCTTTTTTAGGGTAAAAGTCAAATTTTGATCCATAAAAAATAATCAGTTTGATATAATTAATTTCAAAGTGCTTACTAAAAAAGTTATTCCATACTACAATACACAGATAAGCATAAACTCCTTTCTTTATCCAAACACTTAGAATTGCTTGTGTGCTATTGAAAGACAATCAGTAGATAAGCTATTTAAAAGAACAATCCTTTAGTTAAATCTATGGTGTGAGACTTACAACTACAAATCCCTCCAAAATATTACTGTTTATTCTGCTATGTAAACCTTTAGATGCATCAAATGAGTTTGCACGTGGACCAGAATATCCAGCTAAATGAACTCTAAAAGGAAGGCCGCAGAATTATTGGCATATTCACACACTGATATATTACTAAAATATTAAACAGAAAAAAGGATAACCTCCAATCCAAGAAAGCTTGATTTCTCACAGAATCAACAAATAGCTCTACCAAATGAAAGCTTGATTTCTTAGGTAAGTTTTCAGGGCATCACAAGTGTAATCCATTTGCACCCAAAAGCAAAAGCTGTCACATTACCACCAATTGCCTCCATTTCCCGCACAAGGCGCAAGTGACTTCCGTTAGTTGTGCTTTTAAAGACCATACGTTGTAAAAGGTGTGTAGCACCAAATGAAACTGTTGTTTACCATACAACTCATTATAGGCAGTATGATTCCTTTACCAAATGTTACAAACCATTGTTATAAATCAATACTATAAAGTTTATAAATATTGATGAGCTCATTCAAGCTTTTAAGTTTGTACTCCAAGAGAATATAAAAAATGATGATTCTAGTCTTTAGAAAGAAACATTCGGCATAAATTTCATAAAATAACAACAAAGTCGACAATCCAATTTTGTAACTATAATATTTTATTCCCCAACCTAGTAATTAATGTTAAGGCAATGGTCTTGTTGGGTAATAGAAGCTATGTTTTGCTCTATCCGATAAGTTTTTTTTTGCACTTATTTGCTTACAATATTAATCGAAATATGAATTTCAAGACACCAACTTTGTCTTGGCTGAATATTCGAATATCTATCATGACAAACACTCATAGAATATTTCTTAATAAAAAGAAAAGAGAAAATTCATTATAAGGGTAATTTTTAACAGAAAACCCAAATGTAATAGTTGCAAGTGATGTTGTTAACTATATTAAAAGTGAAGGATTCGTTACCTTATTACAAAATCCAATCATCTTCAACAGGCACTCGAGCTCATAAGACTCCTTAGCACCAGTATTGATGAACTGCATTCAAGATAAAAAAAATCAATTTCATAGTTTCACCAATAGTCAACAATTACATATGCCTTCAATTTTCATACTTTTAAAGCAAACTTCACACGCAATCAAGGCCAAATCCAGTATATATAAGTTGTATATATTGGGGATTACAAACTCCACACACAATCGACTTCAATTCACCACAAATAGACTATAAAGTATTGTAATAACATAAAAAAAAGTAAATTCAACACCGACCCATAATTCATAAATGATTGTTTGAACATGTAATTGTTAAATTACAGCACCTAATTAGAAATTAAAGTTAACCTAGAGGCTGTTTGTGATTGCTTATTTTAAACAACTTTTGACTTTTGGAGGGGTGAAAAGACCAAAATGCCCCTCCAAAGTCATCAGAAGTTAAAATTTTTAACTTCTGCAGACTTTTGGAGGGGCATTTTGATCTTTTCACCCCTCCAAAAGTCAAAAGTTGTTTAAAAAAGCAATCCCAAATAGCCCCTAAAGAGAAGAGCCTTAGTGACCTAATCAAGGAGTAAGGAAATAGAATCACCGGAACAACACCTTATAATACAAAACAACACAATCGAGTGTTCAGTGTGGGGAGAAGGAGAACAAGGCACTTGAATCAAGCTATTTGAAACTGAGTAAGGAAGCAAAATCGTGTTCCAAGCAATTTTAAATCGAGCATTCAATGTGATGGTACAACGGACCTGAGCGCCGGTTTCACTGCCTTCATTCAATCCATCATTCCGGAGCGGTAACGAAGGGCGATTGGGGAGCTCTCATTGAATGGAAACACTATTGATCGTAGGGCAATTGATTGTAGGGAAAAGGTGGTGGGGAGAAGAGAACAGGCGCGTTTTACGTTCTAAGGTGAAATTACCCTTTTGTCCAAAGTTTTGTATTATATAGTAGCAAAGATAAAGATAAAGATAAAGGTGTGTTTAATTTTTTGCTCAGAGTCCCACATCGATGATTGAAAAACAAATAGGTAATTTAGCATGTTATGTAAATAGTGAAAAAAGCCATCATAAAACTCACTTACCTGGACAAGGTCAATAGACGATCAAGAAGGTCTATGGTCTAGGTTGGTGACCTCCATCGCACTTTGGAGGGGTGCCCATCTAAGGTCGGTCTAAGTGGTCGAGCCTACGTCATAATTTGTGGTAGTGGAGGCTTGCGTTCGCGCTGCCTCTGCTCAATTTACATTAAAAATTTTCTTTTTCATTAGCTTGCTGACTGTTTAATTACCAGTTAAAAATGTTTCATGTTTTTAGTGATGTTATATTTTCCTTTCAAGAACTCTGTTCTAATAATAAATGTGTTTGTTGTCAACCCGACCCAAACTGCTAGTTCTTTCTTTCGATTGAATATCCAAAACGTACGGCTAATTGTTTTCATCTTAATTTCAGAAGATGGAAACTTGTGTTTGGCCTATTTGCCTGTAGTACATATTTAAGCATGCATGTATGTATGTAAACAATGTAATTGTAATATTTAACACTTAGTTAAATTACTGTTTGAGGAGCTTGGGATATACTGTTATGGGTGTAAATTACAAAGAGAGAAACAAACAACACAAACAGACAGATGTATGATTGCTGCACACTGGAGATTCTTATCTCTTTCTTTAGTACAAAACATTAGATAAATAATGTACTTGATTTTTATGTTTACGATCAGTAAGCGTTTAATTGTTTAAGTTTTGTGAGATCTGTGTAGGGTGGGATGGTTTGACGTAAAGAATTTTACAATAAGAAATTTAACAATTTTTCTCTGAGATTATTTTATTTGTTTTCGCTCTAATCGTTATTTTTATAGATACATATGATTGGGGACTAACTCATTGATATCTATATTTATGATATATCTCATACTTAATGTATTGTTTTCGACATTTAATATATGATGTTTATTATGTGTTAGTTTTTGCACCCACATGAACACACACATAAATAAAAATGTCGTTTGATTGTATGGTTTATTCCTAACGTTAATTTATCACTAATTTACAGTTTTTCATAATCAATATATGAGTTTTAGTATAGCTATAACTATTGTCAAAGGCTTGAAGTGCTTTGGGGCTTCGTTAAAATCGCAGTTTTAGAATCATCATTAACAATGACAAAAGTAAAACGATAGAGACATCAATGTCATGGGTTAGTCCTCCAATGCCTGCCTTTGTATATATTAATTATGTTTATTCATATACAAACTGCTCGACCTCATGTTTCTTTGTTTAATACATAAATAATGAATTATCAACAACATTTTTTACCAACTGAATTGAAGTAACAGACATGAGAACAGATCGGGTTCGTTCAATGTAGCTCTTTCGTTGTAGTTCAGGCATATTAATCAGACGCAAATCGGAAATACAATTATAAAAGTAGGGAAAATTTATGGTACAAAGCTTATAATTCGTGCGAAGGGTACGGAGTAACAAGTATCATTGATCTACTAGATGCAGAGTTCAGATTTAAGATAGAATAATCATGCAATGGAATCATGTGCCAGAAGGGTTGAATTGAAAATATCCTACAATTGTTGAATTTTTTTAAATTACTCTTGTTTTTTAAACACATATAAGTTTTTCATATGATATTATTAAAAAAAATACACCATAAAAACAAGCATTTTATCCTCTATAATATGAGTATAGTATTGCTACATATTTAAAAAAACAACATTTAAAAAAACATTTTTACTTTACGTAATATCAAATATATCTAGAGTAATTATGAATATATCTTGCGTAATTATGTACATTATATGCGTAATTGTTATGCGGACGAAACTACCCCTCCGTCAGATAACACGTGTAGCATCCTTGTGACTTCGTACGCTTCGCACGAAATTACACTTTATATAGTAACCGATCTCTATACAAGTAATGGAAGTATTCTTTCATAGGGGGAAATCGACACGTCATTCAATCCAAGTATGAGTCCAAGTCATAGGTGTGTATATTAATTTGTGCTTGTTCATGTTTATTTGTGTCTGTTTAGCATGTATCCTGAAAAAAAACACGACAAATCCTTACCCATAATCATTTTGTTCATTTACAGCTCTAGTCATCCTTACCCATAGCTATAAACATGTGTAAGATGTTAACACCGTAAAAATCTAGACAATGATAAAGAATTATTGTATAAATTATTCGTATAGGTGATGTTTAAGAGATTATGATACAAAAATAATTAATGTAAGTAAAATTTGAGAAACATCTACTAGAAATGAAATCAGATCTTACTGCTACACGCTTTAAGGTTAACCCATAGTCACAAGATTCGCTCCCCCACCCCACGAATCGTGAACCGGATCGCCCGTACCAGATTCGGGTTCATTCGCTTACCAATCGCTCCCCGATTGGCGATCCAATTCGCTGAGATAGGCGAATTACGTTTCCAATGGAAATCGAACCACTTTAATCCGATTCGCGAACCGGATCGCAGCGATTCGGTGAACCAGATCACAAAAATTCGTGAATTCAATCAATTACATACGCGATTGGGAATCGAAAAGGCAATGTTTAGACTTTAGACCTTCCATTTTATTAATCAATGATTGATTCAATTAATTGCTGACTATTGGTTGATAATTTTGGCACCAATATCATTGCTTTCATTATAAATTGGCATCTAATATTTCATTTAGAATTCACAGAAATCTTTAATATCTTCACAGTAGCACAATAGCACTTAGAATTCAAAGAAAGAGGCTGGACTAGTTTTATGAATTTATTGTTATGAATTATGATTATGAAATGTTTTTCGGTTATTTATATGAAGTTATGAAATATGAACTATCTGTTTTGAAGTTTTGAATTGTTTGGTTATGGAAGGTTTTTAATATGCTTATAAAATGTGTTATTTTAATATGTAATTTACTCACTATCTTTAAAAAATATAATATAGATTGTTTTTATAGGACACGGTGTACCGCATTATATGGTACACCGTACCGCGTACCGAATTGGCGTTCCGAATGAACCTACCCCACCGCGTACCGAATTTTATACATTGACGAACCGCGTACCCGTTTTCGTACCGCGTACCGGAACATACCGCGATCCATGTTACTATGGGTTAACCACTGTTAATATCGATCACAATACAATAAGAAAAACAATCTCAAATCTTATTGATAACAAGTCAAATACAGATCAATTACAACCACCTTAGTCTATATTATATTATTATATATGACTAAGTCAAAAGAATTGTTATATAGTACCGTATTGATACTTGTATCATCAGATCAGGATATCTGCACTACACATTAGACAAATACATTTCAACAAATGCTGACGATCCTTACAATACTTCTGTTTATAACTTACAATTCTTTACTTCTACTCAACACTTATATATACCTACAATTAGCCATTAGTTTATTACCTACCAAAAACAATGAAAATGATAAAGAAGAGGAAGGATGTTGAAGGAGAAGATAGGGAAAACATTAGTAACAATAATGAAGTCATATGGGATCAGTCAAACAACAATGTCGCGCCGCTCGTTGGAGGCGCTATGCGTGCGCGAAAACGCTTCGTTGGGGTCCGCCAACGCCCCTCGGGACGATGGGTCGCGGAGATTAAAGACACCATACAACAAATAAGAGTATGGTTAGGGACATTTGACACTGCTGAGGAGGCTGCTAGAGCTTACGATGAAGCCGCGTGTTTGCTTCGTGGTTCGAACACTCGAACCAACTTTTGGCCTTGTAATCCATCTAACAAATATCCTGCATTGTCTTCAAAGATCACCAATCTTCTTCTTCAAAGACTTAGAGCAAAGAATGGTGGTAATCTTGAAAATAATGCCTATAATGATCAACCAATGGGGTCTTCACATTCTTTTAAAAATCATCAATTTCAAGAGTCAACCCATGTTCAAGATTCTGACTTTAACCAAATCTTTGACATCCCAGATGCTAATAACCATACTAGTGATAGTTTTAGTGCAAGTTCTGAATATTGTTCAAGGAATGACATTTTGGGTCAGAGTTATGTAGTAGAAGATGAGCCTAAACCTGAGGAGAACAAAGAGATTAACTCGGGTTTGACCGACTTATTATATGTTGATGATCAAAGATCATCTGTCAACTATTCTTTATTTGAGATTGCAGAAGAGATCACCAAGGAGAACTACATTGATCAAGATCCATCCATGCTTAATGAAGCGATGAAGCGAATGAAGTTTGAACGCAATGTTTCGGCTTCACTATACGCGTTCAACGGGATATCTGAATGTTTGGAGATGACCGAAAGCCGAAAGCATGAAAAGTTATCGAAGCTTGGCCCGAATCATAACATTGAAAATGATTTATCCGCGAATGAACATACTTTAGCGAGTGTGGAATCGTTTTCGTCTTCGAGTAGCAAGGAGGGAGATGATGCTTTTCTTTGGAGTTCTTTTGATCTTGATTCTCTAGACGTGTTCTTTAGAGGATCAAGTTAAGGGGCTAGATATGTTCTTTGATAAGTTATACTGATTTAATTTAGCAGTGACAGTGGTTTCATTGTATTCTTTATTTCTTGAATAAAATCAATCTTTTAATGATTCTTATATGCTAAAGATATGATTTTTGATGTATTTTGTAACCTTTTTTAACATAGCATATTTGATAGGAAAGTGACCATCTAATGTGACGATTATACATAACGGTTAGTTAACGAGCCATATTAGCAGTTGTGACAGAAGAATAACCGCATAACAATGGCTTTAAGTAGCCTTTGTATCTATCATTTTATGGACATATTAATGGATATAATTTATGAGTGTGTTTCTGAGACGCGTGCCTAGATGCACACTTGGGGCGCCACTGACTGAGGAGCTAGGAAGCATAACCCTCGCTGATTGCCTGCAGAAGCATAATACAACTCGTTTGGGGTCACCTCGCGGCTAGGTTCGCCTTGCACTTAAGCCCAAAAGGACAAAGAGAACTTTTTGACATGCAAAATTTGAATCATATTTGCTTCACAAATTAAGAGGACAAACTTAAAATGCTAGAGACCATTAAAAGGCATTTTATACATGTGTTTACAGAATTACATCCATCAGCTATACACATACAAGATTAATAACCACAAATGACAACAAACTGAACTTCATTACACAAAACAAAACCATATAAACTACTAATTATGCGAAAAGCACAAATCGCAAACCTTGATCATATTAAGCCACAACGACACTAACAACCCGAGGGACCTTCTCATGATCATCATACAAACTCATATACTCCTGATCAAACCCCTCAGCAACCTCAATAGCCACTTCACCATGCAAAGCCTTGCAGTATTTTATGGCTTTGTTCATCTAAAGCTCGTTTTTTTTAAGAGGTGAAGTCTAAACAAGCATCATCCTCTCGATATAATGTGTTTATCATGATCTATGCTTTATAAGCATATCGTAAGAAAATATTCAAAATTTGTCGTGAAACCGAGGGTTCATGAACACGAAAGCTCATATATAGAAATAAGCGTGTTCAGATTTAAGATAGAATAATCATGCAATGGAATCATGTGCCAGAAGGGTTGAATTGAAAATATCCTACAATTGTTGAATTTTTTTAAATTACTCTTGTTTTTTAAACACATATAAGTTTTTCATATGATATTATTAAAAAAAATACACCATAAAAACAAGCATTTTATCCTCTATAATATGAGTATAGTATTGCTACATATTTAAAAAAACAACATTTAAAAAAACATTTTTACTTTACGTAATATCAAATATATCTAGAGTAATTATGAATATATCTTGCGTAATTATGTACATTATATGCGTAATTGTTATGCGGACGAAACTACCCCTCCGTCAGATAACACGTGTAGCATCCTTGTGACTTCGTACGCTTCGCACGAAATTACACTTTATATAGTAACCGATCTCTATACAAGTAATGGAAGTATTCTTTCATAGGGGGAAATCGACACGTCATTCAATCCAAGTATGAGTCCAAGTCATAGGTGTGTATATTAATTTGTGCTTGTTCATGTTTATTTGTGTCTGTTTAGCATGTATCCTGAAAAAAAACACGACAAATCCTTACCCATAATCATTTTGTTCATTTACAGCTCTAGTCATCCTTACCCATAGCTATAAACATGTGTAAGATGTTAACACCGTAAAAATCTAGACAATGATAAAGAATTATTGTATAAATTATTCGTATAGGTGATGTTTAAGAGATTATGATACAAAAATAATTAATGTAAGTAAAATTTGAGAAACATCTACTAGAAATGAAATCAGATCTTACTGCTACACGCTTTAAGGTTAACCCATAGTCACAAGATTCGCTCCCCCACCCTACGAATCGTGAACCGGATCGCCCGTACCAGATTCGGGTTCATTCGCTTACCAATCGCTCCCCGATTGGCGATCCAATTCGCTGAAATAGGCGAATTACGTTTCCAATGGAAATCGAACCACTTTAATCCGATTCGCGAACCGGATCGCAGCGATTCGGTGAACCAGATCACAAAAATTCGTGAATTCAATCAATTACATACGCGATTGGGAATCGAAAAGGCAATGTTTAGACTTTAGACCTTCCATTTTATTAATCAATGGTTGATTCAATTAATTGCTGACTATTGGTTGATAATTTTGGCACCAATATCATTGCTTTCATTATAAATTGGCATCTAATATTTCATTTAGAATTCACAGAAATCTTTAATATCTTCACAGTAGCACAATAGCACTTAGAATTCAAAGAAAGAGGTTGGACTAGTTTTATGAATTTATTGTTATGAATTATGATTATGAAATGTTTTTCGGTTATTTATATGAAGTTATGAAATATGAACTATCTGTTTTGAAGTTTTGAATTGTTTGGTTATGGAAGGTTTTTAATATGCTTATAAAATGTGTTATTTTAATATGTAATTTACTCACTATCTTTAAAAAATATAATATAGATTGTTTTTATAGGACACGGTGTACCGCATTATATGGTACACCGTACCGCGTACCGAATTGGCGTTCCGAATGAACCTACCCCACCGCGTACCGAATTTTATACATTGACGAACCGCGTACCCGTTTTCGTACCGCGTACCGGAACATACCGCGATCCATGTTACTATGGGTTAACCACTGTTAATATCGATCACAATACAATAAGAAAAACAATCTCAAATCTTATTGATAACAAGTCAAATACAGATCAATTACAACCACCTTAGTCTATATTATATTATTATATATGACTAAGTCAAAAGAATTGTTATATAGTACCGTATTGATACTTGTATCATCAGATCAGGATATCTGCACTACACATTAGACAAATACATTTCAACAAATGCTGACGATCCTTACAATACTTCTGTTTATAACTTACAATTCTTTACTTCTACTCAACACTTATATATACCTACAATTAGCCATTAGTTTATTACCTACCAAAAACAATGAAAATGATAAAGAAGAGGAAGGATGTTGAAGGAGAAGATAGGGAAAACATTAGTAACAATAATGAAGTCATATGGGATCAGTCAAACAACAATGTCGCGCCGCTCGTTGGAGGCGCTATGCGTGCGCGAAAACGCTTCGTTGGGGTCCGCCAACGCCCCTCGGGACGATGGGTCGCGGAGATTAAAGACACCATACAACAAATAAGAGTATGGTTAGGGACATTTGACACTGCTGAGGAGGCTGCTAGAGCTTACGATGAAGCCGCGTGTTTGCTTCGTGGTTCGAACACTCGAACCAACTTTTGGCCTTGTAATCCATCTAACAAATATCCTGCATTGTCTTCAAAGATCACCAATCTTCTTCTTCAAAGACTTAGAGCAAAGAATGGTGGTAATCTTGAAAATAATGCCTATAATGATCAACCAATGGGGTCTTCACATTCTTTTAAAAATCATCAATTTCAAGAGTCAACCCATGTTCAAGATTCTGACTTTAACCAAATCTTTGACATCCCAGATGCTAATAACCATACTAGTGATAGTTTTAGTGCAAGTTCTGAATATTGTTCAAGGAATGACATTTTGGGTCAGAGTTATGTAGTAGAAGATGAGCCTAAACCTGAGGAGAACAAAGAGATTAACTCGGGTTTGACCGACTTATTATATGTTGATGATCAAAGATCATCTGTCAACTATTCTTTATTTGAGATTGCAGAAGAGATCACCAAGGAGAACTACATTGATCAAGATCCATCCATGCTTAATGAAGCGATGAAGCGAATGAAGTTTGAACGCAATGTTTCGGCTTCACTATACGCGTTCAACGGGATATCTGAATGTTTGGAGATGACCGAAAGCCGAAAGCATGAAAAGTTATCGAAGCTTGGCCCGAATCATAACATTGAAAATGATTTATCCGCGAATGAACATACTTTAGCGAGTGTGGAATCGTTTTCGTCTTCGAGTAGCAAGGAGGGAGATGATGCTTTTCTTTGGAGTTCTTTTGATCTTGATTCTCTAGACGTGTTCTTTAGAGGATCAAGTTAAGGGGCTAGATATGTTCTTTGATAAGTTATACTGATTTAATTTAGCAGTGACAGTGGTTTCATTGTATTCTTTATTTCTTGAATAAAATCAATCTTTTAATGATTCTTATATGCTAAAGATATGATTTTTGATGTATTTTGTAACCTTTTTTAACATAGCATATTTGATAGGAAAGTGACCATCTAATGTGACGATTATACATAACGGTTAGTTAACGAGCCATATTAGCAGTTGTGACAGAAGAATAACCGCATAACAATGGCTTTAAGTAGCCTTTGTATCTATCATTTTATGGACATATTAATGGATATAATTTATGAGTGTGTTTCTGAGACGCGTGCCTAGATGCACACTTGGGGCGCCACTGACTGAGGAGCTAGGAAGCATAACCCTCGCTGATTGCCTGCAGAAGCATAATACAACTCGTTTGGGGTCACCTCGCGGCTAGGTTCGCCTTGCACTTAAGCCCAAAAGGACAAAGAGAACTTTTTGACATGCAAAATTTGAATCATATTTGCTTCACAAATTAAGAGGACAAACTTAAAATGCTAGAGACCATTAAAAGGCATTTTATACATGTGTTTACAGAATTACATCCATCAGCTATACACATACAAGATTAATAACCACAAATGACAACAAACTGAACTTCATTACACAAAACAAAACCATATAAACTACTAATTATGCGAAAAGCACAAATCGCAAACCTTGATCATATTAAGCCACAACGACACTAACAACCCGAGGGACCTTCTCATGATCATCATACAAACTCATATACTCCTGATCAAACCCCTCAGCAACCTCAATAGCCACTTCACCATGCAAAGCCTTGCAGTATTTTATGGCTTTGTTCATCTAAAGCTCGTTTTTTTTAAGAGGTGAAGTCTAAACAAGCATCATCCTCTCGATATAATGTGTTTATCATGATCTATGCTTTATAAGCATATCGTAAGAAAATATTCAAAATTTGTCGTGAAACCGAGGGTTCATGAACACGAAAGCTCATATATAGAAATAAGCGTGTTCAGATTTAAGATAGAATAATCATGCAATGGAATCATGTGCCAGAAGGGTTGAATTGAAAATATCCTACAATTGTTGAATTTTTTTAAATTACTCTTGTTTTTTAAACACATATAAGTTTTTCATATGATATTATTAAAAAAAATACACCATAAAAACAAGCATTTTATCCTCTATAATATGAGTATAGTATTGCTACATATTTAAAAAAACAACATTTAAAAAAACATTTTTACTTTACGTAATATCAAATATATCTAGAGTAATTATGAATATATCTTGCGTAATTATGTACATTATATGCGTAATTGTTATGCGGACGAAACTACCCCTCCGTCAGATAACACGTGTAGCATCCTTGTGACTTCGTACGCTTCGCACGAAATTACACTTTATATAGTAACCGATCTCTATACAAGTAATGGAAGTATTCTTTCATAGGGGGAAATCGACACGTCATTCAATCCAAGTATGAGTCCAAGTCATAGGTGTGTATATTAATTTGTGCTTGTTCATGTTTATTTGTGTCTGTTTAGCATGTATCCTGAAAAAAAACACGACAAATCCTTACCCATAATCATTTTGTTCATTTACAGCTCTAGTCATCCTTACCCATAGCTATAAACATGTGTAAGATGTTAACACCGTAAAAATCTAGACAATGATAAAGAATTATTGTATAAATTATTCGTATAGGTGATGTTTAAGAGATTATGATACAAAAATAATTAATGTAAGTAAAATTTGAGAAACATCTACTAGAAATGAAATCAGATCTTACTGCTACACGCTTTAAGGTTAACCCATAGTCACAAGATTCGCTCCCCCACCCTACGAATCGTGAACCGGATCGCCCGTACCAGATTCGGGTTCATTCGCTTACCAATCGCTCCCCGATTGGCGATCCAATTCGCTGAAATAGGCGAATTACGTTTCCAATGGAAATCGAACCACTTTAATCCGATTCGCGAACCGGATCGCAGCGATTCGGTGAACCAGATCACAAAAATTCGTGAATTCAATCAATTACATACGCGATTGGGAATCGAAAAGGCAATGTTTAGACTTTAGACCTTCCATTTTATTAATCAATGGTTGATTCAATTAATTGCTGACTATTGGTTGATAATTTTGGCACCAATATCATTGCTTTCATTATAAATTGGCATCTAATATTTCATTTAGAATTCACAGAAATCTTTAATATCTTCACAGTAGCACAATAGCACTTAGAATTCAAAGAAAGTGGCTGGACTAGTTTTATGAATTTATTGTTATGAATTATGATTATGAAATGTTTTTCGGTTATTTATATGAAGTTATGAAATATGAACTATCTGTTTTGAAGTTTTGAATTGTTTGGTTATGGAAGGTTTTTAATATGCTTATAAAATGTGTTATTTTAATATGTAATTTACTCACTATCTTTAAAAAATATAATATAGATTGTTTTTATAGGACACGGTGTACCGCATTATATGGTACACCGTACCGCGTACCGAATTGGCGTTCCGAATGAACCTACCCCACCGCGTACCGAATTTTATACATTGACGAACCGCGTACCCGTTTTCGTACCGCGTACCGGAACATACCGCGATCCATGTTACTATGGGTTAACCACTGTTAATATCGATCACAATACAATAAGAAAAACAATCTCAAATCTTATTGATAACAAGTCAAATACAGATCAATTACAACCACCTTAGTCTATATTATATTATTATATATGACTAAGTCAAAAGAATTGTTATATAGTACCGTATTGATACTTGTATCATCAGATCAGGATATCTGCACTACACATTAGACAAATACATTTCAACAAATGCTGACGATCCTTACAATACTTCTGTTTATAACTTACAATTCTTTACTTCTACTCAACACTTATATATACCTACAATTAGCCATTAGTTTATTACCTACCAAAAACAATGAAAATGATAAAGAAGAGGAAGGATGTTGAAGGAGAAGATAGGGAAAACATTAGTAACAATAATGAAGTCATATGGGATCAGTCAAACAACAATGTCGCGCCGCTCGTTGGAGGCGCTATGCGTGCGCGAAAACGCTTCGTTGGGGTCCGCCAACGCCCCTCGGGACGATGGGTCGCGGAGATTAAAGACACCATACAACAAATAAGAGTATGGTTAGGGACATTTGACACTGCTGAGGAGGCTGCTAGAGCTTACGATGAAGCCGCGTGTTTGCTTCGTGGTTCGAACACTCGAACCAACTTTTGGCCTTGTAATCCATCTAACAAATATCCTGCATTGTCTTCAAAGATCACCAATCTTCTTCTTCAAAGACTTAGAGCAAAGAATGGTGGTAATCTTGAAAATAATGCCTATAATGATCAACCAATGGGGTCTTCACATTCTTTTAAAAATCATCAATTTCAAGAGTCAACCCATGTTCAAGATTCTGACTTTAACCAAATCTTTGACATCCCAGATGCTAATAACCATACTAGTGATAGTTTTAGTGCAAGTTCTGAATATTGTTCAAGGAATGACATTTTGGGTCAGAGTTATGTAGTAGAAGATGAGCCTAAACCTGAGGAGAACAAAGAGATTAACTCGGGTTTGACCGACTTATTATATGTTGATGATCAAAGATCATCTGTCAACTATTCTTTATTTGAGATTGCAGAAGAGATCACCAAGGAGAACTACATTGATCAAGATCCATCCATGCTTAATGAAGCGATGAAGCGAATGAAGTTTGAACGCAATGTTTCGGCTTCACTATACGCGTTCAACGGGATATCTGAATGTTTGGAGATGACCGAAAGCCGAAAGCATGAAAAGTTATCGAAGCTTGGCCCGAATCATAACATTGAAAATGATTTATCCGCGAATGAACATACTTTAGCGAGTGTGGAATCGTTTTCGTCTTCGAGTAGCAAGGAGGGAGATGATGCTTTTCTTTGGAGTTCTTTTGATCTTGATTCTCTAGACGTGTTCTTTAGAGGATCAAGTTAAGGGGCTAGATATGTTCTTTGATAAGTTATACTGATTTAATTTAGCAGTGACAGTGGTTTCATTGTATTCTTTATTTCTTGAATAAAATCAATCTTTTAATGATTCTTATATGCTAAAGATATGATTTTTGATGTATTTTGTAACCTTTTTTAACATAGCATATTTGATAGGAAAGTGACCATCTAATGTGACGATTATACATAACGGTTAGTTAACGAGCCATATTAGCAGTTGTGACAGAAGAATAACCGCATAACAATGGCTTTAAGTAGCCTTTGTATCTATCATTTTATGGACATATTAATGGATATAATTTATGAGTGTGTTTCTGAGACGCGTGCCTAGATGCACACTTGGGGCGCCACTGACTGAGGAGCTAGGAAGCATAACCCTCGCTGATTGCCTGCAGAAGCATAATACAACTCGTTTGGGGTCACCTCGCGGCTAGGTTCGCCTTGCACTTAAGCCCAAAAGGACAAAGAGAACTTTTTGACATGCAAAATTTGAATCATATTTGCTTCACAAATTAAGAGGACAAACTTAAAATGCTAGAGACCATTAAAAGGCATTTTATACATGTGTTTACAGAATTACATCCATCAGCTATACACATACAAGATTAATAACCACAAATGACAACAAACTGAACTTCATTACACAAAACAAAACCATATAAACTACTAATTATGCGAAAAGCACAAATCGCAAACCTTGATCATATTAAGCCACAACGACACTAACAACCCGAGGGACCTTCTCATGATCATCATACAAACTCATATACTCCTGATCAAACCCCTCAGCAACCTCAATAGCCACTTCACCATGCAAAGCCTTGCAGTATTTTATGGCTTTGTTCATCTAAAGCTCGTTTTTTTTAAGAGGTGAAGTCTAAACAAGCATCATCCTCTCGATATAATGTGTTTATCATGATCTATGCTTTATAAGCATATCGTAAGAAAATATTCAAAATTTGTCGTGAAACCGAGGGTTCATGAACACGAAAGCTCATATATAGAAATAAGCGTGTCGTAAGGGAAAATCATATGTTGGTGAACATAGAAGCTTGTAGATAAAATAAACACGTTTCAAGAGTATACTCAAGATTTAAGAGAAATTTAGTTGAAAGTCGAGTATAAGAATGAGACGTAATTTGAAAATCAAAATAAAAAGTGGTTCAAAATGAAAAAAATATAAATTTAAAAGAAAATCTATAAATTAAAAAAGAGTTAAAGTACTTATTTTATTATTATTTTTTTAATGACTTGTTAGTGGTTAGTTGTTAGCAATGTTTTTAGAACCGGATCGGACGTCGAACTGGACGCCTGACTGGTTTGGTGGTCGGACGGTCGGACCGGTTTTAACTATATTTATATATGTAATTAAATATAAGTAATTTATATATGTTTTATATATGTATTTTATAGTTATATATAAAATTTAACTATATTTGTATATCCAACGTACTAATTTATGGTTTAACACCCTGTTTTTACTCATTAAAATAAAAAAAATAAAAAAATACCAAAACCGGTCCGAACCGGTCCGGTTTCCCGGTCCGACCAGCGGTTCGGGACGAACCGGCCGGTTCGACCACTAAAAAACGATCCATATCAGACCGGACCGGCCACCGGACCGGCCACCGGACCGATCCCCGGTCGAAGCGGTCGGATCAGCCGGTTCGATCCAGTCTCCAAAACACTGGTTGTTAGTATCACCAAGTAATATTCGCCAATACCAATGTTTGAACCTTGGACTTTCAAAAAAGACAAAACTCTAACATCCATCTTGACCACTAGGCCAAGAGATCATTGGCTAAGTACTTATTTCATATTTGAGTTTCTATAAAAATTATCATTTAAATTTAAAAGTTTTAATTTTATCATTTTTATCCAAATGTTTTATTAAAATTGTTAGAATTATACGCATCCCTAGTTCCCTACCCAGTGAGCAAGTCATCAGACTTTTAAAAAGTTACGATGATTGTTGAAAATATTTTAAACCATAAGATTTTACAATTTATTATTGTTGTTGGCTAGGTCCCACTGGGTGGAAGATATGCATACCAAAAATTCAAAATATGTGCAATTTGAATTACTCAAACCAAAATTAATTTGAACTAGGCTTAATTGTTTTATGAAAATAAGATAAAATTGCAAAAATAAACCCTGATCATATTGTAAGTTTGGACCTCAGATTTTAAAAATTATAAATTTAGTCTAAACATTTAAAAGTTTGTTGCAAATTTAGTCCCTACCGTTAGTATCCGTTAGTTTTTAACGATATGAGGACTAAATATGCAATATGGTCAAACCATAGGGACCAATTACGTAATTTTCTCAAAAAATAAAAAAAAAACTAAAAACCATAAAATTTTAAAAAATTAAAATTTAAAAGATTCAAATAAACATTAAAAAATTAAAACTAAATTAAAATTTAAATATGCAATATGGTCAAACCATAGGGACCAATTGCGTAATTTTCTCTTTTACATACGTTTTATTTTTACTTTTATTTAGTTTTAAATTTGATTTGATTTTTTAAGCTTTATTTTATTTTTTTAAAAATTATTGAAATTTATTATTGATGTTTATTTGAATTTCTTATTTTTGATTTGAATTCCTTTTAAATTTTATTGGATTTTCAAAATTTTTTAATTTTTTGATAAAAATACACAATTAGTATCTATGGTTTGATCATATTGCATATTTAGTCTCCATATCGTTTAAAACTAAAGGACACTAAATATTTGGACTAAATTTACAACTTTTAAAATTTGAAGACTAAATTTAAAATATGATCAAACCACAAATTATTTTTGCAATTTTTTTCCGAAAATAATTTATTAACTTGAGATAGACTCAATCATCTTCGTTGACATTCAATGCAACCATATAGTGACAAATCAATCAAAATCATTCATATTGAAACATTGCTACCCATTTTTGACGTATTTACACCATCAACAACGCAGTATCCATCTAAGAGCCTGTTAAAAAACAATCCTATCGGCCAATCAAAAGTTCAAGGAAAAACCAACCCAAAATAAAATCAATGACTATTTTGGACAGTTTTAGGGGTTGTTTGTTTACCTCTTAATGAGGCTGATCAGACCTTAATGTCTGACTCGGTCAAACATGAGTCAGATAAGAGCGTTTGGTTAGATGTCTCTTAATGAGAAAGAGGTCTTACTCCATCACTTATTGGGTCAGATTTCATCCCAAGTCTGACCAAAACACTTCCACCCCCTCGACCCTCCCACCCCCATCGACCGAGCTTTGCCATCTCGCGGCCATCTTCTGCTCCAACTCGCCGCCGCCGCCCTGCAGCTCCAACTCGCCTCCGCTCCAACTAGGTTTCGATTTAGGGTTTCGGTGGAGAATTGACCCCACCCGAGCTTCCGTTGAGCGATGAACCGACCGGCGGCGAACGAATCACCGATTCTGACCGCGTGGTAGCCTCCTTTCCTGTATGAATCAAAGTCCTCATCGTGTTGTTTTCGTTCTGCAAGTGGTTAATTTCACCGGCGATGGGGCGGTGGTCGATGCTGCTTCTTCGCACGAGACCTACGTGCAGATCCCCTGTTTGATATCATCCTTTTTTGCTTCTTTTCGTCAAGGTTTGCACGGACCTCAAATTGGAAGCTTGTTGTTGTTGCAATGATGCCATATAGAATTCACACAAGAATTAGGAATACTCCAGATTTGAAACAGAACGGTTGATTAGGGTTTACGAAACTTGGGGGTTTTTCACTTTATTAATTTTTCTTTTGACAACCAAAAACACTTATTGGTTCAAACCACTTATTGGTTCAGACCTCTTACTGGTTCAACACTTATTTAATCGGATGTTGCCAACAGCCCCTTATAGTTTTAAACTGGACCATAAATCAACATGAAGAAACACACATTTTCAGTGGTTTAATTTGTTGGTTTTTGTGTTAGTGAAATAGTAGCTAAAAGTTTTATTATTTTTCATTAAATGTCGCTTAATAAAATTTACAAAGTAAACAAAAACATATTAAAACTGAAGAGTATCTTAGCGTTAATTTTCTTAACCAACTATTAAAACAACTTTATTTCTATTTAGTGATATTTTCTCCTAAAGATTTCATGTTTGTTGATTATAAAACAAGAGTGGTAATTTAAAATGTGTTTAAGAATATAATCAAGTTGGTAAAAAAAATTAGAGAAAAACTATTTTAAACAATTGATGAATTTCTAAAATAACAATGCAAATTGGCTTACATGTGTGTTAAAAAAAACCGTTGACATTTGATAAAACCAACTACCACACGAGGTCAACTATGGCAATATATTAGATCAAACAATGGGGACCGTTTTCAAAGAATTGTTTATACAAGTTGCTGGTTTACTTGAGACTTGAGAGTTATAACATTTCAGCTTATAAGATGTTACCCATGTAAATTAAATCTTCTTATAAACAAACCAACATAGTAGTATTTGTTTGTACAATTATTTATACTATATATAAATCATATGAGAAAGGTATTTTAAAATACCATAAAATTAAGAACATTTATTATATTCAATATATAAAATACAATCACTTTTAAGGGTAAAATAATATTTATAACATTATTTACACATTACCTCTTATAATTAGTTACACAATAATCTTACACTTACTAATATTTGCATAAAATTTTATATTATCTACCCATAAACCAAAAAAACTTAATATGTTTTAAGATTTCAGCTCTATCTTTTAATCTATCACATTAAAAAACGTTTGAGACTAAAACTTAATCTTTTCTATTTGATCAAGATCCATCCATGCTTAATGAAGCGATGAAGCGAATGAAGTTTGAACGCAATGTTTCGGCTTCACTATACGCGTTCAACGGGATATCTGAATGTTTGGAGATGACCGAAAGCCGAAAGCATGAAAAGTTATCGAAGCTTGGCCCGAATCATAACATTGAAAATGATTTATCCGCGAATGAACATACTTTAGCGAGTGTGGAATCGTTTTCATCTTCGAGTAGCAAGGAGGGAGATGATGCTTTTCTTTGGAGTTCTTTTGATCTTGATTCTCTAGATGTGTTCTTTAGAGGATCAAGTTAAGGGGCTGGATATGTTCTTTGATAAGTTATATACTGATTTAATTTAGCAGTGACAATGGTTTCATTGTATTATTTATTTCTTGAATAAATTCAATCTTTTAATGATTCTTATATGCTATATAAAGATATAAAATTTTATGTGTTTTTTAACCTTTTCTCCATAGCATATTTGATAGGAAAGTGCCCATCTAATGTAACAATTATACATAGCAGTAAGTTAACGCGCATCTAATGGTATCTATCATTTTATGGACATATTAATGGATATATGACGGTGTTTCTGAGACGCGCGCCTGGATGCACACTGGTGCGACACTGACTGAGGCGCTAGGAAGCATACCCCTCGCTGATTGCCTGCAGAAGCATAACACAACTCGTTTGGGGTCACCTCGCGGCTAGGTTCGCCTTGCACTTAAGCCCAAAAGGACAAAGAGAAATTTTTGACATGCAAAATTTGAATCATATTTGCTTCACAAATTAAGAGGACAAACTTAAAATGCTAGAGACCATTAAAAGGCATTTTATACATGTGTTTACAGAATTACATCCATCAGCTATAAACATACAGATTAATAACCACAAATGACAACAAACTGAACTTCATTACACAAAACAAAACCATATAAACTACTAATTACGCGAAAAGCACAAATCACAAACCTTGATCATATCAAGCCACAACAACACTGACAACCCGAGGGACCTTCTCATGATCATCATACAAACTCATATACTCCTGATCAAACCCCTCAGCAACCTCAATAGCCACTTCACCATGCAAAGCCTTGCAGTAACTATACAACACAGTATTCGCCGCAGTCACCCGAAGCAAGAACATCATCACGAAGAACGACCCAAGCATCATAGTAAGGACAGCATGAACATTAGCCGAGGCGACCCACACGATAATCGCACCACAAACCCCAAAATACAACATAACCAACAACGAAACGGATCTCATCCCCTTAACCAAATACGCGCTTCTCATCAAAGGCGCAAAGCCCCATTTCGACTCGACAACCACCACGACAAACGCCAACGACCACTCCACGTGAACGTATACAATAATTGCGATCAGGATCACACCCATGATGGCCGAAAACCACATGAATTGAACCGAATTGTAATCAATAACAAAGCCCATGCTGTTTACTAACACGAGAACTGTTGCAATGATCATGAGGAAGCATATGGAGATTAAAACGATGAGCGCGTAAGCTGCGATCGCGGTGGAGGCGAGCGGGAGGAAGGAGGAGATAAGCGACTTGAGGGCGTCGGAGATGTTGATCACCGGTTCGCCGGAGAAAGAACGGTGTGTGGTGTATGTGATGGTGCCTATGGCGCATAGTGAAAGAGTATGGGCGATTAAGGTGTAGATGAGGTATGAAGTTAGAAGCTTTTGGTGGAATGAGGGGTCGCCGGAGAAGGGGTGGTTGGAGAGGCGGAGGCGGACGGCGGGGGTGATGATGAAGGAGAAAGAAAGAGGGAGGAAAAAGAGGGATAAGGTGATGAAGTGAGCGTATTTGGTTAAGATGATCTTCTTTGACGCTGAGAGGACGCCGGTGAAGGTGAGGGTGTGCGGCGGTGGTGTTTCCATGGTGGCCAGCGGCAGATCACGGTGGTGGTGGTGGTGGTGGTGGCGGCGACGGTGGCGGATCTAGTCTTGTGTTTATGTGTTGGTTTGTCTGCCACGTGAACGTGAAAGAACGGGTCTCTATATATGGGTTTGTAATTATATTAATTTATTAAATAGAAGTCTATTGAATTTGTTGAAAATATTTGATTATTGACCGAAGAATAAAATTCTAGAAAAGGAAGAGTCTGTTGATGAAAATACGCGTTAGAAGTATTTAGAACATTCAAATTACATCGCAATTTCCAATTATTATTGGCATCCATTTAGACCATATGTTTTCCGGTGTCACGTCACTCAATTTTTGAATTTTTCGGTGAGAAAAAATGTGTTTATATGTCAGACACGTGGCAACATTTTCTTATCAACCAAGCCCCTAACCAAGCTACATAACACAGCCTTAGGAGTGTAAATCCTTCTGGTTTTCGATTTGAATGTTTTACTCGTCGATAGGGGTGTTCAAAAATATCCGAATCCGAGAATTCGATCCGAAAATCCCAAAATCCGAATCCGAAATATCCGAATTTTCGGATATCCGAAAATTCGGATATCCGAATTTCGGATATCCGAAAATTCGGATTCGGATTCGGATAGTGATTTTCAAAAGTTTCGGATATTCGGATATCCGATTATCCGAAAACTAAAAAATATTTTTTTTATTTTTTTTAACTTTAGATATATTTTTAATTTAGATTGAGATTTTTTAGTGTATATTGTGAATTTTATGATATGAGTTGGTTTTTATATTATTTTTATAATATTATATGTCTATATATTGTAAAAAAACTAAAAAAATAAAAAATAAAATAAATAAAAAATGAATTTCGGATATCCGGATCACTATCCGAATCCGTATCCGAAATTTCGGATATCCGAAATTCGGATATCCGAAATTTCGGATACGGATACGGATAGTGATTTTCACTATCCGAAATTTTCGGATATCCGAAATTCGGATATCCGAAATTCCGGATATCCGACTTTGAACACCCCTACTCGTCGAATTGAAATGACATCAGGCATTTCATAATCGAACCAAAATCCAAATTTGAAAATCCAATATAACTGTATAAAAACGCTTCAATCAACTTGAAAATTCACACTTTTATTGAATAATCCATATTGTGCTTGATATAGAAATGCATATTATGTTTGATTGTGTTATCCATAGTCTTTAAAATCCATGGCATGTGGATACTAGACTATAGTCCTCCTATATAGAGCGATTCGACTGAAAGGCGTCACCATGTAGTTTGATATGCATAATGAAGGGATAATCAATGACATAGGACCGTAGCCTTATCGAGGCCTCACGACACGATGGTGATTGAGTGGCTTGAAAATGTACAATGACGATTTCAATGGTGGCGGTAGCGAGAAGTAACCCTGTCTTGTAAAGAATTTAGGATAAATGACATATAAGTGTTCAATTGATAATAGTTTTATTCAAACGATGATAACAGAGCTTTATTCAAAATAGAAAAAGATATAAACTTGAAAATGAAGGCGGGGCAGAACTATCTAGGGTTTGAACCATTGGCGGAGCTTGAACCACACCTTATGGGAGCGGGGGCGGGGGACGAAAGTAAACTATTTTACCGGGGGGACTCTATATTTATTAATAAATTTCCACTACCTTACCAGAAATTTACACCGCCAAATCGAAAATCAACACTACTGATAAAAAAAAGAGGGGGGCGGGGGGCTCCCTGGTCCCTAAAAAGCTTCGCCAATAGTTTGAACTTGACATAGATGACTACAATCTCTATGTTATTGTTGTGGCACAATGAAGAAAAAGAAGATAAACAGAATATTAAGACTCTAATACCATGTAAGATTATATAAGACTACATTTATATTATTAAATAATATATTATAATATATAAAGAATGAAATAAAAACCCTGGATATATGATGGGTTCATGAACACATATGAATAAACATAATATTTAATAAAAAGTGATCCTAAAATCCCCTTTTTTTTCGTGTTACCTCTTTCTTAAAAAATCCCTGTATAGGTGGTCTAGAAATCCTTGTTTTTGTTTGTGGCCTCCCTGTTTATGCATGCCATATTAACTTGAAAGGATACAAACCTGTTTTCTTTTACAAAGATATGCTGTTGATTTTGGCATGTAAACTACAAATATGGTGCTGAATCAGGGATACTTCGGTATATACATACACGAGCTCTAATACCAAATATTGAAAATCAAAGGTAAAGAAAAGCACAAAAGGCACACACTTTGGGACAATTCACATTTTTATTATAAATCACAAACTGATGTTTTTTCATATACTAATTAAGAACATACTAATTAAACTTTATATGCATATAGTGAAAACAAGAAATAACTCAAATTAACTCGGGATCATATAGACCCATATGGTCTCCATATCGGTAAATAACATTGACTAGTGAATTTTGAGACAATTATGGCTATGGGAATCATGTATTCATGTGTGTTTGTCAACATGGACGCCATAATATGTTGATAGAGGACTTTGATTCGTGTTGGACGGTAAATGTCCTCCTATCGTCACGTTCCTCATCCCAAAATTCCGAGCAATCCGACACATCATTTTCCATTTGGTGATGATCACCTTTACTTTTCCTTGGAACAAGTTTAACTTCAAACTTACCACCTATGTAAAATGAAACCATATTGCATTTTGGATTCAACCATGTGGTCCGCCTTAACGAACTAAAGGAAATATATCCTATATATGTTGGCGGAGGAGGAGGATACGCGAATAACTCGTTCTGATAATCACACTCGCCCTCATCAATCTCCTGCTCGATTATTATTGTAACACGTGGTTCCTGGTATTCAATAATAGTGTGTATTAAGAACCCAGAATACTCATTGTACCAATTAGGTGGAAGTTGCAATACAAATCGACTCTGCGAAACTTGGCTAGATGCAGATCGCACCTGATGTTCGATAGCGAGACTCATAAAGTGATGCTCGATAGCATTTCCCTGCCACAGAAATAAAACTTGCTCATTAATATTATTCTTACTTTTGAGGTGTAATCAAAGTACCATATTTATCCCATAAAATAGGCATAAGGTCTAACCTTATGTCAATCTTTCTAGACAGTAGATTTTGCTAAGTATGTTTGCTTGTTTATAATATTAAAAATTCAAATGGTTTTTGCTAACCTGGCTCATGGAATCTATTATTTTCTGGTCACCATTGGTACCTAGTTTATTCTTTCCCATAAGTGAGACCTTCCATAACCATTTACAGTGTGTCATATCTCCAATTGTTTCAAGCGCGTAACAATAATCTGCTCTAAGAACAGCTACATTCGATGGGACCTCTAACAACTCTACAAGGTCATTGCACAATGACACATCAAGCCATTTGAGTCGCGGAAGTTGCAAGCGGCTAAAATCTAATCTTGAAAACTTATTCCAACTTAGATCAAGTTCTTGTAAGTTGGGTAAGTCCCAAACATCCCATTGAGTGTCTTCATCTCCCAAATGACAATCGCTGAGAATCAACTTTCTCAATCCTCTGCTAACCAATTGTAATCCGTTGTAAGTAAAGAAAAAGCTTGTAAAATATTGTCTTAAGGATGCCTCTTGGATGCCACCCTTAGAAAGTTTGCTACACTTTGAGAGCGAAAGTGTCTCGAGTTGCTTTATCCCTGTCATGGATGGAAGCGTCTTAAAGTTGCTGCAATCTGCTATCAGTAAGAACACAAGCCGTTCCAAGCGCCCAATAGATGGATGAATTTCGTCTAAAAGTGGACATCGATAAACCATGAATCTTTGAAGATTTGGAAGTCCACCTAAATCCGGTGTCATGGTTAAGTTGTTTAAACCATGAAGTTTGATCATCCTTAAATTTGGTAGAGCCTGTCACATATAAAAGTGTAAAATTGTCAAAACTTTGATAGTTTGCCATTTTCCATTAATATGAGAAGGAATTAGCAGAAATTTATATGATGTTTCTTCTACGTATACGTGTGCTTTTAATGCCATATATTTGAAAGCTTAACCCTTGTGGAGGTTAGCTAGTATAATTAATAGAGACAACACCTTTGACAGGGGCATGTGCATTCATACCCTACGTACATCATATGCATCATGTTTAACATATTTTATTAAGTTATTTTATATATCCACATGTTGTTTGATAGTTATGGAGGGTAAAAGGTTTGTTATTACAGGTTGGCGACACGAACCTTTTCAGACATTTAAACTCAAACACAACATGAATATTCATAGGTTGACACAAACACGACCCATTTAATTTGACTTTTTCACTGTGAAGATTTAATAAGCAACCTCTGCATGATGAAATATCTTAGCATTTTTAATTGTGAAGACTTTATTTGTCAAGATAAAATTCAAGTTGCATATTTTACAATTTGCGTATGATGTTATGACCTCGTGTTATTGAAGATTTTCGTAAAAAATATAAAAAAAAGTTTCAAATCCTCAACGGTCACGGGCCTAGTGGTATGGTTATCAGGTGTATCTAAAAGTAAAAACCAATGATCTCTTGGCCTAGTGGTTAAGGGGGAGGTGGGAGGCTTTGCCTCTCTTGGAGGTCCAAGGTGTCTTTGTTGGCCACCACTTTTTTAGTCAATCAATAAGAATTACTTATAACCATTCCAAAGCTGTCTTTGTTGGCCACCACATAATTTTAGACAACAAAGCCCCCTTTGCGGAAAATTTGATGGTAATGAACTCGCATTATGACCCTTCCAATCAACCCACCGAAGGTTCTTCATGTTTGCAACAACATGATTATTATCATGTGGTAATGGATCATGCACATCATCAATAATTCTTATTGCTTCAATCTTGGGAAGCTCCTGTCACATAGGTAAAAAAAGATATTAGGTTTGAGTTTATATATATTATATGTATATGTGTCTGTGTGTCATGCAAAGCTAGCTTAATTAAGCATTTGTACCGTTGTTGCATCCATAGCACATATGTTTTGTACATCTTCCACTCGCCAGACTCTAGTATGTTTTTCTGGATTCTTAGGGTGTTTCCCTCTAACAATGTAGTGTCCCATTTCTTGTATCAAATCATGCATATCAAACCTACCATCTGTAATAGTTATAAGAGCCTTTTGTACCAACACCTTTATACCTATAGCAGGGTAAAAATCACAAACATCAAAGATATCCATTGCCTCATCTTTCTTTTCTCCCCTAAAAAAGCATACAATATCAAGGAATAATTCTTTATCTACGGGTTGAAGTCCGTCAAAGCTAATTTTAAGCTTTTCCACAATGTTTGCATCCGGGATCTTTTTCAATCTAGCCAGTGCACTCCTCCATTCATTGATATCTTTGTCACATAGAAAAGAACCTAGAACTATAAGTGCTAAAGGGAGCCCACCCGAATAAAAAACCACATCTTTTGAAAGCGACTCGTAATCTTTGCTAGGTCGGTGATGCTGAGGTGCATGCTTGTAGAAGAGCTTGGTACCTTCTTCAACATTCAACAAGCTAATATTATGTATTACATTAACGCTATGGGCATTTAATACATGACTATCTCTAGTCGTTATTATTATTCTACTTCCTTCACCAAACCAATCACGTGATCCGGCTAGAGCCTTTAGGTCATCAAGGTGATTCACATCATCAAGAACGATCAAAACCTTTCTATGGGATAACCTATTCTTTATCATGTGTTTTCCTTCCTCGACTCTCCCTACTTCCACTTGCTTTAGTTTCAGAACACGAGAGAGCATTTTTTCTTGTATTTTTGTCAAACCATTCTTACTGGATTCATCTCGTATATTTTCTACAAAGCAACATGCATCAAACTTACTAGATAGTTCATTGTAAATAGAAGATGCAAGGGTAGTCTTACCACCACCCCCAACCCCCCATATTCCAACCATTCGCACGCCGCCTGACTCAATTTCTAACTGTGATTTCAAATCTTGCACACGGGTCTCTATTCCAACCAGGCCTTCATTTAAAGTTGAGATTGTAGGAGATAACGTGCTTAAAATTGTATTAACAATTTTTTTGATGCCTTTTGACTCGTGGCTGCACATTAGAAGTCCTAGAATAATTAGCATATGCACATATTCAAATAACAAGTAATTTGTCCCACAAGATAAGGTTAAAGAGTCCTAAATTCATCATTTAATATCATAATTAAATTAAATAAGCCACCGAAGTTGATATCACAAGTACTTGTAATGTTTACAATCAAGATACAAAATATAAATTCCCTATACATTTATCAAATTATATATATTTGTGGAATAACTATCACAACAAATTTACTAATACATTTACATGGATAGCACTGGTATCTAGATCAAATTACCTCAACTTTATAAGGATTTTATATTAAGTGTGTCCTTCATAAACAATGCACACAACCACTACAAGAAGTCTTATAATTAGTGGCGACACCTTTAACGGCGACGGTATTAATAGCGGCGACATTAATAGCGGCGACACTATTAGCGACGACTTGTCGCCGCTATTGATGAGGAATCCGTTTCCACTTTTTTCAATCAGATCTGGCCGTTGATCGTGCAATAGATCTAACGGCCGGGGATTGATCGTACTTAACCAATAGCGGCGACACTATTAGCGGCGACATGTCGCCGCTATTGGTTAAAAATATACTGCCCACCGTCGACGTCCCTCCACATTTCCCCCTTTCCCTCCATCCACCTTTCTCTCTCGATCGCCGCTAATGACCGAATATTTTGTAGTGAACTATGTATAGATATATGACCATAACTTAATGTGGTTAACCTTAATTTATAATACAATATCCATTACACCCGCACAATTTGAACTAAGGGAAGATGAACATTCAAATTGATGTAAAAATGGATAGAGGTGCATGATAAGAAATATTTGGTGAATATTTCAGCTTATTATGAGGTTAATGGAACATGAAGAACATGAGTTTGACAAATCATTATATTTTCCCATTCCAAGTGAATGTTAATCTTAGTATGCTTGTTATGTTGATGTTGAACTCCGTTAATGGACTGACACCAACATTGTCACAAATAGACAACAGAGTTACGATGTAAATGACAATGAAGCAAAAACAGATTGCACACCCAACATGTATAAGCAAACACATCAGCACTCCATGATACTTAATTTATGCATTAGAATAAGAGACTACGTATATATTGACGCTCGAAGACCAAGGTACAAGAATACAAAATCTTTAGTAATGGACCGACAAGTATCGATCAGATTACATTCTTTATCATTGTTTGAATATGTTTTTACATAATGAAATGGATAATACACATAGTTATAGCCTATTATTTAAAGGTGCCATTGATGTAACACAAAACTTGCTTGAGAAAATTAAAGTGTTGAACTACATATTGGATGTAATGACAACGAAATCTTCAGTTAAGTTATCATGTACACGAAAAGGTCTGATCAAGAAAGAGAGTGTGGGAAATAGAGGTGGTGGTCATCCAAAAAAACTAGAGATAAAAGGAGGGAGAAGAGAAGGCAACAACCCTAATACTCTAGTACCATAATTGATTTTATCTATTTTAAGGAAGTCTAATTTTGATATTGATAAACTCTAATGGACTTAAACTTAAATTATAATATAACTAGACTAGGTTAGTTCCCGTGTATTAAACGGAATGAATAAATAAAATATTAAATAATTAGTAATTAAAATTTACACATTATAAAATCATGTTTGAAGATAAAATATGATTTTAATTACATATAAATAGCTACTTTAAGTAAATAAACAATAATATATTTTTCTTAAACTTTGTTTCATAAATTTTTTTAATATTTTATTTTAAGAAAAATGATTTTTTAAAGAAAAAGTTCATTGTATTATGTATTTTATAAAATTTTTATTTTTAAAAAGTGTGTTTAATTCAAAAATAGTTTTTTATTTATTAAATTATATATTTTTTAATTTAAAAATAGTATGAGTAAAATTATTAGTATTCATTATTATTATTATTAATAATATAGAGAAATGAGAAAATTAATATGATAAGGCTTACAATTATTTCATATTTATTTTAGTTTTTTTATAGATATATAGGCTAAAATCCCATTAATTAAATGGATTATAGTTAGTAATAAACACGAAGAGTTAGATTAGAATATTTTAATATTAACTATAATTAAAATTATATATACGTAATAGTTTAAGAAATAAAAGAACTATACTATTTTTAACTCTCTTATCTCAATAGTTTCATTTTTGGACATTCGTTTTGAGATTTTTGTATTAAAAATTATTTTTTATCAAAATCTTGTTTTTTTGAAAACTATGATTTATAATTATTTTGGTAGTTTTAATAAGATTGCTTTTAAAAGATTTCACCTTTATAATTTTTTGAAACAAAAGGACTTAAAATATTTTGCTTAAAAATGTTTAGTGTTTTAGAAAATTTTATATTATATAATTTTTTGTTTTTTTATTATTTAGATTTTAATTAAAGATGTGATTTTAACTTCCTTCATAAAATATATTTTTAAAAAAAATATAGTTTGATTTTATAAAATCTAGATAAGAGAGAGAAATATAGCAATTAATAAAATTAATTTTTAGTAAGAGAGAGAAACTTGTATTAGTATTTAAATTACTATAATACCCTTTTGAAGGGAAAATAAAAGTGTAAATGTATAGAAAATTGACAAGTGGTAAAAAAGTGGGTTAAAAACATGACAAGTGACAAAAAAAGCTTCTTTTATTAGATACTATAGATTTAGTAAACACGTGAAAAAAACATGTTTGATAAATAAAATATTAAATTAAAAAATCATTAATTAATAATATTTTAAGATATGATATAATTAAAATTACGTATGAGTAATAACTATAAGTAATAGAATAATTAAAAAATAAATATTTTATTTCAAAACAAACCATTTTAAAAATATATTATTCTGAAATATTTCCAAGTTCTACCTCTCAATTTTAGTTATTTTTGTTTTATGAAAATTTTATTTTTCAAAAATGCTAAAATTTTGTTTTTCATAAATATAAAAATATATTTATCTTATATATGGCGTTTGCTAATATAACCTTTTCAAAAAAATCTCTCAGTATATTATTATTATTATTATTATTATTATTATTATTATTATTATTATTATTATTATTATTATTATTATTATTTTATTTATTTTATAGTAAATTACGTTATTCATCCTTTATGTATGCTAGTAGTTATGGTTTAGGTCCTTTAACTTTACTAATTACAAAAAATGTACATCCTTTAGTTTAATGGTTTGTAACGAACCCGTCCTTTAAGTTAACCATAGTTAATTAGAGAGGCTAAATTAAATCCATATGCAAATTACATGAGGGCATAATAGTATATTCACATTCACCCCTCCTAACTTTTAAAATAAATCTCCTTTTATAGACCAGATTATCCTTTTTTTTTTTTTTAAATTTGAATGTGATTCAAATATATTTGAAGAACAAGTATAATGTTTTTATGGTTTTGGTTATGAACAATCTAAATTGTTGGAACTATTATCATATGGTCTTTGAAAATATTTTGTTGTTTTCATTTTTCAAACTGTGACAAACTATTTACATTAATCTTTTTATTAAGTTTAGCTTATGCTGCACGTCCTTTCGAAAACACACTCATTAAAGTTCAACCTAGTAATTATATACATACATATATATATACATATATATATATATGTATATATATATATATATATATATATATATTTAAATACAAACGTCTATGAACAATGCAATTCTTAAATTAAGAACAAGATCATTGCTATATGTATTTTTGTTTTAAAACTGTATAGAAAAACAATAAATGATAAAAATATTCGTTCAAATACTATTGGGCTAAGCATCATTGTAAATTTTAATATGTAACTTCAAGTAGCATATTTTATTTTTTATTTATTGCTTATTTTATGTTTAAATATATTTTCTTTTCATACTTGTGTCTATCGTTATTTTTTTAGAAGTTAGTAGAGGGGAAACTTACTATTGTGCCCTCACGTGAGTTGCTCATGGGTTTAAATTAATCTCCCTAATTAAAGATGGTTAACCTAAAGGACGAGATCGTTACAAATTATTAAACTAAAGGATGTTTTCTGTAATTAGTAAAGATAAAGGATCTAATCCATAATTACTAGTATACGCAAAGGATGAAATATGTAATTTATTATTATTATTATTATTATTATTATTATTATTATTATTATTATTATTATTATTATTATTATTATTATTATTATTATTATTATTTAATTATTATTATTATTGTATTATTATTATTATTATTATTATTATTATTATTAGTAGTAGTAGTAGTAGTAGTATTTTTATCATTTTTACAATATTTTTTACAGTATTATTTTTATTTTTAATTTGAATTCCAGGTTATGAGTGAAAAACTAAAAATTTCAAGTTTTTAAAACTAAAGAGTAAATTACCATTTGCGTCCCTGACGTTTTCTCATTTTAACCGTTTGCGTCCCTGCAGTTTCAAAGTCTCGATTTGTGTCCTAATGTTTCATTTTTGTCCCCGTTTGAATCCAAATGACTAACTCCGTTAGATTTTTCAGTTAAGTCTTTGTGGAATGACGAAATTACCCTTAAGAATAAAAAATAAAAAAAAACTTTATGGGACCACCCATATAATATTCTTCTCATTTGAGCACCCACCACCACCTACAACACACCCAATATGACTACCGACAGCAACAACATCAACGGCGACGGCGCGTCGTAAGCACGAGCAGCATCCTCCGGTGACGCGAAGTTGCCGAGCCAAACCCTAGCTTTCTTCAACGGATCTCTGATTTCTGCAACGAATTTCCCCCATGGACGTTTTCTCACGCCTCTGTATTTAACTCTGGTGGCCGATCGAGATCCGACGGTCACCGGCGGTGGTGGTGGTGCTCCGTCACCGCGCATCGCCGATCAATTCTCCGAAACGACGATGATGAGATCTAGGGTTTCGTGATCGATGAAGATTGCAAACGATCTGTTGATTAGAACGATAATCTGTTCATTTTGGTTGATGGTTGTTGTTTGTGGAAGATGAATTGACGATGATTTTGGTAGTTGATTATATGTGTTTTTTAGGGTTGTGATTAACGCGTTTGGGTTTGTTCGAGGTGTGATATGAACCCTAATTGGGAGATTCTGCCCCCTTTCGTTCTTCGTTTTCATCGATTTTTTTTGGTTGTTTGGGAATTTGATTGAATTGAAGAACATGAAAGTTTTGTCATGAAGGGGGTTCTCCGGCGACGGCGCTGCCGTAGCCGCCGCCTATCTCCGGCGAAACAGTAGCACGAGAAAACATCCCGGAGTAAGACGGTGTTGATGAGGCGGGAATCGACTTCCGGAGAAGCCATCCCTTCGATCTCTCCGGTCAGATCTGGCAGCGTTACGATGGTGGTGGTTTACTTCAGGCGGAGTGGCGGTGGCTCCCTGGTGGATGGTGGTGATCTGCGGTGGCGATTTCATCGGAGATGGAGCTGGATCCCGTAGTAGCTTTTACTGGTCTGATGCGAAGTGTAGAAATGTGTTGGAGAGTGGAAGTTGCAAACTTTGAAGATGGTGGTGATCTGTGGTTGCAAAATTTGAAGATGGTGGTGATTTGCGGAGTGGTGGTGGCTCCCTGGTGGATGGTGGTGATCTGCGGTGGCGATTTCAGTGTTACGTTGAAACCGACTGCTGTGGTGATGGTGTTGATGCGGCTGGCGATGGGGTTGGTTGGGGTGGTGGTGATTTGAAGAAGAAGATGTTAGATGGATAGGACCCATTTCAAAAAAAAAAAAGATGGATAGGACCCACAAGGTTTTTTATGTTATTATTTAATTGTAAGGGCAATTCCGTCTTTTTAATAATAATTTAACTGGAAAACTAACAGTGTTAAGTCATCTGGACTAAAATGGAGATAAAAATGAAACGTATAGACTCAAATGAAGATAACACGAAACGTTAGGGGGCGGATGGCAATTTTGAAACTGCAGGGACGCAAACGGTTAAAATGAGAAAACGTCAGGGATGCAAATAGTAATTTACTCAAAACTAAAATTAATCCAGTTAATTTTGGCTCGAAAAGATTGGTATGTCTACAAGTTCAGCAAAAAATAAAAAATAAAAAATACAAACTCGTTGTATTATAACATTTGATCCGGTATCAACTGAAGTAAGAGCAAAAAAATTTAGATTAAAAAAATAAAAAAGGTGATGAAGATGGGAGTCAAACAAAAACGTGAAATTAGCAAAGATTTAAGGTTTTAACCCTTAACTTTTAAGATTTTGTGCTAATTAAATTTGTGAGTAAATTACACGGACCTTCCTTAAGGTTTGCTCAAATTTCACCTTTTGTTCCTGGGGTTGAAAAATTACAGATTTAGTTCTAAGGTTTGAAAAAATGTAACATGTTTCGTCCCTGTGTCAAAGACCGTTAGTATTTTAGGTTAAAATTTAAAAAATGATGTTATTACCCCTTCCCACTACTACAGCCCCACCTTGCCACCACAACAACCCCACCTTGTCATTTTCCGACGAACTCGCAACAACACCACATTGCAAAACCAAAATACCCCACCATTACATTACCAAAATACCTTAACACATTACCAAAAAATGAGAAAATGCAGGGGTGGTGGCGGTGTGGTGTGTGGTGTGGTGGTGGATATGTGGTTGTGAAGTGGTAGCGACGATGTGTGGTGGTGGATTGCCGTGGAGATGGGTGTGTGGTGGTAATGTCGAGGTGGTGGATTGGTGGTGGTGGTGGTGGAGATGGTGGTGTAAGGTACTGGTGTGTGGTGGTGGTTGCGAGGAGTGCTGGTGGTGGTGGTTGCGAGGAGTGTTGGTCGTGGTGGTTACAAGGAGTGCTGGCTGGTGGTGGTGCATATAGGGGTGGTAGTGGATGGTGGTGGTTGTGTGTTGGTTTAAAAAGAAAATGAGAAAGAAAACGAAGAAGAAGAAATGTGGAGGGTTTGGGAAGAAGAAGATGAAGAATAAGAAGGGGGTAAAATTGTCAATTTACACATATTTAACGTCAAAAACTAACGGTCGTTATACTTAGGGACGAAAATGTTACATTTTTTCAAACTTTAGGACTAAACCTGTAATTTTTCAATCCCAGAGACGAAATGTGAAATTTGAGCAAACCGCATGGACGATCCGTGTAGTTTAACCTAAATTTGTACATTAGATTTTTGAACTATAATATAAGATAGATATCAAATATTAACACTTTTTGTTACGATAACCTATTAACATAATTAATAATGGTTTAAAGTAGGTCACGTCGTCACAGTAAGTTAGGATTTCAGCGGTTTAGTGATCCACAGTGAACGCCAGAAATTTTTAAAAATATGACAAGACTATAATTAAATTAAAGATATTAAAACGATATACTTAATGATATAATTCGTATAAAACATAAAATTATAAAAAAAATTAAAGAACGTTTTAAACAAAAGATGAAGTTTTTATTAAAAGGGAGAAAAATTTTGAAAATGAGAAGAAATTCGTTATATCAGTAATGTAACGCGGTGTATAAGTTTGCTACACTGTATAATTATAATTTAAGTATTTATTACATTAAAGTTAACGAGTTATCACAATAAATATGGGTTAATAAAGGAACTTTACCTCCGTAATATATTATCCTTAATCTTTCTAATCTATCTACCTATAATCGAATTTCTACTTGTGTATTTTTTTTTGACAATATTTAATTTCGCCTAATCTTATAATCATAAGAATTTAAACATACATCATTTTTAGTTCGTCACCAAACGATGTCTAGTAACTTGTGTTTACCTACAATACCAAGTGTAATAGAATAAAGAATTGAAACTTACCCATTGGCAATAAGCTTAGGTTCCCATCCAGCAAGGTTACCTGCCTTCGTGAGTGCATTTCTCCATGATTCAACTTTATCCTTATTCTCCAACTCATGTTTTGCAAATGCTTCTTCATATTTCCCTTTTTGTTTGCGCACATGTGATGGATCCACATGATAGAAAATAGGCATAACGATTCGCCCGCTCTCTTCTCTATTCATAATATATGTAACCTCGTCTAAGCACCACGAAGAATTGGCATAATTCTCTGAGAATACAATGACAGCGATCCGTGATTTTTCAATAGCCTTCAAGAGGGCTGGACCGATGGTCTCGCCCCGAGGAAGGTTCTCATCGTCTTTGTAAGTGTGGATCCCTTTCTCCACAAGAGCGTTGTAGAGGTGATCCACATAGGTCTTTCTAGTGTCTTCGCCTCTAAAACTTAGAAAAACATCATAATTCCAAGATTGAGAAGAAGATGATGATGATGAAGAAACAGCCATCGTTCATCTATGAAGTACAATAGTAATTTGTGTAAACAATTTACAAAGTAGAAAAGGGATTTAAGATGCTCAATAGATGAATAAGATGAAGTGATATAAATAGAGAGGTATATTACATGCTATCAAGAAAAGAAATAAAAAAGTAGAGATAACATGTCTTCTACCACTGATGTCACTATCAGTGTAACTTTCCTCTTTATCTTTATCATGTCCATGTGAGAAAATGAAAATATTTGTGTTAAAAGTTAATTAATGCTATATTCGTTTTTTTTTTTTTTATGGCTTTGTTCATCTAAAGCTCGTTTTTTTAAGAGGTGAAGTCTAAACAAGCATCATCCTCTCGATATAATGTGTTTATCATGATCTATGCTTTATAAGCATATCGTAAGAAAATATTCAAAATTTGTCGTGAAACCGAGGGTTCATGAACACGAAAGCTCATATATAGAAATAAGCGTGTCGTAAGGGAAAATCATATGTTGGTGAACGTAGAAGCTTGTAGATAAAATAAACACGTTTCAAGAGTATACTCAAGATTTAAGAGAAATTTAGTTGAAAGTCGAGTATAAGAATGAAACGTAATTTGAAAATCAAAATAAAAAGTGGTTCAAAATGAAAAAAATGTAAATTTAAAAGAAAATCTATAAATTAAAAAAGAGTTAAAGTACTTATTTTATTATTATTTTTTAATGACTTGTTAGTGGTTAGTTGTTAGCAATGTTTTTAGAACCGGATCGGACGTCGAACTGGACGCCTTACTGGTTTGGTGGTCGGACCGGTCGGACCGGTTTTAACTATATTTATATATGTAACTAAATATAAGTAATTTATATATGTTTTATATATGTATTTTATAGTTATATATAAAATTTAACTATATTTGTATATCCAACGTACTAATTTATGGTTTAACACCCTGTTTTTACTCATTAAAATAAAAAAAATAAAAAAATACCAAAACCGGTCCGAACCGGTCCGGTTTCCCGGTCCGACCAGCGGTTCGGGACAAACCGGCCGGTTCGACCACTAAAAAACGATCCATATCAGACCGGACCGGCCACCGGACCGGCCACCGGACCGATCCCCGGTCGAAGCGGTCGGATCAGCCGGTTCGATCCAGTCTCCAAAACACTGGTTGTTAGTATCACCAAGTAATATTCGCAATGATTTCGAAACCGGACCGGACCGGCCGGTCCGACCGGGAACCGGTGCCGGAGCCGGTTCGGTTCGGTGCTTTTGGACCGTTTTCCGGTTAACCGGCCGGTTCGCGCGGTCGACCGGTCCGACCGGAACCGGCGAACCGGGTTGAACCGGTTTTTGGTTTTTTTTTTTTAATTTTAATAGAAAAATATTATTGGATATGGATTAAGAAACACCGGTTTGTTAATTTAGACTATATTTACTTGACTGGTATGTATTTTGGATGTTGTTTTGAATTAAGGAACACCGTTTAAACATGATATATTGTTTAAAATTGTTAATTTTGGTATGTATATGATATATTGTGTTAATTTGGACTATGTTTACTTGAATGATATGTGTTTGTAGTTTTATAAATATTTAGAATTTTTTTATATTTTTTTAAATATTTATGACGTCATCCGGTTCGTAATCCGGTCCGACCGGTCCGACCAGTGAACCTCTAGGCCGTCCGGTTCGCTTTCCGGTCCGGTTTTGAAAACATTGAATATTCGCCAACACCAAGGTTTGAACCTTGGACTTTCAAAAAAGACAAAACTCTAACATCCATCTTGACCACTAGGCCAAGAGATCATTGGCCACTAGGCCAAGAGATCATTGGCTAAGTACTTATTTCATATTTGAGTTTCTATAAAAATTATCATTTAAATTTAAAAATTTTAATTTTATCATTTTTATCCAAATGTTTTATTAAAATTGTTAGAATTATACGCATCCCTAGTTCCCTACCCAGTGAGCAAGTCATCAGACTTTTAAAAAGTTACGATGATTGTTGAAAATATTTTAAACCATAAGATTTTACAATTTATTATTGTTGTTGGCTAGGTCCCACTGGGTGGAAGATATGCATATCAAAAATTCAAAATATGTGCAATTTGAATTACTCAAACCAAAATTAATTTGAACTAGGCTTAATTGTTTTATGAAAATAAGAGAAAATTGCAAAAATAAACCCTGATCATATTGTAAGTTTGGACCTCAGATTTTAAAAATTATAAATTTAGTCTAAACATTTAAAAGTTTGTTGCAAATTTAGTCCCTACCGTTAGTGTCCGTTAGTTTTTAACGATATGAGGACTAAATATGCAATATGGTCAAACCATAGGGACCAATTACGTAATTTTCTCAAAAAATAAAAAAAAACTAAAAACCATAAAATTTTAAAAAATTAAAATTTAAAAGATTCAAATAAACATTAAAAAATTAAAACTAAATTAAAATTTAAATATGCAATATGGTCAAACCATAGGGACCAATTGCGTAATTTTCTCTTTTACATACGTTTTATTTTTACTTTTATTTAGTTTTAAATTTGATTTGATTTTTTAAGCTTTATTTTATTTTTTTAAAAATTATTGAAATTTATTATTGATGTTTATTTGAATTTCTTATTTTTGATTTGAATTCCTTTTAAATTTTATTGGATTTTCAAAATTTTTTAATTTTTTGATAAAAATACACAATTAGTATATATGGTTTGATCATATTGCATATTTAGTCTCCATATCGTTTAAAACTAAAGGACACTAAATATTTGGACTAAATTTACAACTTTTAAAATTTGAAGACTAAATTTAAAATATGATCAAACCACAAATTATTTTTGCAATTTTTTTCCGAAAATAATTTATTAACTTGAGATAGACTCAATCATCTTCGTTGACATTCAATGCAACCATATAGTGACAAATCAATCAAAATCATTCATATTGAAACATTGCTACCCATTTTTGACGTATTTACACCATCAACAACGCAGTATCCATCTAAGAGCCTGTTAAAAACAAACCTATCGGCCAATCAAAAGTTCAAGGAAAAACCAACCCAAAATAAAATCAATGACTATTTTGGACAGTTTTAGGGGTTGTTTGTTTACCTCTTAATGAGGCTGATCAGACCTTAATGTCTGACTCGGTCAAACATGGGTCAGATAAGAGCGTTTGGTTAGATGCCTCTTAATAAGAAAGAGGTCTTACTCCATCACTTATTGGGTCAGATTTCATCCCAAGTCTGACCAAAACACTTCCACCCCCTCGACCCTCCCACCCCCATCGACCGAGCTTTGCCATCTCGCGGCCATCTTCTGCTCCAACTCGCCGCCGCCGCCCTGCAGCTCCAACTCGCCTCCGCTCCAACTAGGTTTCGATTTAGGGTTTCGGTGGAGAATTGACCCCACCCGAGCTTCCGTTGAGCGATGAACCGACCGGCGGCGAACGAATCACCGATTCTGACCGCGTGGTAGCCTCCTTTCCTGTATGAATCAAAGTCCTCATCGTGTTGTTTTCGTTCTGCAAGTGGTTAATTTCACCGGCGATGGGGCGGTGGTCGATGCTGCTTCTTCGCACGAGACCTACGTGCAGATTCCCTGTTTGATATCATCCTTTTTTGCTTCTTTTCGTCAAGGTTTGCACGGACCTCAAATTGGAAGCTTGTTGTTGTTGCAATGATGCCATATAGAATTCACACAAGAATTAGGAATACTCCAGATTTGAAACAGAACGGTTGATTAGGGTTTACGAAACTTGGGGGTTTTTCACTTTATTAAATTTTCTTTTGACAACCAAAAACACTTATTGGTTCAAACCACTTATTGGTTCAGACCTCTTACTGGTTCAGCACTTATTTAATCGGATGTTGCCAACAGCCCCTTATAGTTTTAAACTGAACCATAAATCAACATGAAGAAACACACATTTTCAGTGGTTTAATTTGTTGGTTTTTGTGTTAGTGAAATAGTAGCTAAAAGTTTTATTATTTTTCATTAAATGTCGCTTAATAAAATTTACAAAATAAACAAAAACATATTAAAACTGAAGAGTATTTTAGCGTTAATTTTCTTAACCAACTATTAAAACAACTTTATTTCTATTTAGTGATATTTTCTCCTAAAGATTTCATGTTTGTTGATTATAAAACAAGAGTGGTAATTTAAAATGTGTTTAAGAATATAATCAAGTTGGTAAAAAAAATTAGAGAAAAACTATTTTAAACAATTGATGAATTTCTAAAATAACAATGCAAATTGGCTTACATGTGTGTTAAAAAAAACCGTTGACATTTGATAAAACCAACTACCACACGAGGTCAACTATGGCAATATATTAGATCAAACAACGGGGACCGAACCATCAGGTCGCGGGTGGCCACCTCGATGAGGGATAAGGACAAGTGACCGTAAGGTCGCGGGTTCTATCCTGAGGGGGGAGGGTTTACCCACATTCCTGTGGGGTTCCCGCCCGAGAGGACCGGGTTCGGGTCACGGATGCCGGGTCTTCGGTACCGGTTCGATCACGGTAAGTCCTACGGGCACACCCACACCCAGTGGGGATCCCGGGGCTCGAACCCGCGAGGTTTGTGGTGTGACTTCGGGTCACTATCGTTGCGACGTTCTCCTTTCAAAAAAAAAAACAACGGGGACCGTTTTCAAAGAATTGTTTATACAAGTTGCTGGTTTACTTGAGACTTGAGAGTTATAACATTTCAGCTTATAAGATGTTACCCATGTAAATTAAATCTTCTTATAAACAAACCAACGTAGTAGTATTTGTTTGTACAATTATTTATACTATATATAAATCATATGAGAAGGGTATTTTAAAATACCATAAAATTAAGAACATTTATTATATTCAATATATAAAATACAATCACTTTTAAGGGTAAAATGATATTTATAACATTATTTACACATTACCTCTTATAATTAGTTACACAATAACCTTACACTTACTAATATTTGCATAAAATTTTATATTATCTACCCATAAACCAAAAAACTTAATATGTTTTAAGATTTCAGCTCTATCTTTTAATCTATCACATTAAAAAACGTTTGAGACTAAAACTTAATCTTTTTTATTTTTAAACATTTTGGTGTAAACTATTTGCTGAAACGATCTGTATTTTGTGAGATACAATAAGTTAATGCGTATATACAAGTCGTCATGCAGAACTCATTTATCTGTTGTTTTAAATTTTAGTTTAGAAAAAACATAATAAACTTTTGTAAAACTACTACAAGAATAACAAAATATTAAATGCACATGTCAAATGTAAAATGTCGTCCCGCTGCATTGCGCGGACACCCTTCTAGTATATATATAGGCATGGGAAAACAAACTCATAGCTTTCATTTTGAGTCCTTATGGGTATTTTTAAAAAGAAAATGGGTTAGCCTGGGCCCAAAAAAAATATTCATGGGTCAGGATGGCCCCATGAGGTTCTAATCTAAATAGATTGTGGGTCAGATGGGCGATACAAAAGATTGTTCACGGGTTAGGCCGCTAAAAATTGTTCATTCTCAAATCTGATCAACACCCCCCTCATCACCACCCACTACGACGCCGCTTGCCGGAAAATCTGCAGCATCAACCGTTGTCTTCTTAAGCTACTCTAGAAGTGTGGTTCCGAGCACCGATGACGTCAAAATCTCCGGCGTAGATCCAGCTCGCAAGCTTTGCTAACCACTGATTTCCCGACAAATCTCCAACGTATTTTGATTTCAATGTGTTTAATGAGAAATTGTGTTTGGATCGAGACAAGTTGATCTGTGTTTGTTCCGAGTATTTGTTCCGATTTCTTGGAAATCTTCTCGGTTCACGAAACCACCAAGTATTGCACTTCAATGAGGTATTTTGGTTTACTCGTAATATTTGTGTGAATAAGTAGCATTAGTGGAATCGATTATGGTTTATTAAGTTATGTAGTTTATATAATTTCATGGTGTTTGTTGAAAATTGACAATTTTGCAATTTTTTGACCCGACCCGTCCTGACCCGACCCATCTCAACCCAAAACCGTCCTGACCCGAACCGGTCCTGACCCAAACCCGTCCTGACCCGTTTCTAACATGAATCCATTTTGACCTGATCCCGCTCTGACCCAAACCCGTCTTGATTTGATACACAGCCTGGCCCGACCCGCCTAGTTTGACACCTCAACATGCATGCCACCTTTGTTTGTGAGTGTTCATTGCATATGCTATTAAATGATTGATGTCATTCAAATGAAGTTGAAAATTCAACCAAAAGACAATATTAACGAAGGTGCTCAGAAATTATAATATAGAGTAAATTACATTTCTCGTCCTTTAGGTTTGTAACAAAGTTCAGGTTTTATCCTTAAACTAAGGAAATTACAGCAAACGTCCTTTACATTTAAAAAAGCTTACACTTTTCATCCTTTTTTCTAACGGAAGTTAAATTTGTCTGTTAAGTTCAATCATGTGACTTGCACATGAGGGCAATACAGTCTTTGTTACTTATTTGATTTAAAAAAACAAAATTAATAAAGCACATCTCCTCTATATCCACCGTAAACCCTAACTAAACACCACCCATCTAATCCACCGTCGAGCACCACCCATCCCGCCGACCGCCGAGCACCACCTATCGTCACTTCTATCACCGACCACCACCACCATCAAACCCAACCTGCAACCACTCGACCTCACATCCATAAAATCCTATCCTGCGACCACCGAACACCACCGCCGTCACCTCCATCAAGACCCAACCTACGACCATCATGACTGCCACCTCTATTATCCCCCAACCTGCAACCAACCCTCCACCACTATTTTCACCTCTAGCACCATGATATAAAGTATGAGATACAGGAGAGAGAAAGACATTGAGAGAAGGGGAAATCGCAGTAGTGAGCGACGATGGTGCTGAAGATCTCTTCATCATCTTCGGTGCTCGTGTCTTCACCATCGATTATGGCTCCATAGCCTCATGTTTACAAACCACCATCACCGTCCCCACATCTTTTGTTTATTTACGCTTACCCCCACCCCCACCACAAGTTATATCTCCATCACAAGTTTATTGCCTCCGCGTCTACCTCCTAATAACACCACCTATACCAAAATGGTGTTGGAGAGATTGGTAATTTTTTATGGTGATAGATGTGGGGTGTCTAGAGAGACAAATGGGAGGGATGGAGAGAGAGGGGAAAGAAGAGAAGAGATGAAAAGTGGGTTTTAGTTAGTTTTAATTATTTATAACTTATTATTTAAATGACAAAAATGTGCAAGGCACATGACTTGATTTAATTATGCCCTCATGTGCAAGGCACATGACTTGATTTAATTGACAAAATTAGCGTCCATTAAAGGCAAGGACGAAACGTGCAAGCTTTCTTAAATGTAAAGGATGTTTACTGTAATTTCCTTAGTTTAAGGATGAAACATGAATTTTGCTATAAACCTAAAGGACGAAAAATGTAATTTACTCAATAATATATTACTAATTATTAATTTATTTGTGTTTTATAGTTTTTACCGAAGCATTAGTGGGTTGTATCTAATTTCGTTTTTTTCTTCATTTTCTTACTTTTAACTCTTGGGAGCGTTTGGTTAAAAGAAATGGGATGGAATGGAATAGAATGAAATTGAGAAGCTAGTATAATTTTCAAATAAAATTATGTTTGAGTGGGTAATGAAATATAAAACCCAAGTGAATGTTTCACCGGTAATGAAATGTAAACCCAAGGGAATGTTTCACCTCAAATTCCCTTGGATGTGGGATTCAAAATCCTTCCACCTAGAGAGGAAATTTGAAATCCCACAATCAAGGAAATTTGAGGTGAAACATTCCCTTGGGTTTTACATTTCATTACCCACTCAAACATAATTTTACATGAAAATTATACTAGTTTCTCAATTCCATTTCATTCCATTCTATTCCTTCCAACCAAACCCTCCTTTTTTACTCTCAATTTTGATCCCTTATGCTTTTCATCTTTTATAAATTTTTCGTCTTATGTTTTGGTTTAAATTCTACGAGTTAACATGTTGCAACGTGCACGTGTGGTTTAATGTTTTTACGCTTATTTTTTCCTCGTTTAACAACTCCATCATAACACGCAAGTCTTAGATCGACTTGTTATTGTTTTTAATGTTTTACTTTTCACGTGTGAGATTCAATGTTTTTACATCTACTTTTTGTTCGGATTTATTTTTTCCCTTTTTATTTTTTTAATACAAGCCTTTCTATAGTTAGTGGTAACTGATGGTAGTTTAATATTGCTACTACTTCACACGTTATACACCCCTTCCGCAACACGCGCAACTTAATACCAGTTAAACTATTAATGAACACCCATAGACTTCTAAGTTGGGAGATGTTAATTTGTACACCAAAATCAATCATTTCTTCTAATGTCTATTTTTGTAATATTGATTTTGGTCGGCTTGATTGAAAGAGCACTTGATCTCCACTCTTCAAAATATATAATGACGGGCATCGTGATAGGGCTAAATGACTAGGCCTAGTCCAGCGTGACTCAATGGGAGAGCTTGAATATATATAAGAGAAGGAGTGGAGGGGGAAGTCACAAGACCCATAATTTTTTTCTTATCTCTATATTACGGGAGTCGGACTCAATACATTAAAAAATTCCGCACAAAGTACGTATAAATTTCCACTTTTGAGGGAAAAAACCGTCGGAGGAGGTGGGGATAGAGCTCTTAAAAGCTCCGCCCTTACAGCCGACCCTCACCCTATACAAGCAAGGTTGGTCGAAAATTTTAATATACGTTTTATTACAAAGTGAGTCGTATAGTATCAAATACAATAAAATGAGTTGTATCAAATATGTATGATATATTAAATCGGATACGAGTTATAGTAATAAAATTTAGACTAAACTACATTTTTCGTCCTTTAGGTTTGTAGTAAATTTCAGGTTTCGTCCTTAAACTAAGGAAATTACTGGAAAACATCCTTTATGTTTAAAAAGCTTGCACGTTTCGTCCTATCCTCTAACGGGCGTTAAATTTGATCGTTAAGTCAGGTCACGTGCCTGACACATGAGGATAGTTTGGTCTTTTATCCTTTTTATTAAAACCCACCTTAACCCAACCCACCCCACTCCACATCTTTCTTTCTTTCTCTACCCTCTCTTTCTCTTTATCTACACACAAGAAACACCACCACCATCTGCCTACCGCCACCGCCACCACCTGTCCACCGCCACCACCTGTCCACCGCCACCACTCACCCGCCCAACGCCACCACTCGCCCGTCCATCGCCACCATCAGCCACTACCACTGAGGAACAAATCAAGAGCTGTGACGAAACAATCACCGATCATGGCGGATCATCAAGCATCATCTCGTTCATCTACAACTACACAGAACCCGACCCGATCGTTAAGGTTCTTCAATGGCTTCTTTTTGCCAAAAAATCTTTCACCCACTTCGATTCTTAACACCAACAAACAATTGTGTAATTTCACCGGTAACCCATTTCGATTTAGCAAAAACCCAGAAAAACCCTTAAAGAATTTCGGGGGAAAACAGCTCAAATCGGAGAATTTTGATTCGGGGGGGGGGGGGTTGCTATTGTTCTTGTTGAAGAAAACCCTAATGACAATGTGTAACAAACCTTGCGAATGGTGGCGGTGGGCGGGCGAGTGTGGCGTTGGGCGGGCGAGTGGTGGCGGTGGATAGGTGGTGGCGGTGGCAGTAGGCAGATGGTGGTGGTGTTTCTTGTGTGAAGATAGAGAGAAAGAGAGGGTAGATAGAGAAAGAAAGACGTGGAGTGGGGTGGGTTGGATTAGGGTGAGTTTTAATAAAAAGAGTAAAAAGATCAAACTACCCTCATGTGTCAGGCATGTGACCTGACTTAACGACCAAATTTAACGCCCGTTAGAGGATATGACGAAACGTGCAAGCTTTTTTTAAACATAAAGGATGTTTACTGTAATTTCCTTAGTTTAAGGACGAAAACTAAAATTTGCTACAAACGTAAAGGACGAAAAGTGTAATCTACTCTAAAATTTATATCAAGGCATAGATAAAAATAAAAAATCATAACATATTTGAATTTATATGGAACATTATAATTTAAAAAGAAATTTTTCTTTAAATAAAAAACAAAAGAAAATTAAAAAGAACATATATGATCACATCATTGTAAAAAGAACATTTGAGGAGACTTCAGATATCTGCTGCTGATAAACCATTTTTTATTTCTTCCACAATTTTTCTGACAAAATCAGCACTTGACCTGCAGAATAGTTTAACATAAGATGATTAGCATTCTCAATTCTCATATTTGTTCTACTTTTGCAAACTCATGATGAAACTGTATTATTGTAGTATTTTGTCGTGCATTTAATGTTAAGCTTATTCTACTTCTGCAAACTCACAAAGAAACTATACATATATTAAAAGCAATGGTTGTAGCTGTAGTTATAAAGTTATGTTTCAACTGCAACTAAAGTGATTGAGTTGCTTCTTGTTTAATCTACATACCATTAGCCTTAAATATTCAATTGGTTTTGGAATAAAGATTAGGATATCACCTAAATTTGGAGTATTCTAGCCCAGATGCATTCGTGGCTTCAACAAGAGCAATTCTCCAAACTTCCATTCTTGGGTGTGTATCGTATTCAGACATCACTTCTCCGAAATACCCTTTTTGTGTCTGCACGTCTGAACGACTCACATTGTGGAATACCGGCAAAAGAAATTGTCCTTTTTCTTGCATACACTCGATAATCTTGGCAACTTCATCCAAGTACCAAGAATTAACTGCAAACTTTTTGGTGAAAATAATGACAAATAATCGTGATCGTTCAATGGCCCTTAAAAGTTTTGACTCGTTACGGGATAGTGTAACGTCATCCTTGTAAGTGGAAACCCCCTCTTGGTGAAGAGCAGCAAATATATCATCAACAATGTGGCACTCGGTATCTCTGTGTCTAAAACTAATGTATACATCATGCCAAGATCCACTTAAACCCTGTGGAAAAACAAGTGAATGGATTCTAAGTTTTAGGCATAAAAAATTAGTCCTCTTTTTCCTTAAACTAATGACATAAACATGTGTTGTCAAGTGTAAGCATTAATAATCTAAAGAATAAGTCACAGATTGAGGTTGCAACAACTTACTTGTTGATAATCTAATGCTTTTTCCAGTTGATCCACAACCAGACCTATTGTTGGGCGTTCATCTCTGCGCTTTTTCAAGCATCGATAGGCAATGGTTGAATACGTAACTAAGCAGTCTGAATTCATTTGACTTCTTATATCTGAATCAATAATTTCATCCAACGTATCCTTATCGTAATGATTTTGGGCCAATTTGGCTGAAAAGTTCACTTTATCTTGATACTGTCGAACATTTACCAACCTACTGCATAAAACTTCAAACAACACAACCCCAAAAGAGTAAATGTCAGATTTTTGTGTGAGAACGTTATGTTCTTGGTATTGTGGATCAACATATCCCAATGTACCACAAGCATGAGAGATAACAACGCTACATGGCACATTAGCAAGAGCTATTTTAGATAAACCAAAATCAGAAATCTTAGCTTTCCAGTTCTCATCCAATAGGATGTTGGAGCTCTTGATGTCACGATGAAGTATTCTATGTTGAGGTCCAACCTCTTCATGTAAATACTTCAACCCATTAGCAGCATCTAAACAAATCCGAAGGCGTTGGATCCAAGCTAGATCCTTACTATGTAAATGTTTGTCTAGACTTCCGTTGACTTCATACTTTAACACAAGTATTTTCTCCCCATCTTGGTTACAAAAGCCAACAAGAGAGACAATGTTTTCATGTTTATAAGCGGAAAGCAATGCAATCTCCATCATGAATTCCTGATCTCCTTGCCCGTTCTTACGATCCAATTGCTTTACAACTATGGCGCCATGTTGTTTCAATAAGCCTCGGAACACCTTTCCAAACCCACCCACCGCGATCAAGTTATTTTGGGAAAAGTTATTTGTTGCCATTAATATTTCATGGAGAGGTATACTCAAGTGCTCCAAGTCCTCATGGGAAGATGAAGAGATAGTAACCATACCACCACCTCCATTTTTCATATCTCCCAAGCGAGTTTGTAATCCTATAAGGTCTTTATCAGGGAACAATATTTTTGAAATTTCCTTGACAATTAGTGTGATACCTTTTGCCTCATGCCTGCAAATTACAATCCATCCACTTAGGTAAGTGTAGTTAATTATTATACATATTTACATATTTTCTTCCTAAGACAATTCTATTTGAGTTTTAAGACACAAACAAATGAACAATAATCGTAAAACTTTTAAAGAAAGTAGTAATAAGAAAACTACCCATCACCGATGTTTTTGATCATCCATCCACTAAGGTTGCTTACATCCTTTAGTGTTTTTCTCCATATTTCAACTTTGTAGGGATTCTTCGACTCATGTATGGAGAATGCTTCCTCATAAGCTCCTATTTGTCTTCGTACCTCATAGGGTGCGATATCATAGTATATGGGGATAACTATCTGCCCTCTCTCATCTCTGCATTTCATTATATATACAAGCTCATCCATACACAAGGAATAACTTGCATATTTTTTAGAGAAAATGATGATGGAAATTCGTGATTCTTCGATGGTCTTTAAATGTGAATGTGTTGGATCGGATAAAGGTGCTTGTGTATCCATGTACGTGAGAATTTCGTGTTGGTTGAGAGCCGAGTATAGATGATCCACAAAGTTGTTGCGAGTGTCTTCACCAAAACTCAAAACACGTCGTGATTTCCCAAGTTAGAAGGGTGAGAATAGAAATCTGAAGATGTCGTCGTTGATGTGGTGATTCGTTTGGAATGATCCATTGATTTCATATCTTGTAAGCAAGTTACTACTTCAGTGAGTTCTTTGTTGGGAAACAGTTCATTGGAAATTGTATCAACGACTTGTTTGATACATACCGATTCAGGAGTACTGCATGCAATTAGATATAAGATGATATCGACGTAATGAAGCTCATATATTTGAACTTTAGGTGATTAAAAACAGTGTATTCTAGGTAAAGGTCTCCATATTATATATGCTATTAAACTTGCAAGATACAATCAGGTCGAATAGGGTTGTAAAATTCATAAATCATATGCATTGCTAGAAAAGGTGACACATTACTTGATTTTAATACCCAACTCTTGCTATATTTTAGAAAAATTGAATTTTATTAATCTAAACTATTGACTATTAACTAGTATTAATCCCAACTAACAATTTAACCAATATTAATCTCAACTTTCGATTTGTTACTAATAACAGTCTTATAATTAGTGCCAATATTCCTTAACTCGTTTAGTGTTTGATAACATACCACGTGAAGTGGCTCGTAAGATGACGTATTACATAGTTACAATTAAAAATATAAATATTATCAATTGTTTTTATAAAAGATCATTTCCTAAAATTATTCAATGTAACCTTTTTGTCGTATGTTATTTAGCTTGAAGATAAAGAAACGTATGAATTGAGTGATATATAAGAAATTTTAAGAAATTAATAGAGTTTTTCCAGCGGTGTTACGGCTTTGGAGTAGAATGACAACAACTTTAATAGTATGAAAATAAAAAAACGATAGAAAATTACATATCTACTCATACTTAATTTACTCTAAAATAGAGGAAGAAACTTACATGTCATCGACTATCCATCCAGGAATGCAACTCGCATTCACCAATGCATTTCTCCATGATTCGATTTTGTTCATGTCATCAACCCGCTTATACAAATCAAATGCCCCTCTTTGGTGTCGCACTTCCGAGGGGTCAACATGATAGTATATGGGGATAACCATTTGCCCCGTCTCATCCCTAAAACTTATGATATATTCGAGTTCATTCAAACAATATGGAGAATTGACAAAGTTACTTGAGAACACAACGACAGCAATCCGTGATTCTTTGATAGCTTCAAAGAGTGTCAATTCAATAGGTGCACCATATGGAAGTGTTTCTTTGTCAAAGTAAGGGAGGATTCCTCTTTGCTGAAGTGCTGCGTAGAGATGACTTACAAAGTTCTTTCGGGTGTCTGCTCCTCGAAGACATAGAAAAACATCGTAATTCCATTTTTGTGTGGAAGAAGCGGGATTCGAGCTTGAAGGCGCCGACGATGATTCCATTGGTTTGTTTAGTTTGTAGGATGAACACAGGAAAAATCGAGTTTACTAGACCCTTTAACAAGCTAACTTTACAACTGAAATAATAGAAGTATATTATTATTATTAGACGAGTAATGAGAGCTATCTCAAAAAATCAACACTACGACTATTCTAATCGATGGGCCAAAAAGTAAGAAAGAAGAAGAAAAAATCATTTTTTAGTTCCACTATCAGTTTGGCACATTCACCAAAAGTCGTCCCTCTTTTTTAAATCTCTAACAGCATATGCGGTGCTAAAAAGTATAATCAACGGAGACTCTTTAACACGTTAAGTTAGCTTTCATATTAGTTCTTCACTCATCTTTAAAATCTTCAACTGCCATATTAAAGTTTCATTAATGTTTAAAAATATTTATTTTTATTTTAGGGTGTGCTGGGGACACCGCTGGGTTTTTGGTGGTAGGCCGGTTCAAACGGTCACGGTTAGGGCTTGCGGTCACATTTTGGCCCCTAACCGTGACCGCAAGGCCTTGCTGTCACGGTTTAGGGTGGTACTACCCGTGACCTCGTGACAACAAAACGACAAAATGGCCTGATAAAGTTGAAAAGCGGTCACCAAACCGTCACGGTTTGGCCTAACCGTGACCTCTAGGGTATGAGGTTCTCAGTTTAAGGTACGAGGTAGACGTGATTTTGACAGAAGGCCGGGAATCGCGCCACGAACCGTCACGTGGAGGCCAAACCGTGACGGTTTGTGCACCAGATTTTCACCTTAAATACATTTCCTCTGATTTTTTTTCCTCTATACATCTCATTCGAATTTTTTTCATTTGAACTTTCATTCATCCAACACTCGAGATTTTTTAGCCTTCGTCGTTCTAAAAACATGTTAATTCGAAAACAATGTCGGGTTCGGGAGATCATTATCAAAAGCCGAAGCTTCCAGATTTGAATGAGGTGCCACATATCGAAGATTCGAACCAGGTTGAACTAGTATATGTTTTATTATAACTTATTATTTGAAATATCTAACCATTATCTTTTTTAGGAATATTACGTATACGGGAGTCACCCTCCGTGGGGGGAGGAGGAAACCAACCCGTCGAACACATTTGCTCAAGAGGCGCACAACTCTTTATTTGGACAGACAGGTTACGGTGAAGGGTACAGATATCCCCCTTGCAATTCATACGGGCATGCCCCGAACACGTACCACGCACAAACAGAGCTGGATTACGGACATCCCCCGTACCAGTCAGAACTAGAAATTACACATGTGTCGGATACTTTTAATGGGAATGACACAGATGAGAGTGACGGTTCGGTTCACCTTAAAGAAAACCATGGGACACCGCGGAGCAGATGAGGATGAGGATCGGATTCGAAAGGCTACGGTTTCTTATAAAACCGATAAAGTATGAAGAGTTTTTATTCTTTTGTTTATTTTATTTTTTATTTGTTTTATATATTGTTTTTTATGTCTAGCTTTATCATTTTTTCAGTATTTTGATTCTCGTGAGGACTTGGAGAGCTGGGCTAAAATAAGAGGACGCGAGCATGGGTGCGTCATTGTGGTGGGTCGGTCACGAAAAAAGGATGTGGAACTATTATGCAATCGTAGTGGTGAACCTAAATTCACTAGCACAAGTAGACGTACTGGGAGCATAGAGAAGGGATGTCTCTTTAAACTCGTAGGGAAGTACGCAGGAAAGAGTGACAGTTGGATGTTAGAGGTGAGAAACGAGACGCATAACCACGATCCTGTTGTGTACGAGAAGGGCCACGCGCATCTTAGGAAGATGACTGCCGAAGAAATTGATCTTGTCGAGAAGTTACCCAGGCAGCACGTGCGGCAACGACATATCCATTCAGCCGTAAGGGAGCACTTTTCCCACAGCGTCTGTGTTGTTCAAGACATATACAATCTAACGTCGAAGTTTAGGGCTGAGGGGAGAAAAGGCATGACACCAATGCAGGAACTTGAAAACCTGTTACAATCTAAAGAGTTCGTGTATGAAACACGAACGAATGCAACTACTAAGGCCGTGGAAGATGTTTTCTTTTTGTCATCCTACTTCGTATAAAATGTGGCGCGCATTCCCGCACGTGATGTTGATAGACATGACCTACAAGACCAACATGTACAACGTTCCGTTTGTTCAGGTTATTGGCGTTACGTCGACGTCGAAGTCGTTTTGTATTGCGCATGCATTTATATCGAGGGAACGGCGGGACAACTTCACATGGGTACTGGAGCGGATCAGAGATATGCTCGATGGGTGTGTGGAGCCCCGCGTTATTGTCACAGACAGGGACCTGGCCCTGATGAGCACGTGTGACACCGTGCTCCCGAGTGCTACTAAAAACCTATGCAGGTGGTACGTTAGGGAGAATATCAAAAGACGGTGGAATATGATATTCAAAACCGGCATGTGGAAGGATTTTCCATACTGGTGGAAGACCTTGTGTTCGTCTCCCACAGAGGCATTGTACGATTACAATTGCAGGAAGATGGAAGAAAAGTTAACTGAAGATGGTAAACGTGGTAAGAATTTCATAGTTATTTTTACTCTAATAATTTATTTGTTCATTTTATAAATTTTGTTATTTCTTTCAGAGGTATGGGAATATATTTGGAATAATTGATTGGTGCCGTACAAAGAGAAATTATTACTTGTTAGATGTACGACCGCCTTAACTTTGGTGAGTTTACAACTAATAGGGTTGAGGGCCAACATGCCAACTTCAAGAGTTACCTCACAGGGACCAATAATACGTTGCACACACTTGTCGGATATGTTTGTGACCTTGTGAAAATTAAAAAAGACCATCAACTGTCATTGTTCTCAAAGTTGCATTATAAAGTATCCATTTTTTGCCTTAGCCTCCTTGAATCAGAGTTGACGAAAATGGAAATGATTCAGGAGTCTGGGGGTTCATGTGGACACCAGTTGTTCACGTCCATGGGCTTGCCATGTGCTTGTCGTTTGGAGATATACATCCGAGAAGGTTATATTTTTCTTAATACATTTTTTTACTGTTGTCACACGATTGCATATTTTTCACTAATAATTTAACCTTTAAATCCAGTCACAAGTATTCCACTCGATGCGGTAGATCCACACTGGAGGAAGCTTGATTTCGAGCCAGCGTATGTCGCGCCGCCTGAACCCAACTACGATGTGAAATTTGATGACTTGAAACAAAAGGTTATGTCGTCTCCCAACCCTCAAGTAAAGAAAAAATTGTTTAAGAAAGTATTTGACTCTTTGTTTAAGAGCAAGTCAAAACTTAAAGAACCTGAGGTGCGTCATGACCAACGTGGTCGTCCAAATATTAAGGAGCAACAAGAGAAGAGCGGACTCCAATACATCACAGTATGAGGCTGCTAGACACAGCTCCTATACTTCCTCACAACAAACTATGCCTGACCCGGCGAGGCATAGCTCATATACCCCTCAGTTTAAAATGCCCAACGACTGTTCTAATCAGGCAAAGGCTGCTTCAAATGTACCGATTACGGGAGCTGCCCTAGGGTTTCCTTTAATATTGAAACCAAAGGACGTGATAAAAGTTATGAAGTTTAAGGATCAGCTGCCCCAATAGATTCACCGGTACGTTTCGACTATAAAAGATGTGCGGCCTGATGATAACTGTGGTTTTTGGGCGATCGCGGTGGCTTTAGGGAAAAAGCAAAATGAATGGGAATGGGTTAGGCGTCAAATGTTGTCGGAGATGGACAGAAACATGAGGTATTGGCGGAGCAATTTGAACCGCGAGTTGCCTGGCTATTATGATTCTGTTCGTAATAGCTTAAATTGGTTTGGCACGACTCAACTCGCACCCGATACCCATTGGCTAACTTTTCCGGCCCATGGACTCGTAATTGCAGAAACATTCAATTGTATTGTGCATCTTATTTCTTCATTTGGCAGCCAGACATGGTTCCCGCTGAGAACAGCCCCAGAGCCATTATTCACCTATCTAGTTGTCACACTTGCTCATGTTCACCAATGTCACTTTATTTGCATACAATTGGAAGGGGATTACCCAATGCCCAGTGTGGGCTATCATTGGCCGAGATTTGCATATCAACAAGCACTAGAATGGCAAAATATGTATGAGGATCGTATAAATAATTACGTTAGAATAACGGATCGTCATAGAGACACCAATGCCTCTTGTAAGTTATCATTTTCCGATACTTTATCATATTAATGAAGATCCCTTTATTTGATAATGATGATGATGATGATGATGATGATGATGATAAAAATATAGTACAAATAATAATAATAGTAGTAGTAGTATAATAATAATAATAATAGTAATAGTAATAATAGAAATAATAATAATAATAATAGAAATAATAATAGTAATAATGATAATAATAATAATAATAGTAATAATAGAAATATAATAATAATAGAAAAAATAATAATAGTAATAATTTTAAAGTTAATAATAATAATATAATAGTAATAATAGAAATAATAATAATAATAGAAGAAATAATAATAGTAATAAATTTAAAGTTAATAATAATAATAATAATAATAATAATAATATTAATATTAATAATAATAGTAATAATAATAAACACTAAATCAAACAGGAAGATAACTGTCACGGTTGACCAAACCGTGACGTTTAGGGTTTGGCAACGGTCACGGTTAGGTCTAACCGTGACCTCTTTTCGGGCGCATGGCACCTGTTCGGGCGCATGACACTTGTAAAAGGTCACGGTTAGGGTTAGGGCAAAAGGTCACGGTTAGGGCAAACCGTGACCGTTTGCCTAATTTTTAAATATTTTACGAATAAATAATTTTATAAAAAATACCCACTTGAACCGGTGGTAGTGGGTTTCGAGCCCACACCACTCCCCTGTTGCCCTACCGTCTTAACCGGTCGGGACGGGAGTGGTTCGCTGATAGGTATAGAAAACTTATTCTTTTAAAATAATCTGGACCAAAAGGTCACGGTTTGGGCAAACCGTGACCCCTTTGTTCACATGTGGCATTGTGGAATGAAGCTGTCACAGCTTGTTGACACAAAGTGTCACGTGGTGGGTGAACCGTCACAGCTTGTTGACAAAAGAGGTCACGGTTTGGTCTAACCGTGACCTTTTAAAGTTCCCTAATCCTACACATTAACTGTTTATGATCATTTACGTATATCGAATCGGATATTTTTTTCATGAATATACACACACATCAACATATATATACAATAAGAACAAATACATTCGTAAACGTACATACAAACATGCGTACGTGAACAAACCGTAACGTTTTAATGATAACCTAAACAATCTTATCGGGAACATATCGACATATATGCACCTTATATTTGTAAACCAATGTTCAAACATACATAATAATTCTAATAATAATAACAACAATGATAAATAATAATAATAATAACATAATAATAATAATAAAATTTAATAGTAATAATTTTAAAATTAATAATAATAATTATAATAGTATTATTTTGTATATCCAGAAACTATAAAATAAACTCTAATAATAATAAAAATAATGATAAATAATAATAATAACAATAATAATAATAATATACTCTAATATAAATAAAAAGTTTAATAGTAATAATTTTAAAGTTAATAATAATAATAATATTAATATAATACTATTTTGTATATATCCAGAAACTATAAAATAAAATCTAATAATAATAACAATAATGATAAATAATAATAATAACAATAATAATAATATACTCTAATATAAATAAAAACTTTAATAGTAATAATTTTAAGTTAATAATAATAATAATATTAATATACAATATTTTGTATATATCCAGAAACTACAAAATAAACTCTAATAATAATAACAATAATGATAAATAATAATAATAAACAATAATAATAATAATATACTCTAATTTAAATAAAAAGTTTAATAGTAATAATTTTAAAGTTAATAATAATAATAATATTAATAGTATTATTTGTGTATTCAGAAACTAAAAGGTTACGGTTAATAATAATGATGATAATAATAATAATAAGAGTAAATTACGCTTTTCGTCCCTGTGGTTGGTGGTTATAACGCTTTTCATCCATAGTTTAAAAACGCCCGATTTAACCACTGTGGTTTAAAATATGTTACAATCAAGTGCAAGACACTAACTCTCATCTAACTTTTCTGTTAAGTGTACGCAAAAAGACAAAAATACCCTTGAACTTAAATTGATACTTACACTCTCTCTCTCCCTTCATCCTCTTCACAACCCTTTATTCCCCCTCCATCACCACCACTGCCATTACCGCCACCATCGCCTCCGCCTCCATCACCACGTTCTCCCCCGCCAACTGCCGGAGCTTCACCGCCGCACTTCCATACACCACTGCTGCCACCCTCGAGCGACCACCTAACTGATACCGAGTGACCACCTAACTGATACCACACCATAGCGACCACCTAACTGCCACCACCACACAGTCACCGCCACCACACAGGCACACAGCCACCGCTACACAACCATATCAGAAAGAATTCTACATAGAAGTCGACAAGATTCGACCAAAACCCATATTTTAAAATGATGAATCAAGTTGTATGTATGAGACCATAATGAGCAGCCCTAAAACAGTAAGTGAAAGCAAACAGTGACATTCAACAGCACCCTAACTCAATCATTGACACATTTATCCTTTGTTTTCATCAATCTTAATAGCAAATTGAACTTGAATTTCAAAAATTACACATTATGATACATTTAAACGAGTATAGCAGTGATCAATTTCACAATTCGACTTCAACCTGAAATTGAATGATAAAGCCCTAATTGAACCCCAAGTTCTCGAGCAGCATTAGCCAAATCTCCAACAACATCACCAGACCCATTTCTCCAAGGGCTCGATTTGACACTATAATCGGTGTAATCGGAGGGCCATAAACAAAACCCATCGTGGGTGTTTTAGCGGTGAGGATGACAACCCGTTTTCCTTTGCGACGGTGACCCATTGGGTGGCGTTGAGGCTGGTGGGGTTGAAGATTGACGGGTCGGTGTGGCCGGAGCCCCATTCGGAGTCGGTGAAGGTGTTGGGTCCGAAGTGGATGAAGAGGGCCATCTCGGATTGCTGCCATGAGAGCTGTCGTGAAGGTGGTTCGGATGTGGTCAAAGGAAAAGAAAGTGGGTAAGGTATAGTGGGGTGGAGTGGGACCCACATATTGTTTATTTGTAATATAATAACAATTTTAGTTCAAGGGTATTTTCGTCTTTTCAAAAAAACTAATGAGGAAATTGGATGGAGTTAACGGTTTGGACTTGATTGTAACATATTTTAAACCACAGTGGTTGAATCGGACGTTTTTAAACTATTGGATGAAAAACGTTATAACCACAAACCACAGGGACGAAAAGCGTAATTTACTACTCTAATAATAATATAATAATAATAATAATAATAATAATAAATAATAATATAATAATAATATAATAATAATAATAATAACATAATAATAATAACAATTATACAAAAAAAGGGAAGAGGTCACGTGGAGGCCAACCGTGACATCTTGAAATATTTTTTTGAATCTGATTTCCCCTTGATTAGTGCACCTACCCCTCGAGCACCGTGTGTGTAAGAGGTCACGTGGAGGCCAAACCGTGACCTCCTGTCTGTAAGAGGTCACGTGGAGGCCAAACCGTAACCTCGTGGTTACTGGTTTCATCTTCAACCGTTCACACACCCCCATTTCACCACACAACCACAACCATTTCACCACCAATCCTCCCAACGTTTCACCTCCACCGCCTCCAAACCTCACCTCGAGCCCTCCCCGTGACACCGCCGTCGCTCACCACCACCTTCCACCACCACCACCACCGCCGCTCAACCATCTTCCACCACCACCACCACCACCGCCGTGAATCCACCATTTTCCACCACCACCACCGCCGCTCACCATCTTCCACCACCACCGCCGTGAATCCACCATCTTCCACCACCACCACCACCGCCGCTCACCATCTTCCACCACGACCACCGCCGCTCACCATCTTCCACCACCACCTCCACTCACAATCTGCGCACCACCATCGCCGCTGCACCACCGCCGTTGCAACACCGCCGTCACACCACCACCGCCACTACATTATCATTTTCGGTACGTAATTTTCCGCTTTAATCCATAGAGGTAAACATAGATTTGATAGTTTTCCTAAATAGATTTGATAGGTTTTCCCAATTAGATTTGATAGGTTTTCCCAAATAGATTTGATAGGTTTTCCCTTATAAATTTGATAGGTTTTCCCGTATGTGTAGCGTAGTTTGTCGACGGTTTTTATTATTATTAGAAATAATAATAAATAATAGTAATAATAATAGTTATAATAATAATAGTAATAGTAATATTAATAATACTAATAGTAATAATAATAGTAATAATAATAATAGTAAATAATAATAATAATAATAATAGTTATAATAGTAATAGTAATAATAATAGTAATAATGTAATAATAATAATAGTAAATAATAATAATAATAATAGTTATATAGTAATAGTAATAATAAATAATAATATAATAGTTAATAATAATAATATAGTTATAATAGTAATAGTATATAATAATAATAATAATAATAATAATAATATAATAATAATAATAATAATAGTAGTAGTAGTAGTAGTAATAATAGTACTAAATAATAATAATAATAATAATAATAATAGTAATAATACTAATAGTAATAATAATAATATAATAGTAATAATAATAATAGTAATAATAATTATAGTAATAGTAATAATAATACTAATAATAATAATAGTATACGTAATAAAAATATACCAATAATAATAATAGTATACATAATAATAATAGTAATAATACCAATAATATAATAACAATAATTAACCGTCAACCATTAATTTATCAACATTGTAAATAATGATAAATATGTTTTTTTTTTCGCAGATATGGATGCCGACGATGCTTTTATTCCCGGCATCGATGACTGCCAGTTTTTACAGTTCGAGTAGGGACTACACCGTACGAGCGGTTCAGGACCCTGAGAGCACGAGTGCCGGCACCGGGGACCGTCCTGTCGGAGGACTTCTTACAGCTCGTTGGAGAGCGGGACCGTTTTTTTGAGATTATCGGTGAGGACGGCCCGTGGGAGCAGCTGTTCCGGATGAGCGACGATGCCCATCGAGAGCTGACCGTGGAGTTCTACTGCACCTTCACATTCCGTCCACGTGAGCAGGACTTGCGGAGCTGGACGAGGACGACATAGCGGACGGTCGTGCGCCCGCGGAGGTTTTTTTTCCGGTTGTTCGGCCACCTTCACCGCATGTCACTTCGGCGGTTCGCTGTCGTCAGTGGCCTCTACACGGAGGTGGAGGTCAGACAGCCGATGTACACCACGGCCTTGATCCGCGGGGCCGAAGACTCCGATCAGGTCTGGTGGCCTGCCATTGGCGACGGACCGTACGGTGGTGATACGAGGTCATCTCATATACGAGACCCTATGTATAGATACATTCACCGACTCATCGCCACGTCCATTGCGGTCGTGGGGCGGGGACCGACAGGGTCAACGCCGCCGACCTTTTTTTCTTCGGTGTGTACTCACACACCGACACTGCCACCTCGCGCATGCCCTCGCTGATTATTTTGCTAGTTATTATCATCGGCAGTCGCGAGGGCGTTAGTGGGGGGAACATCGTTTCCCGGATCGCTCGGGACTAGGGGTACGCGCACGCCATGTCCCAGCTCCCGCTACCTCCGACTCCTGTGCGCGTGGCCGCCCGGACCACCGCCACTGGGATGAGGATCGTTCAGAGGTTCCCCGACGGCACGTGGCACATACTCAGTAGATACCATGAGCTCGTGCCATGGGTGCCCGAGCCGTTGGTGGACCCCCCCGAGCTGGCGGGGCTGAGGTCCACCTTCAGGATGCCCACGAGCCCCTTGGCGGCGGGGAGGATCAGCCCATTCCCCCGCCACATGACCAGGACCCCCCTAGCATCCTCAACGCGTGTATCATGTCGTGCAATTGCCTGCTCATGTTCTTGATATGCTTCAGGACACACGAGACAGGGTCACGAGGCTGGAGGATATGTTGGACTGGGTGGTCATCCAGCACATGGTCGCCGACTATGCCGCCTCCGGTATGCCGTTGTTGTCACAGCCACCGAGGCGGCTAGGCCATGACGGTGCTGGCCCATCCGGCGTGGGCGGGTCTGGTCAGGCAGCGATCCGGGATGATGGATTAGATAGGTATTTTGTTTGTATTTTATTTCTTTTTGTATGTAAAAACTCGTTCTATATATATATATATGCAGTTTCAGTTATGATGACTTGTATATTTGGTTGTGTTTGTTTGGTTGTGTTTCTTTGTTTGTTTGTTTTATATTTGTAATGTTGATAATGTTAATTGTATATGTTTGATAACAACTGATTTTTACGATTTAGGTTAACCATGTGATAAAACAACAACCAACTTGTTTAATAAATATTAAACACAAAAATTACTTGTAATATGATAATTTAATACACAAAACACAAACACGTATGTTACGATTAGGTTAACCGTGTGATAAATATAAAAATAAAAACAAACTAGTGTGATTACTCAAATTTAGAAAATATATACAATATGTCTGTATAATGACAACCGATTTTTACAAACTCGTAACAAATTAACACAAAACCGTCACATTAATAATAAATAAATACTTGTACTAAAATAAATTATTAATAAACACAAAACACAAACTTGTGAGTTACGATTAGGTTAAACGAGTGATAAAATTAAAATAAAACAAAGTGATATGATAAAAATATAAAAAATATAGGCAATATGTCACGGTTTGGCCAAACCGTGACATATAGCCCCAAAACCCTAACTGCACATAATCAATTCCCCATTAATTACATACCCAATCATTGTTAACGGATCCCCAGAGCTAACTGTCACGGTTAGGCCTCACCGTGACAGTTAGGTCTCACCACCTGATTGAACGGTCACGGGAGGCCTAACCGTGACCGTTTGAATCGGTTTTTTTACAAAAACTGCGGTGTGTGCAGAAATCCCGTTATTTAACATTATAATCTTTTTTCAAACACCATTTTCTTAATGTATAATTAGATGCATGTCTTTTCTATTAAATTTGTGAGAATGGGTGGACTTAGCTTGAATGGATCGGAGTCACGTAATATGAATTTTCGCACATACATGAAGATGTATATATAAATTTTCTATTGACACAGTGTTTTTGGATGATAACTTCATTAGTATAAAAATAAATACACATAAACCCAAAACTTGAAAAAAAAAAACTTATGAGAAGTAGTTAAATAACTAAATAGCCTCACTCCCATCAATACTCATAAAGCTCATGAGTTAATTAAATTAATTAACCCACTTAAAAAACCATACAAAAATAGACTTACAATTGCAATCAAAACTCAAGTGGTAGAATGAACGATTAGTTGATCGAAAGACAAGACTGATCAAGACTTATAACTCAAGAGATTGTTGACAAGCAATGGTTAGTTTTTTGAAGAAGTTTTTTTTTTCAATAAAGCATGTTAAGATAGAGGTGCGTAATCAGATGTGTGTGTGATGGATATATGAACGATTCTTGCATTTTTTTATATAAAAAAAAAATTCTTTCAATAAGCTTTTGTCGAATATATAATGTAACGTTTTCAAAGAATGAAAATTCAAGGAAACAACTACAGAATATTTTATTTTAATTTGGAAATACAATCGTTTATTATATTATGTTTTTACATTCAAATTTTGATGGTTTTTATCATATATCTTATATTATATGATCAACCTGACACCCTCGAACCGACCCAACAATATTTATATCTACTTCTAAATAATTGAATCATTTTAAAATAATGACTTAATTAAAATAAGTTTCTGAATCCGTCACTATTTGTGACAGAGTTGTGTTAGGGGCTCAGAGCACCCTAATAGAACTCGTTTTTTCTTGTTCGGAGACAAAAAACTAATGGTGGTCTCCAACGCATGAAGTTTCCTGATTAGTGCTTGTTTGTTGTTTCTGATGCGACGTTGGAGCTGCTCTAACACACATTACAAATTTTATAATTTCATTAGATTTTCTTGGTGGATAAAAGATATTAAAACTAACAAAATCTATCTATACTAATAAAAAAATAAGCATTGGACACATGTCTTAATTCTAGTTGCTTAAATTCAATTCTCACTTCTATCTTTTATTAAATAATTAAATTAGTATCCAGTGTATTACACAGGTTAAATAAAGAAAATTAAATAGTTAATAACAAAAATTAATGAGTTATAAAACAATATCTTGAGATAGTTATTATGAAATTACATACGAGTAATGACTTTAGATAATAAAACAACAATGTTATTTTTTAAAATTTATACTTCATGTTTTGTTATCGTTTTAAAGATTCTTAAAACATTTGTTTCAAAGCAAATATTTTTAAAATAATGTCATTTTTGAAAGTGTTCTTATAATAATTTAAATTTTAATTATTTCTGTTCATAAAAATTAATTTTTTTAAAACACAAGTTTTGAAATATTTGTATATTTTAAAAAAGCTTGATGTATTAAAATATTCTTATTTTAAAAAAAAGTTGTTTATTTAGAAATCTTTATAGAAATATCTCTTTCTTAATTTATAAAAAATCTTTTTAATCTTAAAAGAATTAAATAAAATATTTGTAGTTAATGTAATTATTTATTAAGAGGAGAAGCGAAAAAAAAGATTTAAAAGTCTATAATTGCGCCATACGTCACAAAAAACATTCTTTTATAGTAAATATATATTACAAAATTATGAATAATATTATTTAACTATTTTTAAGATAATTTTTTTACTTTAATAAAAGATAAACTAGAAGTGACATGTGTTGAAGCACCACACTTCTTCTCACCAATTTTTATCGTCTCTCTCCTATTATATATTCACATTAATTACTAATAATATCATTTAAATTTGTATAAATTAACAAATTAAGAAAAAGTTTTCTTTTCCATTAATTTGATTTCTAAAGAAATAATAATTTTTTATAAAATAAAAATTTTTCTAAAACATCAAACTTTTAAAAGTACGAAATATTCCAAAATTAGTGTTTTTAAAAGTAAAATTTTTATAAACAAAAAATAATTAAAATTTGGGTTATTATAAGAAAGTTTTCAAAAAAGACACTTACTTTAAAACGTTTAAAAATAAAAAATTTTCAATCATATCTTATCTTAAAATATTATACTATAATTATAATTTTTTATTTTATTTAATATTTTATTCAACTGTGTGATACGCGTGTTTAATAAGGCTAGATTTGTAATAAAACTAAGAAAGAGATCTTTTTATAAATAAAATTTCTAGAAAAACAATTTATATAATATAAGAATTTTTTGAAGCATCTAGTTTTTTAAAAAAACGAAACATTTCAAATCATGTGTTATAAAAAAATTTCAAAAACGGAAATAACTAAAATTCAAAGTTATAATAAGGAATTTTTTTAAAAAGCTATTAAAAACGGTTTGCTTTGAAACAAAATATTCATAAAAATAATATCTTAAAAAGAACATAAAAACAAAGTTAAAAAAATAATATCATTATTTTATTACTTAAAAATCATTACTTATAAGTAATTTTAATTATTATTTTATCTCAAATACCGTTTTATACTTCAAAAAGTTTTTACTAACTATTTAAATTATTATTTGGTAACACATGTAATACACGGGGCACTAACCTAGTTGTATGATATTAGAAAATTACTATATTAACTCTTGACTATCGATTGTAACTTGGTTTATCTATTTTATTAAGTATGCTTGATAAATATAAAAATATTAGAAAATATTTTATTAAGATCCCCAAATATGTAATTAAAACAAATAAAATAAAACCCGTTAAGAAATAAATAAACAAATATATATACACTTTAATAAAAAAATATAACTAAAAGATGACAGTTTGATTATATCTTTTTATTGTTTCTTTGATTTCATAATCTCAATTTTCATCTCGTTGCCTAGAGCAATCCTCATAGTAGAATCAATATTTATTTCACTCTATTCACTATAAGTTTCCATATATCATTCACATTGATCATTGTAAGCAAATTGACTGAAAAATAAAGTGTAAATCAATGAATGAATGAATGATTAAGCTAGTATGGTTGTCAGTGATAACAAAAATAAAAGTTAAGATTATTAATAACCAAACTGATATATGAATTATAATGAGCCAATATGTTATAGTTTAAATTATTAAATCCAAATTGTCTTCAAAAATATATAAAATATGTAATATAAGAGCACTTACAAACCGTTCCCTATTCTCCATCTCTATAAATTTATAAAATAAAACATTATTTTCCGTTCCTTTTCTTAAAACCTACCACATCTTATACCCCATAAATAAATAAATAAATAAATAAAATATATATATATATAGCTTAATTCACTAATATTAATTTATCTTTTTTAAATATTATTCTCTCTCTTGCACTCACATAAACTCACTAAACCTACCACATCTTATTCCCCCCCCCCACACACACATATATATATATATAATATATATATAATATATATCTAATTCACTAATATTAATTTATCTTTTTAAAATATTATTTCTCTCTCTTGCAGTCATATACACTGATATAAAATATTAGAAAAAATTATAGGGAATAAATATCAAATCCTTATATTTAGAAAATGATATTGCTTTCTCCCTAAAGTTATAAGGATATGGTACAGGTAACGGGAATAGGATTGAGTGTATATTCTGGTGATTGTTGTTATAATATGAGTATGGGGATGTGGCTAGGAAATGAGTTAGGAATGCTCTAATGTGGATGCATATATGCATATAATCCAAAGACATATCTATCGTATTTTGAAAAATATATTTTAAAAATATTAAAATTATAAGGATTTTAATCAATTTATATAATAAATAATAAAAAGCTAAAGTGTTTATTTTTGGTTCTTTTAAATGTGTTCATAAAATATATTTAATCTATAGTATCTAATAAAATAAGATTTTTTTCGCAAAAATCCCTCTCTTGACCAATTTTTATGCCATTTGTTTTTGTTATAGACATTTCATATTATTTTCCTTTACAAAAGGATATCATAATAATTTAAAATTTGATCCAATTTTTTCTCTTATTAAAATTAATTTTATTAATTGTAACATTTTTTCTCTCATAAATATCTTTAAGATCAATCTATCTTTTTTAAACTAGATATTATTAATAAAATTAAAAATTATATCTTTAATTAAAATAGAAATAAAAGCAAAAATTTTATATATTATGAAATTTTCTAAAACACTAACCTTTTTTTAAAAAATATTTTAAATTGTTTTTTAATTCTAAAAGGTGAATTTTCATAAACAGTCTTATTAAAAGAAATAGAATAATTACAAACCAAAATTTTTAACAAACATGATTTTTATAAAAAAATTTATAAAAATGCTTAAAATGAATGTTTAATAATGAAGCTATTAGATAAGAGAGTTAAAAAATAGTATAATTATTTTATTTCTTGAACTGTTACTTATATATAAATTTAATTATATCTTATATTAAAATATTATATTATAACTCTTGGTTTATTAATAAGTATAATCCGTTTAATGAATGAGTTTTTAGTTTATGTTTATCTATCGTCCGTCGTCCGTCAGTCCGTCGTAGTCCGTCCGTCAGTCCGTCCGTCCGTCCGCCGCCCGTCCGCCCGCCCCCGCAGCCGCCCGCCCCTCCGTCCCGCCGTCCCTCCGTCCGTCCGTCCGTCCCTCCGTCCGTCCGTCCCTCGTCCGTCCCTCCCTCCGTAGTCGTCCGTCCTCGTCCTCCGTCTCGTCCGTCCCTCCGTTCCGTCCGTCCTCCGTCCCTCCGTCCGTCGTCCCCTCCGTCCGTCCGTCCCTCCCTCCGTCCGTCGTCCCACCTCCGTACGTCCGTCCCTCCCTGTCCGTTCGTCCATCCCTCCGTCCGTCCAGTCCCGTCTGTCCGTCGTCCGTCGTGCGTTCCCGTCCCGTCCGTCCGTCCGTCCGTCCCGTTCCGTCCGTAGTCCGTCCGTCCCGTCGTCCGTCCGCCCGTCCGTCCGTTCGCCCGTCCCTCCGTCCGTCCGTCCCGTCCGTCCCGTCCGTACGTCCGTCCCGTCCCGTCCGTCCGTCCGTCCGTCCCGTCCGTCCCGTCCGTCCCGTCCGTCCGTCCGTTCGTTTGTCTGTCTGTTAAAAAAATTAAAACAAACATGACACAATTATAAGCCTAATCACTAATTTACTCATTTCTTTATATTATTATAATGATATTGAATATTACTCATACAATTTTCAAATTATGAAATGTAAAATTTAATAAATTGAGAACCTATTTTTTTATTAAAAACACACTTTTTAAAAACAAAAAATTTATAAATATTGAATACAACACACTACATTTAAAAAAAACTTAATTTTCTTAAAACATAAAACCGCAACTTTTTTATAAAACAAAAGTTCAATAAAATACATATTCTTTATTTACTTAAAATATTTTTTTTACGTAATTATAATTATTTTTTATCTTCGAGTATGATTTTATAATTCATAATTTTTTTATTAATTATTTAGTATTTTATTTATTCAATCCGTATAATACAAGGATACTAATATAGTCTATCTTATATCTAAAAAACAAAATAAACTACCTTTAGTCAATGAGGTTACAACTTGCAAGTTCAAATTCAAACAGGCCCTACGATCGAAACTACCCACCAATTTCTTCAAACCCCATTTTGTTACAACTTTCCACCTAGGGGATGGGGAGTTCACATGTGAAACAGATAATCCAATTGAATTAAAGGATGGTATGTCATAATAAAAAGAATTGCTTAATCAGAAGATTGTAGATTTAATTTTTTTTTCTTTTTTTTTAATTCAACCTGGTATCGATAGTGGAAAAAAAAGAAGACGAGTGTGAAGTTTTAGGTACTTAGATATGAAATAACTGCAATGATTCTTGACTTAACTGAAAAATCTAACAGAGTTAATAAAGTCCACATCAATTATAAATGACTGTAATAAGGTGTTCGCTTAATTTTCCCACAACTCACAGTTTGCGAATCGGGGCGGGTGTCTCTTCAACCTGGGCGAACTTGTTCTCGTGAACAATCGGTCCAACCACTCACCCGACCCATATCCCTCTGTGTTTCTCATGTGAATCAACACCTATGACCTCTTGATCAAAAACTGATATATTCGAACCAAGCTGGTATATGAATTGAAGCATAACCGCCACATCGTTGTCCGTAACATCAAACAAGCTATTATCATCTAAGCACGAAGCGAGTAGGATGTAAACGAGATAAAGATAATGAATTAATGTTTTGTTTGCAACAGTGTCCCAATGACATGATCGGTGAGCACAAGCAATGTTACACGGGGCTGTGTTCAATGCAAGGAACTTGGCTGAGTTCCCAGTCCACTTAGAGTATCTTGAATGGGGATGTCAAAAATTCATCTATCATAAAAGTCATTCATTACCTTATTATAACTATCACCATCACCATCATTTACATTTATATTTGTCACCAAACTATTTATTTATTTGCTGTTAATTTTAATATATCACAAATTAGAATATTACAATGACTTTAAATTTCATGCAAAACTTCAATAAAATTTAATGAAATATTTTCACAAATTTTATAATAGGTTAGAATTTTTTTTAAACTTTACGAATTATACAAATTATTAAGAAAGTTATAAGAAATATTAAATATATATATTTTTTTACAGTTTTTAAAGTGTTATAAGACTTTATGCTTTATTTACAAATTATTTAATTAAAAAAAGAAAATGAAGTAAAATAAAACAAATGGGCCTGATCGTCATGGTTTTGTTTTCTTTAATACCAAACTCACACCTACTATATTATTGGACTAATCTTATTATTAACGCTACAAAAATTCGGTCATTAGCGGCGAGACAACTATCGCGCTAATACCACCATACGTCGCCGCGCATAGGTATTAGGGTGACTGTCGCCGCTAATAGGTCGCCGCTAAAGTTCGTCGCTATTGGCCAACTCATCGCCGCTAATGGGTCGCCGCTAAAGGGGTCGCCGCTAATACTCTCAAACCCGCCGCTAAAAAGTTGTCGTCAGCTAGTGGTTTTTTTAACAATTAGCGGCAACAGCTGTCGCCGCTAATGGTGTGTTAGTTTTTTAAAATTTTTTTTTTGCAAAAATCCAGTTTTCATCCAAAATAAACCTAGATTTTTCAATTACGCAATAACAATTAGCGGCGACAGCTGTCGCCACTAATATTGTCGCCGCTATTAATGGTAGTTCTTGTAGTGTAACTCAAAGTTCAAGGGCTAAGTCTGCTTTTTAGTAGTTGAATTTACAACGGGTACGCTATTTTTATAAGTTTTTGAATCTAATAATAATATTATGGATCATTAGGTTGTTAAAGTTTTATTTGATTAACTAGGGTTGGAACCCACGCGTTGCCGTGGGGTTACTCTGTAACGCCATGGAAGCGATATTAACATGTATGGATGATCGTCATGGTGTACAAAGATAAGTTGTGTCTGCTCAGCTAAATATAAAGAAGGAACAATACCTGAAACGAAGATGAAGGGCCTGCTGATGGTGTTGCGGTTGGGGGTGCGGTGCGGCTGGCGGGCGCCCGGGGGTGGTGCGGCTGCAGATCGACCGGTGTTGCGGCTTGCATCTGCTCTTTAAAAGTGGTAATGTAAATTTTCAGGTAATCATATGTTTGAGAGCCACAAATTCAGGTTTGTTTAAGAATTAAAAGATGAAATTCGCAAAAATGACATTTTAATGAAAAATGTCAGCTAGTATAAGTCATAATAATAATAACAATAGTAGTAGTTATAGCATTACAAATAGCCAGATTATAGATAATATAAAATTTGGTCAAAACATACACATCAAAATCACCTTTCAATGTACCAATTGGAGATCAGGGTGCATGGTTAGATTGCCTAAAGACGTGGAGTTGTACACTGAAAAAAAACACAATAAAATCATGGTAAGTGGAAGACTGCCAATTGTTGGTTGGTTAGGTTACGGGTTCGGGTCAAAGTGGGTGATTAGAAACCGTATTATTATTATATACCTCCCCACGAAATCCAACGGGTTGGTCATTGGATTCAAAATTAGAAACTCGGGAGGATTGACACGTGTTCCCCTCTGCACCACTAGTTAGAATAAGTAATTAGAACCATAATCATAAAATCAGTTATTAGAGCCAAGGAAGGATATATAATTTGCATTTACCTCAAATGACAGTTTTCTTACAACAACTTGTGTTTTCTAAAATTAGATGGCGCTTTATGAAACTGCTAACTAACATAATACAACTCACATTTAAAAATAGCATGTCTAATTCATTCACGTTACACCAAAATGCATATATATAAGCACGAATCAGTTGGCACTTCTTAGACAGGAACCTTCAGTTTAATTACTTATTGTTCAACAATGAGAGATACATTACTTACAAAATACATACAAAAACAAAGAACCAGTACCTCTTGATAGATTGCCATCTTGGAGTGAAAATGGGCTGCATGGGAAAGAAAACTGCAGAACCTAAAAAACCCAGCAATGCTGACCGGAGGGATTGGATGAACGTTTCCAGTATCAAAGAAGAATAGGAATGAGAAGGAATGCGGTTAATTCTTTTTTGGCTTCTTCCAGAGAAAAAAGCATCTAGGGAGATGCTGAAACTGTTAATGACCATGCAGCCAATCGATTGCTTCAATTTGCTGTCCAATTGGAACCTTCAATTCACAAATATATATTAATTAATTAATATTCAAGTATGAAAATCATATACCATAATGAACATTTTCTTATTAATATTGTTTCCAGAATGTCCAGTTTTATTAATCTTTTCTTGATTTGTTTCGTTATTGTCATGTATTTTTCAAGAATTCCTAATAACAACAAAATAAAAATATACTAAACAATTTGGACCTCAATATTATTCAGAGATATATATTACATATTTAAAGTAGTTATACATGAAAAGAAAAGAACTGCAAGTGCCTCTTGTAAAAATTGCAACCAACACGTGCTACATTCCCATAGCCACAATTGCTAAAGATAAACATGTCATACCACAAGGAGATACCTAAGAAAACCAGGTAGAAAACTATTGACACCATAGCAAGTCAATTATTACCTCAAGCCTTATGATTCCAGACCCTAACACTGGCGGGTCAAACCCCAACTCAGTAATTGCAGAATTTAACTGGTCCATGGCCATTGCAGGAGGCGAAACCGACGGAAATGTCCGAGTTTCTGTCATCCCCACAAGAGTTCTAGGGTTCGAGATTGGCAACCGTTCATGGATAGCGAACAAAAAAATATATAGACAAAGGATAATATATATATATAT